>JABXJD010001765.1:0-74357 GCA_013375575.1 Percina caprodes | reverse complement strand
CTGCTGCCAGCTGTCTGCTGACTGAAGATCAGTTCCTGTGCTCCATCTGTCTGGATGTGTTCACTGATCCAGTCACCATACCATGTGGACACAACTTCTGTAAAACCTGCATCACTAGACACTGGGACATTAATGTCCCCTATCAGTGTCCTAACTGCAAAAGGCTTTCCACCACCAGACCTGAGCTGCAGGTCAATACCTTCATCTCTGAGATGGCTGCTCAGTTCAAACAGTCAGCTCAACAGAAAGCCAGCAGCAGCTCAGAGCAACACATGTCCAAACCAAAATTCATCATCAGCAGTTTAGAGCAAGGGTCCAAACCAGCAGAAGTTCCCTGTGACGCCTCTGCACTGGAACCAAACTGAAGGCCCTGAAGTCCTGCCTGGTGTGTCTGGTCTCCTACTGTGAGACTCACCTGGAGCCTCATCTAACAATGTCAGGCCTGAAAAGACATCAGCTGATCGACCCTGTGGAGAACCTGGAAGGCAGGATGTGTTCAAGCACGATAAACTGCTGGAGCTGTTCTGTAAGACCGACCAGATGTGTGTCTGCATGCTCTGCACCGTTTCAGACCACAAGACACATGATGTTGTTCCTCTTAAAGAAGGATATGAAGGAAAGAAGGCCGAGCTGGGGAAGACAGAGGCTGAAATTCAGCAGATGATCCTGAAGAGACGACTGAAAATCCAGGAGATCAAACACTCAGTGGAGCTCAGTGAGGAAGATGCAGACAGAGAGATAGCAGAGGGTGTTCAGGTCTTCACGGCTCTGAAGGAGTCTGTTGAGAGAAGCCAGGCTGAGCTCATCAGCACAATCAAAGAGAAGCAGAGAAAGAAAGAGAAACAGGCTGAAGGCTTCATCAAAGAGCTGGAACAGGAAATCTCTGAGCTGAAGAAGAGAAGCACTGAGGTGGAGCAGCTCTCACAGTCTGAAGACCATCTCCACCTCCTCCAGAGCTTTGCCTTCCTCAACACTGCTCCACCCATGAAGGACTGGACTGAAGTCAAAGTCCATCCACCAATTAAGGGAACTGTGGTGAGAGCTGTGAGTCAGCTGGGGGAGACGCTCAGTGACCAGATGAAGAAGCTGCTCGCCGAGGCCGAGCTGGAGAGGGTCCAGCAGTCTGCAGTGGATGTGACTCTCGATCCTGATACAGCACATCCAAACCTCATCTTGTCTGATGATGGAAAACAAGTTAAACATGGTGATGAAAAGAAGAATCTCCCAAACAATCCAGAAAGATTTGATACTTGTAATTTTGTTTTATCAAAACAGAGTTTATCTTCAGGAAGATTTTACTACGAGGTTCAGGTTAAGGGGAAGACTTTCTGGAATTTAGGAGGCCAGAGAGTCGGTCAACAGGAAGGGATACATCCCACCGAATCCTCAAAATGGTTTCTGGACAATATGGTTGAAGAATGAAAATAAGTATGAAGCTCTTGCCTGCAATGTGGTCCGTCTCACTCTGAAGTCTCGTCCTGAGAAGGTGGGGTCTTTGTGGATTATGAGGAGGGTCTGGTCTCCTTTTATGACGTTGATGCAGCGGTTCTCATCTACTCCTTTACTGGCTGCTCCTTCACTGAGAAGCTCTACCCCTACTTTGGTCCTTGTAATAACAATGGTGGTAAAAACTCTGCCCCTCTGATCATCTCTCCCGTCAATCCCTCTAAGTAGAACTTTTTGATTTTCTTCAAAAGATTCAGTAAGATTTAATGTAATAAATGTATATTTACTGGTGTAATCATCCATTTAAAATGTAGCCAATGACATATAAAGAGCCTTTTCTCCATGTCCACTAAAGTTTCTCAGCGTGCACTCTAGTAACATGTATGTGGTCCAGGTAGCTTTGCATAAAAAATGGTTGTCATTCGCAAGGCTACTTTTAATTCATACTTTAAGCATATTTCCAAGCCTGTACTTTGTTACTTTTACTTCAGTAAAGAAATTAAATCAGTACTTCTGCTTTTACCAGAGTATTTTTTAACACAAGTATCTGTACTTAGGTCGTAGATGATAACCACAGATGATTAACAGATGATTAAGGGCTCTAGCACACTGCCTCGTGGCGTGAGCGTGTCAGCTGCGTGGCGTCCATCCATCCATCCATCTTCATCTGGTATCGGGTCGCGGGGGCAGCAGCTCCAGTAGGGGACCCCAAACTTCCCTTTCCCGAGCCACATCAACCAGCTCCGACTGGGGGATCCCGAGGCGTTCCCAGGCCAGGTTAGAGATATAATCTCTCCACCTAGTCCTGGGTCTTCCCCGAGGCCTCCTCCCAGCTGGACGTGCCTGGAACACCTCCCTAGGGAGGCGCCCAGGAGGCATCTGCGTGGCGTGTCTGTTTTTATTTCAGCTCCCATATTAACAGGTTAGAGCTTGCACACTGCCCGCGTGGCACGCACGGTGCATGCTAGAAATAGGACAGACACGCCTATTTTTCAAGCGACACGCAACCACATTGGAAGCGGTTCCAGGCAAAATAGAAAACGAAAAGATGTCATTTCGACACGTGCCCATATTGTGGAAAAAAAAAAATCACTTTTTCAAGGATTTGGGGTGTTATTTTGTGTTTCTGGTGCTCCCACACACATACAAACTTGGAAAAACAACTATCCATGCTGTTTTGAGGGGGGAAAAAGCAGCGATGAGATCCCGATTATGGTGGATTTGGTTATTGCGTTTCCCGTTATAATAGTTTAGTAACAGTAAAATTGTAAATGCTACAGTATGTGATTTGTGATGTGCTACATTACTGAATGCACTCAAACTTAAAATCACATCCTTAATGATTTATTTGCACAATTTGCACACAAAAATGTTTTACACAAAGAAAAACCCGTGTAGTCAGTGTACAGTTCCAGACTTCCAGAAGTGTACCACCCAAATCTTCACTGAGGTACAGAGGTACAGGTAATGGAAACAAAAATACAAACAGAACAACCGGAACAGAAAACAAGTCAAAAGAAAGAAAAGGAGACATTTTGCATGTCTACTACACAGTCACGTCCTTCTGCTCCACAAATTTGTATTCATAATTCTTTTTACCAATTCTGCATAATCGTATCTCTTTGGGACTCAACTAATTTGAATGAAACCATGTTTCCCAAGTTTAGAGAGAAGACTAACAACTCATAGATATCTGAAACCTGATAGCTTACTTGTAGGTCGTCACAAAAAAACTTGGAGCCGCTGGTTCAATCGTTAAAAATGTTTTCATGATTAAATGTATCTTTGTAGTCAGATGGAGATTTGTTGTATGAAGACAGGCTGAACCCATCCTTTTAAAAGGCAACTGGGTAAGTCCAACACATCAGATGTTAAATTGTGTCCAACAAAAGTTTGTATAAAGTCTTGTGACTCGGGGCGACCTCCAGCTCCAGCGTAAGAGCGTGCGCCCCATGTAGGCTGAGTCCTTTGCAGTGGCCCGGGTTTGAGTCCGACCTGTGGCCCTTTGCTGCGTGTCATCCCCCCATCTCTCTCCCACCTTTCCTGTCTATCCACTGTCACTATCTAATAAAAATAATCTTTAAAGACTTGTGACTCGACTGAAATAAAGAGCAAAAGCAGTTTGAGGATGTTTTACACACGATGGGAGATCAATTCATGAACTGGAAATAATTTCTGTTATTGGAAAGCCAAGTCAAGTCATTTTGTTAATACAGCTATAGTGCGCAACTATTTCATATTAATCAACGTTCTTTATATTCAAGCCATAGAGAGCCAAAGTCACGCTCTTCTACTTCCCGTCTATGGGACCTATCTTTAAAAAAAAATGAACGGCAGTGATCAGAAAGAGGCAAATAATTATTTTATCCCATTTGAATTGAGCCATGGATTACACATATGAGGTTCGTCAATTTAAAATGTTTTTTCAACTGAAGAATGTCTCAGTTTATTGTTGAACTGTTGAAGTATAAGACTGTGAAAATACATAATTAGAAAGACTACACACTTCATTGTTGCATGGATGACGTCTTGCTGAAGCTACACGTCTCTGTGTATCGTACCGGGACGTAACGTTACTCAAATGAGCAGCGGACCTCGCTTGTTCTTTTGCTTATCTGCTGAAAACACTTCACTGGATAAAACACATCAGGTAAGATAACGTTACATGTGTTGTGGAACAGTGCTAAGCTAGCTGGCTAGCGAGCAAGTTGATCATCAAGCTCTATGACGTAAAATGAAGTGGTGCTATGACAAACCTACGACTAACTGAGACTTTCTTTGGTTGAAAAATTCTCTTTTAAATTGACAAACATCATATTTGTTATCAATGGCTCAATTTAAACAGGATAAAAGACCGGGCCCATGGGGCTTGACTTCGGCTCTCTATTGCCAAATGAGTTGATAAAAAGCTAGCCTCGCATTGCCAGATCTACGCAAGACCCCACAGCATCCTGGGATGAGAGTAAAAAGTGCTCTGGCTGATTGGCATTTCTTTAAATCAATCACAATCATCTTGGTCAGGGCTAAGCGCCGGACAGAGCGCCGGTGCCACTGCAAAATAGCTTCAGGATGGAACTTGTTTTGGTGGAACATGTGTACGTTCAAAAGTAGGATAGTCTAGCTAGCTGTCTGGATTCACCCTGCAGAGATCTGAGGAGCAGTAAATCCACTGGAGCGGAAGGTAATCTGGCCGTGACATCTGGCCGAATGCTCGGCGGCAACAAAGTCGTGGGTTTAGACTAATAACAAGCTAATTAAGCCTTTCAGCTCCAAAAAAATAAATAAAAACATTCATAAGAGCACATTTGTTCTCTTGGCTCTGTTTTTGAAATCTTGCCCATGGCATCGGCCCAAAAACTCTGTATTGCTCAGTATGGCTATGTTTACAAAACGGTGTTGTCCAGACACTTTCCAGTGCCGAAACTCAAGTGTTGCGTTTAACGTCACAGCTGAGAAAGGAAACGACAGCGCTCAGCTTCGGAGACGGAGAGGACCGCTGCAACAGGTAACGGCGTGGTGGAAAACCTGAAGAAGCGCCCACAAAATGTTTCGGTCAGCGATTGTACTTAGAAAAAAAGCAGGACTTAAATCCCAAAACTAAAGTGACCGACGGTAAACAGTGTTGTTGTCGTTGCTTAGGACTTCCTCATGGGGGCGACAGAAACTACGCACTATAGCTTTAAATCACTAATGTGTCCCACAGTGCTGTTTGGGGAACAAAAATTACTTTTAGACCATTTAAAAGTCTAATCAGTGAATACATATAATAACAAAAAACTACAGCAGCTAGAAAAAGTTAAATAAAAACAGAATTTAAATTTATTTTAGCTGTGCAGGATCATTTTTACGTCTGACAGTTCTTAGCTGATCAGTCTTAAACCAAGTCTTGCATGCAATCTGTGCAGCTTTATGTATTTCCGCTGCTCTCACCCACACACTTGTGACTTTTGACGCTATCCTGCCGATTGAATCTCTTATCGCAAAAGCTGCAACTGAACGGTTTCTCCCCGGAGTGTTTAATCATGTGTCGTTTCAGATTGCTATAGTCTTTAAATCTTTTATCACAAACAGAACAACTAAAATGTTTCTCTCCCGAGTGGACCGTCAAGTGTCGTGTCAGATTGCTATGCCGTGCAAATGTCTTTCTACAAACTGAACAACTGAACGCTTTCTCCCCAGTGTGAACATTCAAGTGTTGCCTCAGAGTAGTGTGGTGTGCAAATACTTTGGTACAAAATGAACAACTAAATGGTTTCTCCCTGTGTGAATAGTCATGTGTTGTTTCAGAGTTGGCGATTGGGCAAATCTTCTACTACAAACTGAACAGCTGAATGGCTTCTCCCTGTGTGGATCCTCATGTGCACAGCCATTACGCTGCTGTGAGAGAAAATTGCTTTACAAACTGAGCAGGTCAAGTGTTTTCCTTCTGAATGAAGTCTCATGTGAGTGGTTAAGGAGTACTTCCGAGAGAATTGTTTATCACAAAGTGAGCAACAAAATTGTTTCACTTTTTTTGGGACCCCAGTGCGTTTCTTCAGAGGTTCCTCATCACTTCCAGGTTCTTCATTGTTCTGCAGAGGGTTTAAACCTGACTGAGACTCCTCCCAGTCACCGCTGTCATCAGTCTCAGGTTCAGAGGAGTCTGCAGTCTTGTCATGAGTAGCTGGTTGTAAAGGACTATCTGGATCTGACTCCCTGGCTGGTTCTGGTCCTCCCCAGTCCTCTCCATCAGCTCCT
The DNA here is from genome assembly GCA_013375575.1 of Percina caprodes. Taxonomy (NCBI): domain Eukaryota; kingdom Metazoa; phylum Chordata; class Actinopteri; order Perciformes; family Percidae; genus Percina; species Percina caprodes. The sequence goes on along the minus strand of JABXJD010001765.1, from coordinate 68,174 downwards.
GTTCTCTCTGCCTCTTTGTTCTCCTCGGTTTGGCTTAAATGGAGCTGTGAGGACTGAGCTTTCTCTCCATCATCTTCTTCACTCTTCACAGGGACAGAAGAGAAAGGGAACTTGATATCAGCCTGCTGCAGCCCTCGAAGCTGCTCTCCCTCCTGACTGGTCCAGAGTTCCTCCTGTTCCTCTTTAATGCGTGGGGGGTCTGTGTCCTCCTGCTTAACCTCTTTTTTAACCACCAACAGTTGCTGGGCGTCTAAGGAGAAAAAGGAAAATACATGTATTAGTAGGGCACAATATACTGTACACATTGCGAAAGGCTGCGTGCGACATATCACGATAGAAACTTAAAGATTGTTAGTTGAAGGAAAATAGAAAATTACAGTTTAAAAAGATACTGTCACCGTGCTGCCTTTTATGTTCAATTAAATGTTAAATTTGTTCATTAAAATGATCGTGCAGCCCTATTTCAGTCATGCACAGACATGATTGTTATAACAGTTTTAACACCCAAGTATAAAAACAGTATCCTATGAAAATAGACAATCTAAGGCAGGGATCTTCAACAGGGGGTCCTCAGAGTCTAGGCAGAGGGCTAAACTTTTAAAACACTGCAAAGTGAAACTACATTTAGGGATTTCTATCTGCAGTATATCTCTCCTGTGTAATGTCACTGAAAAGTATTCTACACTGCAGTCTGACTTCCTATATATGTGCAGATGAACCAATCGCAGGGTTAGTAAGGGGAGTGCCATCGAAATAAGGAAGCTAGTTCTATGTGACTGCCGACAAATGTAAAGGTTGTTGGTTTCACTTACATCACCCAACTTTACTTTGTTTGCAGCAGGAACTATAAGCCCTTTAAAAACAAACAGCTGTTTCAGTTTAGCCCTTTATTACAGTAATATAACTGGATAGTTTTGAGATATTTTCTGCTCACATATTGATTAGAGCCTTCAGTCTTTCTCTATAATATCATTCAAATTCATTTGATTTTTTTAATATTCCAATAATATACAAATTGGGGCTGTACGATATTGTTTTAGCATCGTCATCGCAATGTGCGCATGCGCGATAGTCGCATCGCAGGACGTTGCGATGTTGACGATAAAACCTTTTGCTGCTCGATAGAAAAGTAAACTTCCACCGTTCTCCTTTTACGTGGTTATTACCGTCCAACCCTTCCCCTTTAAGACAGGTAGCCATGTGGGCAGCGTGTGTATGTGACGTTAGTCCGACGTATAGACTGTATATTGATTAATATTAACGGTCTATGGACCGACGGGGTTTATTGTTGTGGGAAGTGAGGCTCTCCATGTGTAGAAAACTACCGTAGGCAGCAGCTGACACAGTGTTTGATGCTAACTTGTAGCCTGCAGTGAACCAACTTCGTTAACTAGGTCCATTTTTACTGTAATGACATTACATTAGTCTCTCGTTAGCATCTTGTATGCTACTTGTCACAACCACAGACATTTCATTAATATCTAAAAGTTACGCACTAAAACTTTTAAATGTAACTGTCACTTTTTTGCCTTTTATATTCAGTTCTATGTTTAATTTGCTCATTTAAAGAATATGTGGCCTATTGGTTGTTCCAAAGTCAAGGCTAAAATCCATTTGTGACCTTGCTTTTGCAATTAGGGCCTCTTGTCAACTTTGGAACGACCTGCCCGATGAGATAAGGCTCGCAGAATCAGCAGACTCTTCATCATCACTTTTGTCTGTCAAAGTACTTTGTAAACTGTTTTTAAAAGGTGTTTTATAAAGTTATTATTATTAGTAGTAGTATCAGTATTATATGGAAAGCACCAAAAGTACCAGTTCAACCAGAGGCCAGTGAAAGGCTAAATTGAGTTCACACTAGCATTCATTCTAATACTGGTCAAAGAGGGTTATTGTCAGTGGTGTAGGCCACTGGTTCCCAATCTTTTTTAGCTCAAGACCCAAAAGAGAAACCTGGTGTCTCCCCGGGACCCAAATTTACAAAAATACACCATGAATCATTGTAACATCTACATTTTTAAACTGTGGACAAAAGATGGAACAAACCATGAATTTAATGTATATAAAGTGTATTTATTCCATTATAAAAGTAATCAAAAACAGAAAAGGTCTCTATTGTCCTCTCTGTGTCTCCGTCCCCTCCCATCGTCCCTCAGGACCCACACCAACATGGTTTTAATAATGCTGACTTGAATTTAATGAGATGTATGTGTCTGGTTGAAGATCTCAACCAGCTGATCTACTCTAGGTTCGGTTTTTGAAAGTGCCCTTCTGAGGTCATGCTGAGGTCATGCTGACCATTTAGTCTGTTTCTGTATTTGTTTTTCAGGTTTTTTCATTTTGTTTTTCAGGTTTCTAGAGTCAAAATACCAGATTCTCATTTTACTCTCCCAATTGGCGACCCAATAAAACGGGTCTGCGACCCATTTTGGGTCCCGACCCTAAGTTTGGGAAACATTGGTGTAGGCTAATGTATTGTAGTGGGCATACTATTTTGTATATTAGCCAGAATCTGCCTTTGGGGGAAGAGGGAGCATATACCATAATATGGGGTCTGGGTGTCCTCCCCCAAGGAAGTTTTGAGCCTCAATGACTTCATTTCCTGTGTTCTGATACACTTTTACGCACCAATTTAAGGTGGAAATACCTTAATTTTCATAATTTCTGCTTTTTTTTTTTAAACTCAAATATAAGGTGTAATTCTATATAAATGAGGGTTATTGACCATGAATTCCAAAAAGTGGAATTGGAAAAAAGTGGAACAAACCTGCTCTGTGTAACCGGACTTCAGGGCTGCAAACCGCGTCCAGTAGCTTCCGTTGTCGCTCGTTGTCCTTCTTTGAACGACAGAGTTCCTCCTCGTACTCTGCTATCGTTCTTTCAAACAGCCCAAATATCTCTTCAGCAGCCGCAGTTAGTCGCTGGTTGACAAGAGCTCTCAGCATTTGGACTTTAGACATTTTTACTGAATCACAGAAACTTTTCCTCCAGACACACTCCGTTAAAAACCCGTTGCTCGCTCCGACGTGGGCTGTTGCTAGGTTACGTACGGATCCGTCTACTAGCTAGTAAGCTAGCTAGCTTCTAAGGACACTAGGAAATAGCTAGGTTTATTCTGACTTCTTCAAATAAAAGGTAACAAAACAGAGTCCATTCAAACAGGTTTATCTGGACAATGTGGGTCCATGAAAAATACAGTTTGGTCTCCATCTAATAGTCACTCCCACCAGCGCTGTCCGTCCATTTCCAGCTAGTAGGCTACGCTAACTTCAGTTAGCATTCTTGGCTAACGGAGAGGAGTCTGAGGTAAAACGTCCTCAAAATGTCCACAACGTACACTTTGTGTACAAGTTCACAGACTCTGGTGGTTCACTCCGGTTGTATCTGATGCGCTACGTGATATAAAGAGCAGGACTGACGAGGAAACTCGGCAGAAATACTTCCTTATTTCTTCAGACGTTTGATGGTGGTTGGCAAAAATAACTTGTTGTTGTGCATTATCGCCACCTTCTGAAGTGTTGGTCGGCATGACTTACAACTACAACTAGCTGCATGTACTTTACTTAATCTACCTCTTGGTATCATGCTTCCCTGTTGGAAACTAGGAGTATTTGGTATTTACAGACTGTTGCTGCTAAGTACAACGGTTTCCGGTAACACTATTTTCAAAATAAAAGTGAGCAACCTTTCAACACGCCCACGTCTTGTTGGCTCTGATTTCATCTTCCTGCTTTTATATACCCACCAGATTTTATATATATCTATAGATATAGATATATAATATAGATATAGATATATAATATATATATAGATATATAATATAGATATATATATATAGATATATAATATAGATATATATATATAGATATATATATAGATATATATATATATAAATATATATATATAGATATATATATATAAATATATATATAGATATATATATATAAATATAAATATAGATAGATATATATATATAAATATATATATAAATATATAAATATATAAATATATATATAAATATATATATATATATAAATATATATAGATATATAGATATATAAATATATATAAATATATATATAGATATATATATATAGATATATATATAGATATATATATATAGATATATATATATAGATATATATATATCTATATAGATATATATATATATAGATATATATAATAACAGATTAGGGGGGGATTTGTTTTCCATACTAATGGTATCATCAGAGAAAAAAAGGAAAGCTACACTATATAATTTGCCACATGAGAGATGCATTTAAGATTCTTGTTAGAGAGCTTAATGATGATGTATTTACACTTGCACAAGACAAAAAGACAAGAGCCGTAAGTTTAATAATTAAAAATGTATCGTACTCTGAACCAAACTTCATTACAATTCATCCAACAGTTGTTGAGACATTTCACTGTAAACCACAACATGTGAACCGCGAGAGGAAAAGTCAGAGGAAATCATCCTCTGAGGAACATGAATGTCAGTTCACAATCTCACAGCAATCTATCTCGTAGTTGTTAAGATATTTCTGGACCAAAGTGGTGGACCGAGCGACCGATGTCGCCTTCCCCAGAGCTACTTGCTAGCATAGCTAAAAATAAAAGACTGAATATCTTAAGTCCTGATAGTGGTCCTTAGGGTGGGCAGTTAGGGAAAGAAGAAATTAGACAAAATAAAAGACAGTTAAAAGCTGATATTTTTTAAAGAGGTGAAGGTACTCGGTTTATTCCAAGTGTCTTGAAAAATGGAAACAGATCAACATTTAAAAAAATCTCTGAAATCTCATATAATAAAAGTACAGTTGCTCCAACTCATATACATTCTCTGAAAAAGCAGATTCTCTCAATTTTCATTTAAATACTTTTACCAGATGGTTTGTGGGTCTCATCGGGTTTAAATTTAGACTTAGACAGTATTTTACAAATTAAATATTAGACCACTTTTAGAAATAAAAACAAAAATAATCAGAACACTTTAGATATTATTAAAAGGCCATTTTAGGGTTTGTATTTAGATATTGAAGACTATTCAGACCCTTTCCAAGACCTCAATACTCCCAGATTTGATTTGGAGAAGTAAAATACTATTTAAGAGTTTGTGGAACATAATTTGGTGAAAATAATTAGCAAAGGAAACTCCTGTGAGCAGGTGGAAGAAGCAGTGTGAAATAACCAGAGAAGCACTTTAAAATCAGCTGTTCATCCTTAATCAGAGGTGGTGAAGAAAACTGTGTAGTACTATTTGTAGTACTTGTACTGTAAAAAAACAAAATACACACCACAAAGCATTTCCTTCTCTCCAGGAATGTAAAAAAAAACAACACAAAAACATGAGGTTCAATCTCAGTGTGCACAGTAACGGATACGGTTACATTTTCCATTAAAAGTCACAAAGAAACTGCACTTTAAGGACATTACGCCTCAGGAAACAACCATTCATAAGAGCACATTTGTTCTTAAGGGGGACAAACAAGTTGTTTAACCCTCATGTTGTCAAATTTGACCCGATTGTCATTTTTTTATCACAAAAAATGGGCCTTTGAAATAAGCGTTGAAAATGTCAACATTAGAAATATCAAATAACTTTGGAGAAAACATCAAAAAAAGAACCCACAACACTGAAAAAGTGACAAAAATGTCAGAAAAAGCGATAATAATGTTTTATGGTTGACGGGAAGACAACACAAGGGTTAAGAGAATATGTCAACAGAGCAGTTTTCCTTGTTTTTGCACCGGTAGGCAATTTATTTTTTGACATTATTGAGCACAAACTCCAAAATAATTTCTCAGCATGTTGTAAAAACTAGACTTCTGCATTCCCTATTGGCTGTTTTGAAATCTTGCCCATGACATCGGCCAATCACAGGTCATTTCAGAGAGAGGGCGTCCTATTGGCAGCTCTACACATGCAGATAGAGAGGGGAGTGGGAAAGCTGGAGGAAGAGGTCTTAAAATTCTGTTTTTTCCCCTTCCTTTCTACCCAATTCAGCTTTAATGTAAACTATTTGTTGTTTAAATGTTTCCCAAATATAATAACAATGAATAAAACAAGACGAAGAGTCTACAGCCATGCTAGAAGCTCTGTGAGTCTGTACTTAAGGACAGCAGCGCTTTGAGCTAAATGCTAATATTTAGCAGGTTTACCACGATCGCTGTCTTGGATCAGTAATTTACCAATTACAACTAAATAATGGAAATTGAATTTGTTTTGCAGGTATTTGGTCATAAACCAAATAGGGATGCACTAATCCGGCTTTTTTATTCCCGATACTGATGCCTGGGCTTTGTGTTTGTGTCAATACCGTTGTTGAATTAATAATAAGCCTTATATACCTTTCACCTTCCTTCCACCATGTGGATGGGACTAAAGGCACCAGACTTTCCTAACTGAACTTTACTTTCCTAACTAAGACAAAGTAACGTAGATGGTATAGTATTTGCATGGTGCTTCTGGATGTGCTTGATTAAATTGGCAGTATTGTACTTTGCAGTACTACCACCACCCCTCGAAACATCTACTTTGCAGAATACTGCAAACAGCCGACAAACTAGTTGGCGTAAAAAGTGAAATATCTCCACAGAGACGACTCTTTGGCTCGCTCCGTGTTGCTTAACGGTTAACTCAACTCTTCCAGCATGCAACACAGGTGCAGCTGACGAAGGACGTGCTGCAACGGAGGCAAAAATAAATGAAAAAAAAACAGCAATCCCCGATCCAGCTCTTAATATTGGATCAGTGCACCCTTAAAACCAACATTAGACACATAATGCTGAACGATAGATCGTCATTTCCGCCCTTAGAATAGACTAAAAGTAATAAAATAACCAGAGCATTTATGGCATTTACATTTTTAAATACTGAAGCATTTTGGCGTGGCAACTTTTACGATCCTTTTGTTTCGCTAATGTCTGACAGCAATACGTAACATTTAAGTTGGAGGTAGGAGGGTTTGGTGAAGCTCACCCCAAAAACATACGGAAAAAAGTCGGAGAGGTTTAGGATGAGAATTCAAAAACGTTCTTGCAGAAGGCCCGAATGTGTTGTTTCTCTGTCCTAAGTGGCTTTTTTAAGGAAAGCAAAATGTTTGATTTAAGGAGAAATTTGCGATTGAAAACATCGTAGTGTTTGATTTATTGATCGGTGGTTTTAAAGCAACCAAGTAAACTGTGTTTCGATATATTTTGAGCATGCTTTTAATTATATAACATCATTTATTAAAAGGTTCCTGTGGACTTTTATGGCGCTTACCCACAGCTAGTATCAGCTCGGCCCGACCGCGGTGCCCCGTCCTCCTTTTTCCATTGCAGAATTAGTACTGCCTCATGCGTGAGGCTGGTCGTCATAGCGACGCTGCAGGACAGTACCGTGACCAAACGTGACACACACACACACACACACACACACACAGGTCGCAGGTGTGTTGCTTTTGATTCTCGGCATGTGGCTGTTTGCACACACAGCAAGCTGAACTATTTAAAAATGGCGGTTTTTTTCCATCTGTCGCTAGCGATGATGACGCAGTGATTAGTGACAATTCTCTCCGACCAATCAGTAGTCTGCAGGTTTTACGTCACCTTTTGGTATCGCCTTAGCTCGTTTGGAACCCCGACTGAGGTGGTACTACAAAAAGTACTTGTTAGCAAGTACCGGGGACTAGAATCGAGGAGGTACCACGTACTATGTTATGGAAAAACGCCATTGACCTCTAATGGCGCCATGTATCAATTGTGGGTCCAAATTATTGTTGATTTTTGAAAGTTTTTTCAATTAATCCAACATATCATTAGCAAATATAAATCCCCACTGAAGATAGGCTTACTGGCCTACGGGTAAGGTATAGTCACTATGGCCGCCATCCAAAGATACAGTTAATCCTAAGGACTCACTGTGCCACATGTATGTTTTCAAATTAAACCGTGATTTATAAAACCATGGCAACAATTATAAGGCTATTTAAATAGCTCAGTATTCTATGTAAAAGAAGGTATCTACAAAGGCATTACTTATTTACTTTAGACGTTATTGTAGGCCCAGTTTAATATGCAACTTCATTTTATACGCTATATGTAGTAGGGGGTCCCTGCTCCGTCTCTCTTTCAGTTAAGGAGTGCTTGGCTTAAAAAACATTGAAGACCCTTGCATTAGAGGATTTAAAATAATTCAGTAATCCTTAATCCTACAACCTGGACTGTATACCTTATGTATTTAATAGTTTATTTCATATTAATGAGGTAATGTATGCACCAATAACCAAGGCAAATTCCTCACTTGGCAATTCATCCATTTCTGATTCTGATAGTTGTTAATCTTTTATTTGGGATTTATTTCACCACTTTAGTTGGACCTCAAGGATTCACATAATGTGTTTTAGTGAAAAACTCGGCCTGTAAACACAACTTTTGTTTGTTTATGAGAAAACTCCACCGGGCACCTTTAAGTATGTGATATTATTTAAATTCAACACAAAGGAAGAATCATTACAATAATAAAAGAATATTTCATTTCATTGTGGCTTTACGTTTTACGCTGATACAGTGCCACTCCTACAGACACCAAAAAAACCAACAATCAGAGCAGTGATAATCATAGTTTCTTGAAATGTTTGGAAAACCAGTCAAAGAGTCATTTTCTGTGGTCAGTAACTGCTCTAAGAAGATCCAGCATCTTAATAAGCAAATTAAAACAAATACGAGTCTGACTGGTTGACGTAGAAGAAACTCTTCTTAAGATTATCTATACATCCAGCAGCATCGGTCTGCAGTCAGTCTTACCAGGTTAGAGCTTCCAATTTCTCCCAGAAAGGTAAGAAGAGGCCAAGCGTTAGAGACGGAGACCAAGCATCCTGCTTCTGGGGACCATAGCCGAGTCTGAACCTGGTTTCTCCGGCTCAGAAAACAGCCATCGAGGTCCAGCACAGCGCTCTGCAAACCCAGCTAGACTCTGCAGGTTGAACCACAGCTGGTCAGACGGAGAACTCTGCACCGCCCTTCCAGGTGCGTCTGGGGAGCAGGGTTGGTAGTTTGAGTCCAGCGAAGGGGCTAATCCACAGCAACGACGGCGGACCTCCAAACACCAACCTCAGCCCCGCCCAGCGAGTCTGACGCTCCCACGTTGGCTTCTCATTCTTCAGACGCTCGATCTCCTGACACACAGAGACACACAACCTCGTTACACACAGACATACACAGAGACATAGTCTTACCTTCCTGGGAGACAGACAGGGAGTGAAACCCTATTATAACATATTATTCATAGTACAGTGAAATACACAGAACGTGAGTTAGACACAGTGCTACTGCAGCAATCTGTAATATTACATGTGCATATTAAGCAGAGTTATTTCTAGGGACGGGGATCGTTGTTTTTTTATTGATATTAATACCATTTTTGAGACGGCTTAACGATTCGAGTCTTTATTGATACGATTTTCGATTTACGATTTTCAGGTTTGCAGAAATTTGGAACCGGGTACTTAATAGAACCGGGGCTTGAGACTCATCCCTAGTTATTGCACAGGGAACAGAGGAGTTTTTACTCTTGAATCGGGATACTCTGAGTCTACTGTCTCAGGGGAACGAAAGACAGCGAGTTTCCTGTATGTCCTCACCGTCTCGTCGTTGCAGATGGAGTGGAGCTGAGTGCTGAACATCACAGCTGTGAAGGTGAAGAAGAGGAGGGCTTCCATGCAGAGGAAGATCATCAGCATCATAGTCACCGGAGGAGAGAAATCACTGCACTCTGGACGCAGAAAAAAACAACACGGTGAACTGCAGCTAGCTTTGGTCATTCCCCGGGGGGGCGGGGGTGATACGGTGTGATGCTGGCTATCGCTTGATACAAACAAGAACTTTGATGCCCAGGTCTAGATAAAGAAAAGATAACAAGTTAAAATTGAATATAGTTTGAAGGGTAACTTTTTTTCAACGTGTACCCTAAACGTTTTTGTGTTCAAGTGACTGATGCAAACAACAATATTTCTGAAATTGGTCCAGTATTAAGCGAGACTGTTGTCACAAAGTAATGTTAACAGACAATCATTGTAACGTACGCTTCATTTAAAGTCGACAGAAACAAAAATCAAAAGCTGTCTAGGTTTGTCTTTCCACTGTTCCAACAATCACCACTCTGGTTTTGTTGAAATAAACCCTTAATTCACCCATTTACCTGTGAAAATATGCTGGCTCCATACACACTAAAAGTACTGATTATTTACATGGAGTCTGGTGGGATCTGTGAGCCGTTTCATGTTAGACAAAGAGAATTTTACTATTCAACAAAAAAAGTCTATTTCTGTAGGGATCAGACATACAATCTGAGTCTGTCTGTGGCAGAAACTGCACTTTTAGTGGGCGTAAAATAACAATGCACATTCGCCCTATAGGATCACATCGCATTCCTGTTCACAGCAGCAGGTTGCAGCGTTCTTGCTAAATACTGGACCAATTTCAGGGATTCTGGTTCACATTAGTCACTTGGACACCAATGCATGGGAAAAACAAATTGCCCTTCAAGTCGGCAGGTCCAGCGGTTTTCAGGACTCACCTCGCCACTGGACTTTGATGCAGGTGATAAACTGGTATCCACAGAGAGCCAGAGCGTGACTGGAGATCATAGCTATGTACATCTGTGGACAGAAGAAAATGTACCAGACTTCCTCACTCTGTTAGTGTTTTTACATCTCAGAGTTGGAGAGGTCTAACAGGATTTGAAAATACAATACTCTTTCATTAGCTTCAGCTAGTTATGGTGCAAAAATGTGTAAAATGATCAAAAGTTTAGATGCAAAGAATAAAGGAGTGGAGCTGCTTGAATTTAGAATTTAGCAAAGTGTGCATAATGTGTTTATTTGGTTGTTAACAAAACCTTCTGTCTCTCAAATTTACATTCTATGCTAATTCTTTTTCATTTCTTTCACTTCTCAACAAAACAAAACATCACTAGTTTTAACTAAAATATATATCATATCTCTTGTTGATGTGTGTGGAAGTCAACCTGAAGAAGAAAATCAGATCTGAAGTGGTCAGGCCAGTAAATGAGCTTACAGTGAAGAGGACGAAGAAGCGCTGGTTTTTCTCCCCGACACAGTTGTTGACCCATGGACAGTGGTGGTCCATCTTGCGGATGCAGCGCTTACAGATACTATAAGAAGAAGAACGAGGAAGGAATAACATGGCAGTGTTACTTCCCAACTAGACTAAGGTACTAACAGTTTGAAATAAAATCACCTCAGCTGCCTTGTCGATAACGGCTCAAGATGATGACAGTGTCTTGTTCTGCTTCCAGAAAACCTCCCAAATCAACCAGCTTGCTAGCTTGTTTGTCAAAATTCACAATTTAGAGTATTTAACAGTATTTAACAGTGCGGTGGACGAGAGTGGACTGCCCAGATAGATCAGATTGAAATATATCACTTCCTACATGTGCAGGGCATCGCTGTTCAGAATCCCGTCTATCTTCCAAAATGTAACGCTTGTATCCAAACTAATTGTGCTTGAAGCTGCAGGCCATCCACTTATGACCTCATCCACATTGTGGAAATAATTTAGATATTGAGCCATTACAATGAAAACCTTGTAGATAATAAGAGCTTGTGATTTACTGTAGCCATCCTAAAGGCCGTTTTATGCTTCTACGGAGGCTCCACGCAGAGCTTTTGCCGTAGCCTACGTAAGTGGCCTGGTGTTCATACTTGTGCACTGGTGTGTGCGTCAAGGCAGCGTGTGTGTGTGTGTGTGTGTGTGTGTGTGTGTGGGGGAGTGTGTGGTAGAGCGAGGGTGAAGTGAGAGAGTGATGACGATTAGCTTCGGAGCTAGTAGCGACTCTAGAGTCCTAGTGAGAGAAACAAAGTGTCTCCACTGTGCTTTCTGACCACGGTGAGACATCTGTAGCAGGAAAAGTTAATTATGTTGTTTATGGAGAAGGAGAACCAGGAAGGACGCTACGGCGTAGGGTCCGGCGTAGACGCAGAGGGGTCTGCTGGGGTAAAAGCATAAAACGGCCTTTATACACTACCTAAACGCCTTTTCTAGTCTCGTGTTTCACTCTCCACAACGCTGTCTTCGGGCAAAAAGTCACGTTGTGAGATCAATAACAGTTAGCTAGCTAGCCTGTCCATCCATCCATCTTCATCCGCTTATCCGGTATCGGGTCTCGGGGGCAGCAGCTCCAGTAGGGGACCCCAAACTTCCCTTCCCCGAGCCACATCAACCAGCTCCGACTGGGGGATCCCGAGGCGTTCCCAGGCCAGGTTGGAGATATAATCCCTCCACCTAGTCCTGGGTCTTCCCCGAGAAGCCAGTTTATGTGTCTTGTAATGTCAGCCTTAGTTATTGATTTCTTACCTTGATATTGGTGTCTGCATTTCAAAGCCATCTCCCGCGGTGGCGTTTTTGGTGGAGCTGTTGGTTTAATAGTCGACTTGGAAGAAAGCGAACGTTTTGACAACACAACAGTATGAGGAGTTAAACTGGACGGGCCCAGTAACCTCTGAATGGTTCTCCTTGTTGTTGAATTGCAACGTGAGCGGCAGCTAACGGGGGTGCATTATGTCAGCAGGATAATTACAAACTACATTGTGCGTCTCCCCTGTTTCTGATACCGTGGCGGAAGAAATTTTGCCAATAAAATCAACACAGAGGAAACACTGGAGTTGAAATTGAAACTCTAGTCTGGATTAACAGAAGTACATTTCCAGGATAAAGCCGGACACCTGATGATTTTAAAGATTTACTAATAATATATAATTATTATATAATATAGCATTTCCTCTCTAACTGGATAGTTTTGGGAGCGACTGGTGGGATTGCTGTGGACGAGGTACAGACGGAGAAACACTGATAATGAGGTGTAACCATGTATCAGCTGATTTAAATAGCTTACGTTACTGTATTATGTCAACATTTAACTTTATTAAATATTGTTAGTGGCGTTTTCTTTTGCGGAGTGTGCAATTGTTCCACCAAAACAAGTTCCTTCCCGAGACCATTTTGCAGACCGTCGCTGCGTCCGGAGCCTAGAGACGCCCGAGACGATTGTGATTGGTTTAAAGGAAGGTAAAACAAACCAAAGCGTTTTGTTTTTTCCTAACCCAGAATTTACACGTAGTGTAGGCCTGGCAATGTGAGACTATTGAAACTCCCTGCAGGTAGTATGAACCCTTCTGACCTGCAGTGATGAGCCCTCTCGGGTTTGATGCTGCAGCATTTGGGACATTTGTAGATGACCTCGCCCGGCTTCAGCTGCAGACTCTCCAAGTACTTTTTAGTGGCGTTACCTTTAGGAACGGCTCCCTTAGGAGAGGAAAGAGGAAATGTGGACAATGAAAAGAAAGAATGGGAAACATCTTATGGTTTAGTTGCAACTTGGAGCTCCTATTTTTTTTGCTAGGGCTGCACAATATACCTTTTTTTTTTTTTTAATCATCATTGCAATATTAACTGGCGCAATAAACACATTGCAGAAGGCTGCAACATATCGCGAGAGACGCTCAGAGATTCTTTGGGAGAAATAATCCGTAGAAAAGTGCAGACAAAAATTTAACTGTCATTCTTTTTTATTGGTGCCTTTTATATCGACGTTCAACTAGTTCAAAAAAAGAATGTGGATGAAATTATTTCCTTTTATGTGTTGTATTTTAGCAAAATACTGAAAGCAGAAAAACTGAGTTCCCTTTAATATCTATTTATCGCAAGTAATATTAAGGACTGGGTACCGAATTCAATACTTTTTAGACACAGACCAAATAGCCTCTGAAGTATCGAGTGTCGAACATGCCTCGATATTCAATTTAAATACCTAGGGAGTAAAGCTCATATTCAGTGAACCAATCAGCATGCAGCATGCTCCTACCGAGCTCTAATAATGTTTGTGATTGGCTGTCTAACGTTACACGTCGTGGAGACACGCAGGAAAAACTCTACGTTACACAGAGAGACGGAGCTTAAGTAGTAGGAGCTGAAACATAAATACAATATAAGAGTTGTGCCAAAATGCTTATTGTTGCAATTTATTTTTGTTTTGTAAAACTGGTACATAAAAAAGTCTAATTTAGGAACCAGTATCAAAGTCACATTATTGTGTACTATGTGTATTGTGGTACTGTGTCAAATATTTTTGAACAATACCCAGCCCTAGTAATATCGTTATCGCGATATTCGACAATGTTATTGCATATTTTCCTCACACCGTGCAGCCCTATTTATTGCCATTGAAACTAAAACCATATACAGGGTCTCCCGTCCGCTTCCTCACCGGGTCGGTCAGCATGGTGCGGAGGTGGGAGGCCAGCGCCAGCACAGCCAGGCTGTTGAAGAATACTCCGTTGACCACGGCGTACCAGAAGCTCCGGGAAGGCAGCAGCATGACAAACGTGACCACAAAGTCCGCGTATAAGACCAGGAACCAGGTGATGAAGGCACACACCATGCCGCAGCAGTCCTGGATGAACCAGAGTTGCTTGGCTTCACCGTGGAAACTCTTCTCCACCTCCACCTCCGTCTCCTCCTCCCCGTCCAGCAGGGGGCGCTGCTGCTCCACATCCCTCAGCCTGTGACCCGAGGACATTCTGCCCTGATGGAGGGAACTGAGGAAGAAAAGGCAGGTTAGGGCACTTACACACCACCTATAGTTTGGTGGACTCGGTGCGATTCGGTGATGAAGTTCCAGCATTGGTGCATGTTACATCCGGCGGGGTTTGCTTTCACACTGCACGTTGTCAAACGCACCAAACATCGTCAACACAATCGAGACGGTCGCTTGGTTAGAATATCGAAAACACGCCAACACTTCTGGTCTCAGAAATAATGGAGCGACACCACATTTATAACCTCTTGGGTTTTCTGGTTCAGCCTCATACTCTGCTTCTGACTGGCTAGTAGTCCTTACGAAGGTCCTGTCAGGGCCCTCATACTCTGCTTCTGACTGGCTAGTAGTCCTTATTTAGGTACTGTCAGGGCCCTCATACTCTGCTTCTGACTGGCTAGTAGTCCTTACCTAGGTACTGTCAGGGCACGCCCTCATACTCTGCTTCTGACTGGCTAGTAGTCCTTACCTAGCTACTGTCAGGGCCTCATACTCTGCTTCTGACTGGCTAGTAGTCCTTACCTAGGTACTGTCAGGGCCCTCATACTCTGCTTCTGACTGGCTAGTAGTCCTTACCTAGCTACTGTCAGGGCCTCATACTCTGCTTCTGACTGGCTAGAGCACTTTAAATAAAATACCATTGTATCCTGACTTCATACATCCTGATACATCTTAGAGTCGTCCCGCTTGAATCAGTGTGGATTAAGTTAGACTCCAGGCGGGATGCATACTTACTTGAAAGTGCCTCTACTTTATAGCATTATCTCCTCTCCTCCAGCTGCTCCATGGAGTCACAAGCTGCTCTGCCTCCGAGTCACATCGCTGCAGACAACAGAGAAAAACGTTCAGGTAGTGGTGGAGGAAGTATTCAGATACTTTACATCAGTTAAAGGACTAAACAACCCCTTTGAAAGTACTCCACTACAAGTCCTGATTTCAAAACCTTACTTAAAAGTATGTAAGTATTGTCAGAAAAATGTACTTAAAGTATGAAAAGTAAAGGTATGTTGCCTGTTAGTGTTTTCAACCTCTATCTGAAGTTTCTGGCTTAACCCTCATGTTGTCCTCGGGTCAAATTGGACCCCGTTTTTTCATCACATAAAATGGGGCTTCAAAATAAGCTGAAAATATCATCATTAGAAATATCAAACAACTTTGGAAAAAAACATCAAAAAAAAGGGACCCACTTTGTTGAAAAAGTGACAAAAATGTCAGAAAATGCGATAACTTTTTTTCATGGTTAATGGGAAGACAACACAAGGGTTAATATTCCTGCTGCATTATTGTGTATGTTGTATTTAACTGCTGTAGATGTTTAAGGTTGAGCTAATTTTAACTCCTGTATATCACATCACAGCTCATATGTTTGTAGTGTCGCTGTCCTGTGAGAAACACATATCTCTAAAACAGTTTCAAAACGTTTCATGGTGTCAGGAAAACAGCTGTTTTCATCTGTGTGAGGAGGCATTTCCCAGCTGATCCAAGAGGCTTTTTAAAGACTATAATTTAGAGAATTTTCTCAACACATGAAGGAACATTTAATCCTTCAGTTTTTCACAAACATTCAACACCAACACATCTGGAGATACGTGGTTTTCACTGGACAGGAAGTGGATGAAAAACGGTCATCTGAAAAGTAACAAATGTAGAGTAAAAAGTACAATACTGAGATGTAGAGGAGTAACAGTTACAAGTAGAAAGTAGAAAATATTGAAAACACTCAAATAAGGTACCTTAAATTTGGACTTAAGTACAGTACTTGAGTACTTCAATACTTGAGTAAATGTAATTAGTTACATTCCACCACTTTAACGGTCGCGTTCCATCAGTGTCAACATACGTCACGCCTAACCTAGCGTCACAAGCTAGCTACGTTAGCATAACAAACCTAGCAGCCACCTACTTCTAGGTTCTAAGCTGCCTTTAGCCACATTTAGCTTCCGGTAATAGCTACCATTTATTGTAAAATAAATAGTCTAATTTCAATGAACTAGCTCTGGTAACAAACCGGGGCTAAATAACGCCAAAAGCACAATAGCACGACTAAGGTTATAAACAGTAGCTAGCTACTGTAACGTTACACTGGTTAGCGTTAGCTTAGCTAAGCTAGCGCACAGCTAACCATTAGCCTATCCAGGTGTCATATGTTCAGCTACAAATTCTTTATTTTTTTTAGATATTCAGCACCTGGCAGGTAAACCGACACAAGAGCCACAGTTAACGCGACGAGACGATTTATTTTGTGGTTTATTAATATTTCCACATTAATGATATTACAGCTCAACATTAACATCCACATCTTCACGAGACCGAACATCATAGGTTTAGCATCCTTCAAAATATTGGTCTTCAGCTCTGAGAGTTGTGTTCTTAGTTAATATTATTAGAACATGCAGCACTTGGTCAGATACGTTAACTTACCTTTAGAAAACTAACCATTAATACATTACTGGTTAACTTTCATTTAAAAAAACAAAACAAATCCATCTGATATGTTTGGGCTTGGCCCTGTTCGCGACTGATGCTGCATTCATGTAGTGTCAGGATAATCGGAAAAATGGGCTCCAGATTGGGAAAATTCACCTTAACCAATCGGATCCACAACTCGGAAAGTTGGCTAAATGTTTGCTACACTATTTGACGAGTTGGCATCATATTGGCGGGCCAAAATAAATGTTGGATTCATAGTAAATAAAAACGTTTAAATTAATTAACGTATTTCATATATATTTTTTCACTCACATGTAATTTGTAATCTGGTAATAGATACTGGAAAAAAATGAGAGAACTAAAATTCAACACATCTTGGTTGTGTCTTCCATGTTTTTGTTCCCACATATTTGAAACTCATCTACATCCACACTGAAGAAGGCAGAACTTCATACTCCACTTCCTACTTATGGAAGTGGGATCATCCGAGGAACACGTGAATGCAGCATACTGTTGCATTCAGTGGGGCTGTTAAACCGGGTTAACCAGGCTGACATTTGTCAAATCACCAGGGTTTATGTTTTCAGTCTTTTCTCTTAAAAAAGTAAAAATATTGTTTGAAAAAATGCTTTTAATAAATCATAAAACTCACCTAGTTTGTTTTCAGATGTAAAACCGGCTCATTGTTGCCCCCCGTGGCCGTTGTAAGAATAACAACCACTAAAATATTAAATTATTGTATTTTTTTTGACTCATTTTTAACATCAATATATACATCATATTACATATTAGCCCTAACTAATACGTTTACAATAAAAACTACATTCTTGGTTGAGTGTAATTGCTATTTTATGGTTTCTATTTGTATTATATTCTTATTTTATATACTCTTATTTAATTTGTACCTTTTTCCAGTCATCTGTGCTCATTTCAGTCTTCCCCACTGTGGCTCAACGAAGGCTTACCTCATCAACACTGCCAACATTTTTATGTTAAATGTTGTTGAAGCTTCTTCAGCTAAAAAAAAACAACCCTGATAAACATAACTAGTCTCAATGCCATGTTTATTATTGGTTATTTGAGTGTGAATTAAATAAGGCACAGTCACCATTTTTTAAACCATCCAAACATAAAAATAAAAACAGGTACAAAAATAACTAGGACTTCTGATTGGGTGCGACACCCTTTTATCTTAAATAAGACACTGCAAGGTTGCAGACTCGGTGAATATTTCAGTGTGTGTGTGTGTGTGTGTGTGTGTGTGTGTGGTTGACAGTGAAAACAATAACCCACAGTTTAAGGGCTGCAGGCATCTCTAATGATCCTAAATCAGTTTTTTTTGGATTACATTTCCGATTCAATATTAATGAGGTGAGGACAGTTTTAGTTCCAATACCAACTTTGATATTAAAGAATCTCAGAGATCTTCGGCTGTACGTTGTAGGCCTACAAGCAAGAAGCAACCGTTGAATATCTTTATAATGATGTTTACGAATTGACCCCCGAGTTAACAGCTGAAAGGACTTTTTGCTAATACATCCACTGTGAAAATGCAAGCATTAAAAATTGATTTCTAGATTGTGTTAATGGAAATTGGATCACGCAAACAAAGAATGATTTTAAAGGTGCTCTGAGCGATGTTGCACGTTTTTTAGGCTACATTTTTTGTCACATACAGCCAACATCTCCTCACTATCTGCTAGCTGCCTGTCCCCTGAACACACTGTAAAAACGCGGCCTCTGTAGACAGCCCAGGCTCCACAAATGGCAACAAAATCAAACTGTACCAACCTGCACCACGAAGCATGACCACGAAGGAGTTGGTTGAGTCATGCACTCGCATTGTGGAAGTAGCCTACATGCTAACGTAGCCTAAAAAACGCGTGCCATCGCTTAATTGATTATTCTAACCCAGCCTTAGTTGCTCTAAACTGAAGCTTCGTCCTCACTACAATCAAACACACACAGTGAGATACTACGTGGACATCATTGTGCACGGTAACGCTGATAGTGACAATTCTACAGTACTGCAACTGTTTCATAATGGATTTGTATTAAATAAGTTTCAATCTTCTTCTCTCTGGTGGTCTTGCACGTTTTCTTCCGCTCTTTAACTACTCCATCTTCTGCATCACTGCTGACCAATCTGTGCTTGAATAAAAACGTTAAAAACACACACACACACACACACACACACACACACACACACACACACACACACACACACACACACACACACACACACACACACACACACACACACACACACACACACACACACACACACACACACACACACACACACACACACACACGTGTGAGCCTTTAACCTGCTCTACGGCTGCACAGGAAAACACATTCAGGAGAAGCTGAAGCTCTCTGAACACACAACCATCAGAAAGAGTCATAGATCAAATAAAATAATCCTAATAAAAAAAAAAAATAAGGAGTACAACGTTAAACAGGAAAACAAGCAAACCAACCCAACTGTAGATTCATTTGTAACGCTAAAAAAAAAAAAACGAGCTAGTATTCAAGTAAAACAACGTGTTCTTCAAATGAAGTCTGGTGCAGATCAGAGCTACAGTCTGGTGGCTTAAATCAAAACTAAATCAACAACATTCGCACAAATTAAAGTAACAGTTTGTATCCCTTTTTCTTTCTGTGAAGGCTAGAAGAAGAAAGTGCTTTAAACTCAGGTGAGAGGAAGAGGAGGGGTAACCGATCCTTTATCCGCTTACACTTTCCCAGCGGGCATTGTTTCTGTAAAATGAAAACTGTTGAAGAACTGAAAGTCAGCCCCAGAAATGTGACTTCACTGTGTAGTTTCCACGACTACAGATGCAGTCAGACAGTCAGACAGTCTGACAGACAGTCAGTCAGACTCTACACGTCTGATCTCACGTTGTGTGCTTTTCATGCGTTTGTGTTACTTCGTGGCAAAGAGGAAAATCAAAAGTCAGCTTTGTGCTCCTTTCTAATCTCCCTGTACGAATCCTCACGGCGTCTCCATTCATTTCAGTTGCATCCTTCATGATTGGACTCTGCGCTCCTGTCCGGTGTGTGGTCTCCGTCTCTCTGATCGCCGCCGTCAGACTGGATTGTGGGGCAGGGAGGACCGGAGTCTCCATCCGTGTCCTCAGACTGCAAAGCCTCCACGTTGGCGCGAGTGTCCGATGACTCCAACCTTCCGTTCACAGAGCGGAGACTCTGGCTGGTGGGGTCGGACGGCTCGGTGGCGTCATGTGGAGCACAGGAAGCGGTTGGAGTGCGCGTGGGACGGGGTTCAAACGGATTATCAGAGGGCGAGGTGGCGAGGTGTCACCGGTGGAGTGTGTTTCATCGGCGTCAGGCCGTGCATGGTCTCTGTCAGCGTGCGCGTCGACTGCCTGGGCCCTCTCTTGCGGAGTGTTTTCAGTCGTGTCTGGAGTGTGTGTGGGCTCCGACGTTTGTTCTCCAGAGTCCAGCGTGTGACAGCGACCCAGGGGCGCTCTCTCAGCCGGGGCATGGCGCCGAGGCTCGCCGAGGGCAGCTGACCTCCACCGTCTCCTCGCCTCAACCTCCGCCTGTCTGGACTCCCCTGGGCAGAAGAAATTAAAGATCAGAACAGGGCTGCATCTAACAATTATTTTTATTGTCAATTATTCTGAATATCTTTTTTAAAATCGTTAATGGATTAGTTGATTGGTCTCTAAATTGTCCGAAAAATTGGTTACAAATGTGGATCAGTGTTTCCAAAAGCCCAAGATGACGTCCTAAAAATGTCTTGTTTTGTAAACTGAAAGATATTCAGTTTACTGTCACAGAGGAGAGAAGAAACTAGAAAATATTCACATTTAACAAGCTGCTATCAGAGATTATTTTATTAATTTCTAAACAATCTACTCGCAGGGACTTGAAGCTTGTTGCAATGCAATGGTGCAGCGGTAGCAGCAGAGAGCTGAAGCCATCAGGCAAGTGTTATTTAAATAAACTCCTGGTGCACCTACAAACTTTCCAATGCCTCGTTTTATGAGTACATAACCTATTTGTATTATTGTAGAAGGTTGGATACCATTCCGGTTATTATTAGTTGGATAATTTACGGGATTAACCTTTGAATTCATAGATCCATCAGCGCCTGCACTAAGGCATTCGGCTGATAGCGCTAACTTGACCAATAGTAGACCTAGGAAAAAAGCTTCTGAGGGGGGGTTGGCTCATAGTGCAAAGGACCTTAGAGTGAAATTACTCCGAACCATCCCTTTACACAAATATGACTCGCACTGATAAACAGATTGTCAAAACAGTTGGCGACCAATTTAATAGTTGACTTATTGATTAATCAATTTACCTTCGCAGCTCTACATTAGTACCCTGAAAAACCGTTCTCCCGCGAGAGCACAATCTGAATTTGCTCAGCGAGTCACTCTGGCATTGAGTAATGCTCATTAACTATGCCCTTGTAGCCGAGCTGCACCAATCACATCGGTGTATCTGATATAGGCGGGGCCAGAGGTGAGCTGCACCAATCACATCGGTGTATCTGATATAGGCGGGGCCAGAGGCGAGCTGCACCAATCACATCGGTGTATCTGATATAGGCGGGGACAGAGGTGAGCTGCACCAATCACATTGGTGTATCTGATATAGGCGGGGACAGAGGTGAGCTGCACCAATCACATCGGTGTATCTGATATAGGCGGGGACAGAGGTGAGCTGCACCAATCACATCGGTGTATCTGATATAGGCGGGGACAGAGGTGAGCTGCACCAATCACATCGGTGTGATATTGGTGTATTTCTTGGGTCCAACGGCCCTTTGTGGCTCGGCCAAGGCTTCTTCCCTTCATTTGATCTTTATGACCAGACCACCAGACTCCCATAGTATTGGTTAAATCTTCAGTCATTATTTTGTGTAAATAAAAATGCATCTACATTAACTAATCCTCGAGTATGGTTTCCTTTAAAACATTTGACGGTTACAGTTGAATTCTTCTGTTGTTTCCATAACATCTTGATGCTACATTTCCCATAACGGAGTTCAACCATTCATTGTTTGAGGATGAAACTATATTTCACGACAGTCCGTCCAATAGTTGTTGAGCTATGTCACACGTGTACCTGGTTCTGGTTTGTTGAACACCTGGAGGGAGGACCAGAGGAACCTTTCTTCATCTGCTGCATCCTGAATCAGAGCACATCCCAACACAGTAGATATAATAACTGTATTGTTGCTAGCGTGTTTGTGAGAGAGCTGAAGTTTGGTGATCGGCTACCTGCTGATGGACTGGGCCAGCTTCTGTCTCCGGCCGTTGGCGTGATCCTGCAGCCGCAGGCGCTGGACGAACGAATGAGCTGCAGCGACAACGAGGGAAATCCGTAAGTAATGACGGACAGAATTTCATATACAAGAGTTCTGCTAAAAAAAATTGAGTGGTGAGACCTGAAATGTTTGAAATTAGGCTAAAAAAAAAATAAAAAATCTGAAAATTAGAACATCGTCCCTCCCGGAGGCTGGGAGGACCACTTTACAGCTGTGGTAGGCACTTTATTTTTGGCGTTGTTGAGCAGAAATTCCATAATAGTCACTCAGCATGTTGCAATTCAAGTGATTTAAGAGAAAACTAGACTCCTACACCCCTCTTGGCTGTGTTTTCAGGCTTTGGATAATAGGCTCGTTCAATAAGAACTGCGCCTCGTGGACAAGAGCAGGCGGTAACAAAAGAGAGAGAGAGAGAGGGGGAGAGAGGGAGAGGGAGCGAGAGAGAGAGAGGGAGAGAGAGAGAGAGAGAGAGAGAGAGAGAGAGAGGGAGCGAGAGGGAGAGAGAGAGGGAGCGGGAGAGGGAGCGAGAGAGAGAGAGAGAGGGAGAGAGAGAGGGAGCGAGAGAGAGAGAGAGAGAGGGAGAGAGCGAGAGAGAGAGAGGGAGCGAGAGAGAGAGAGGGAGGGGGAGAGGGAGAGGAGAGAGAGAGAGGGAGAGAGAGGAGAGAGAGAGAGAGGAGCGAGAGAGAGAGCGAGAGAGAGAGGGAGAGAGAGCGAGAGAGAGAGCGAGAGGGGGCGAGAGAGAGAGAGAGGGGGAGAGAGGGAGCGAGAGAGACAGCGAGAGAGAGAGGGGGGAGAGAGGGAGCGAGAGAGAGAGGGGGGAGAGAGGGAGCGAGAGAGAGAGAGAGGGGGAGAGGAGCGAGAGAGAGAGAGGGAGAGAGAGGGAGCGAGAGAGAGAGAGAGAGAGAGGAGAGAGAGAGAGAGAGAGAGAGAGAGAGAGAGAGAGAGAGAGATCCTATTGGCTGTTCTACAGACAGATAGGGGATGGGGAAAGCTGCAGAAAGAGGTCTCACTCTATATGAAATTCTGGCATTTATTTCGCTTTCTATCTACTGAAGTTTTAAGCGGAACTGATTTTGAAATGAATTACCCAGAGCTCCTTTGGGCACAGAGAGGAGTTTGATTGGTTCAGCGTCGGGAGAAAGTCCGGACGCTGTCTGCAGAGCCCTCAGGATCTCCGTGTTCTGCAGCAGAAAAAGTTAAAAAGTTAATGTTACTGCTAATTTTGTTATTTATTACTGCTAATGCTTTATTCAATATTGCTCTATAGCTCTGAATCATATAAAAATATTAAAAAAAAGATCTTTAAAAAGGTTTACAGTGTGTGAAAGGATTTGGACAAATGTTACCCTTCAGGGTTTACTATTCCTATATATCATGTTTTGTTGTGTTGTGTTATGTTAACACATTTTTCCGTGGTTAGCAACACAACATGCAGTATGGATATGAAGCATATTTCATGTAGTAAAGATTGGAGGCCGTGACAGTTGAGTGAAATGGGCTTCAGGGTCTCTGTAGCGGGTGTAGCACCACCTTTCCGCCCAGCTCATAGGCGCAGTCCAGCGGCGTCCTCTGCCTCTTGTTCCTGAGGCCGGGTGAGGCTCCGCCCCTCAGCAGCAGCTCCACCAGCGCCTGGTGTCCCCCCCGCACCGCCTCATGGAGAGCCGTGTTCCCCTGAAGGTTCGCCACGTTCACCAACGCATTACTCTGAACACACACACACACACACACACACACACACACAGTTTCTCATTAAAAGCAATTTAATGTCTTTTAGAAACAGCATCTCTGTGGCTCTGTGTGTGTGTGTGTGTGTGTGTGTGTGTGTGTGTGTGTGTGTGTGTGTGTGTGTGTGTGTCCTTTTCTTAGACGTTACATTGTTGGTTTCATCAAGCTGTTAAAGTGTACTTAAGTACATTTCAAGGTACTTGCCTAAATACTTGTGCAACTAACAATTGGCTTCATTTTCTATTAATCTGCTGATTATGTTCCTGATTAATCGATTATTTGTTTATAAATTGTCAGAAAGTAGTCCATCCCAGTTTCAGAAAGTCTTTAAATGTCTTGTTTTGTCCAAAACCCCAAAGATATTCAGCTTATTATATAAAACTTAAAAGACCAGAAGGTCTACATATTAGAGAGGCTGAAAACATTATTTTCTGACATTTTGAAAAAGTACTTTAATCGCTGTAGCTCTACTTGAGTATTTCAATGTTCTGCCAGAGGTAATTATTGTACTTTTCACTCTACTACATTAGTCTGAAAGCTTTAGTTACTTTTCAGATGACAGTTTTTCATCCCCTTCCTGTCCCGAGTGTTTTAGTGTTGAGAAGATTCTCCTACTTCTTAAGCTAAATAAAGTCTTTAAAAAGCCTCGTGGTCTTTACGGGGATTGTTTACCTGTAACAGGGTGGTGGCTGTCTCCAGGTTTCCACAGAGACAGGCCTGTATCAGAGGTGTGTTGCCATAGTGATCCTTCTTGTTAAGTTTGGCGTTGCACTCGAGCAGAAACCTCATCACCTAAAACACACAGAGCACACCCAATTTAAGTTATTGTATGACATAATAATTTAAGACACGCTGAGGAGACAGACATAGACACACACACACAACTTGTTAGGAGATACACACACTGTAGGTTTTAGTTTGAATATGAGATTTGCAGAAGGAAAAATATCAAGACTTTAAATCTTTTATCTGCACCGCTGTCTTTCTGCCACACGGTGGCGCCAGTGAGCCTGGCTAAAGCATGAGCCAGACTTCCTGATGGCGTAGTGAGATCAAGTGGTTGACCCACTTCAACATAACGGGCCACTGTAAAACGTGTATTTTTATCACTCGTGTGACACAGCACTGTTTAATAACAACAGCGTTACCTCCAGCAGGAGACCTGCTGCCTTAGAAAGCCCTCAGGATGCCTCAGCATCTATTCCCGGGACAACTTTCATAAAAGGTTTTAGCATCATAAGTTTAGCATCATAAGTTTAAAACTTAAATAACCAAAATGGTTATTAGAATCAACACAATATATGTCAACATTGCAACAGAAAATGTTAATGTCTTCCTCTCCTAAAGCAACCGGTCTATCAAAATGAAAAACACCTTCGGACATCTTCACTTGTCAATCAGAACAAACCCAAAAAAGTGAAATAAAGGTTGTTTCCAATATCTCTCCCTACTGTATGTGCCGTTTGTATATTTCCTTTCCTCCATCTTTATGTGAGCGCATCTGAACTCAATGTTTCTGCGCTATAAAGTTCCTTCAAATGGGACACAAAGATGCAGCATGTACGATACTTTTTACTAGACGTATAAAAAATAAAGTCACTCCCACCAAACAGTCGTCACTGAGGACGCAAAATGATGACTCACTGAACTCACTCTGTTCATTGTTGTGAATGTGTGATGAAGGACTGATTTTCAGGTAGAGGAAAAGGCAAAAACATGTAAGCCGTGTTTGCACTGGCGTGACATCGTGTTAGTTTCAAATCTAAGTTGTCATTTCGCGGACTGACATTTCGTTTTTTCAAATCTGAGGCTCTTGAAATCGGTCGCAACCAGTTGTAACCAGATGGAAAGCGATGACCCCTCCGCCAGCCAGGGTGTGGTTTCCTCCGCTGCACACGACCAGACTGACCAACCAGGTGGAGACATGCAGCGCTAAGTGGGGGAAATTACATCTCCTTTCTTTATCAAGGGTCCTTAAAGCGACAGTACATTCTGGTTCGATCCCTCATTATGTTGAATTGTGATATTTGACACATAGCGATCTACAAATCCTTAATTTAATTGGTTACTATTTACTGTTCATTTTCTTTTACCCAGTGTGCCAGATTTGTTTATTGGTTATCTGTATAATTGTATTTCATTGCCTGACCCGGGTATCTTATTTCGGTTTTCTTATAGCTTTGTGTTTACGGCCATTGGCTGTTTTGTTGAAAAAGAATAAAAACTTCTGATAACTTAAAAAAAAAAAAAAGTAGCTGCAAACCACTCAGCTCAAATTAAATAGATTTGTAGCATGTGTTGACAGCTTCCTTCCTTCCTTCCTTCCTTCCTTCCTTCCTAGTTCCACTCCCCTCTAGTCCCGCGTTGCCAGACCATCCTCCGAAAAACTTGTTCTTGTTTATTGGCATTTCTTTAAACCAATCACATTCGTCTTGGGTGGTGCTGAGCTGAGCTCTGCAAAAAGCCTCGGGATGGAACATGTGTACGTTTAACCCCCATGTTGTCCCCATGTTGTCTTCATGTTGTCCTCGTGTTGTCCCCATGTTGTCCTCATGTTGTCTTCATGTTGTCCTCATGTTGTCCTATATCAATGTTCTTTGTAATTCCCCAAAATAACATGATTGATTCCACACAACACTCTTTGCCAAGTACAAATCTCTACTTTCATTAATTTTGGGGCGTCTTATTCAATTTTATAGCATTTGAAACCAAATTGAAGTGTTTTTGAAATAGTATTGAGAGTAAAAGTTGACATATTCCAGTCTGTGATTATCATCAACATCCATTCCTTTAATTTTAGTCTCAATAATTCCTAATTTCTGCTTTTCTAACTCAAACATTAGGTATAATTTCCTATAAATGAGGTTTATTGACCATAAATTCCAAAAATAACTGTAAAACTAAAGTTAATAAGTTAGTGTTACGTAGTGTTAAACGTCAAAAAAGTGACAATGAAAAAAGTGTCAAAAGTGTTGAAAAAAGGAACAAAAATGTAAGAAAAAGTTAAAAAAAAATTGATAAAAAGCATCAACAAAAGTGTTGATTTTCAATTTTGACGGGAAGACAACACGAGGGTTTTAGTCGTCAACAGAAACCTCAGATTGGACAGATAGTCTAGCTAGCTGTCTGGATTTACCCTGCAGAGACCTGAGGACCAGGTAACCATAGTCCTCAGACTGGACAGATAGTCTAGCTAGCTGTCTGGATTTACCCTGCAGAGACCTGAGGACCAGGTAACCATAGTCCTCAGATTGGACAGATAGTATAGCTAGCTGTCTGGATTTACCCTGCAGAGACCTGAGGACCAGGTAACCATAGTCCTCAGATTGGACAGATAGTCTAGCTAGCTGTCTGGATTTACCCTGCAGAGACCTGAGGACCAGGTAACCATAGTCCTCAGATTGGACAGATAGTCTAGCTAGCTGTCTGGATTTACCCTGCAGAGACCTGAGGACCAGGTAACCAGAGTCCTCAGATTGGACAGATAGTCTAGCTAGCTGTCTGGATTTACCCTGCAGAGATCTGAGGACCAGGTAACCATAGTCCTCAGAAATCCACTGGAGGGTAGGACGCCAACACAGAGACAGAGGACGGGGACGGACATCCGGCCTAAAAGAATGACACCCGGCAGAACGTCCGCCAGCACCTGAACAATCCAGGATACAGGACGTCGTGGATATGGACTAACTCCCCTCCTACCTGGACATGGCTGTTCTGGCAGGCCAGGTGCAGCGGTGTGGCGCTCTGGTTGTTGCGGGCGTTGACGTTGGCACCGTGGCGGACGAACAGGGCGGCCAGCGCAGAGTGGCCGTGCAGGGCGGCGACGTGGAGCGGCGTGAAACCATCAACGTTACAGCTGTTGACCCCGAGCGCTCCGGCCTGCAGGACGGACAGCTGCAGGACACACAGAGGGACAAATGAATTAAAAACGTTTTTTAACTGACGGTGAAACAGTTTTACCACAACAGTTTGGATTTAGGCTCCGCTACGTTACCTTCTGAGTGGGAGCGCAGTTGGGACACTGGCACAGCGGGTGGCAGAGCACGGCCTCGGACCGATGCTCCGCTTCGTCCTCCTCTTCCTCATCCATCCACTCCAACAGGTAACGCACCTGGACGCGCAAACAGAGCACTTAGTTCACATCTACAGGTGTGAAATGACACAGCTTCTGCTTTGACTTTGTTCTCACCATCTCCACGTCCCCGTCTGCCACGGCCCGCAGCAGCTTCTCCACCTGTCGAAATCAACAGGGAGGTTGGTTAAATATGTATTAACAGTCAACTGAGAGACAAAAGTCTCAAAGTATTACAGACTACAGTAACTACAGACAACTATGAAAAGGGCCTCACTGCTGCTGATATTAACTACTACAAAACTATTGTTGATCTGGTTTCTGAGACTTATTTAGGGAGCTTTCACACTAATAGTTCGGTAGACTTGGTGCAATTCGGGGACATTGTTGCATTTTTCTTTTGGTGAAAGCACCTTTTGGTGAAAGCATCTTAGGGATGCTTAATAAATGTCAAACAATGTCTTAAAAATGATTTAGGGGGTTTTAAACTCAATTGAAGGGCACTTAAATCTTTGCAATCTTGTTCTTGTTTTTAGTATTTTAGTGTTTATAGTCTACTTGGCAGTCTACTTATTGTACTATTTAGTTAACCTTGTACCGGTATACACTATTATAGTATATATATAGTAATAGGTCCGTATTACGTCTGGAGCATCTAAGGTTAAGTGTCTTGCCCAAGGACACATTGGTTGATGCATCGCAGTGGGAATCGAACATGGGTCTCCCACACCAAAGGCATGTGTCACATCCACTGCACCATCACCACCCTATAAAAGCCTGGGATTGAACATCCAACCTTGTGGTCATGATACAAACAATTCACCTCACAGCCACAGGTCATAGTGTGTACTGTATGTCTGTAATTATTCATTTATGTGCACAATTAAATCAAGACAACACAACAAGAAGATAAAATAAAAAAGATTGAGATTGAGGTGAGATTAAGAAAAAACCCAAGGGGCTAATAGAAGGAATCTCAGATAAGGAAGTAAAGAAAATGTATTATCAGCAATTACAAAAGTCCAGAAATCTACTAATTAAACACAAGTAAGCATGGAATTGAAAAAACAAGCATACAGTTGGTTACATGAAAAAATATAGATAACTGATGTTGTGTGTTGTGTATAGGTCTCTCTTGAGAATAAGTGTCTCAGTGAGATTATCTGTATATATAAAAGGTTACATAAAATGAAATACAATTTAAATGAAATGTACATTAGAACATTAGGGCCTCTTGTGAAAAAATGTACTGTATGTACTGTACATACGGTATAGATGTAGCAAAAATGATCTAGCTCCCGTCTGGCACTGGAAAAACTCACTTTTACGTTAAAGGGTAAATATCTCGTCTTTGACAATATGTGGAGATATCTTATATGGTGTTCTTAGAGGGGAGGAAAGCATTGGAGGCGTGCTCTCCATATATGTCAACCATCAACAAATGAGTATTGCTATCTATTAAGTATATGTCTGCTTATCTTAGTTGTATTTGAACTTTGTACTATCAACTCCGGGATAGGTTCACTTTTGGACCACAGGTGAATTTTTTTTTTTTAACCCTTGTGTTGTCCTCGGGTCAAATTGACCCGTTTCAAAGTGTTTTATATCCGAAAAATGGATTTCTGTCAACCAAATTGCCCAAAAATAACATGGATGAAATCATACAACATTCTTCAGGTAAAATTAATGATTTTTTTTTTTTTTTTTTTAAATGGTTTCAAAACAGTATCCGGACTAAACTTTGACATCTACCCATCTGTGATCCTATTAGTCAAAATAATTCAAAATGTCTGCCTTTTTTAACTAAAAACTTGTGCATAATTTGATATAAATGAGGTTTGTTGACCATGAATTCCAAGAATAAGTGTAAAACCTATTATTAAACCAGCTCAGGTTTTTTTTAAAAAGCCACCAAAAGCTGGAAAAAGTGACAAATAAATCAGAAAAGCACAAAAAAAAAATGTTCATTTTCAATTTGGACCTGGAAGGACAAGTTCATGGTTAACGGGAAGACAACACGAGGGTTAAGGATCTTTTATTTTGTTCTACTGTGCCAACTATCACATCTAACAGCCCTGTCATGTTAATGTTTATTTTATTGAAGATGAGCCTTACTGTGTCAGTTCGGATTTGTATTATTTGTTGTTCTCGAAAAAACACACTTGATGATCTATGATCTACGATAATGATCTAGCTCAGAACACAGGACCTTCTTCCTTTATGAACTTTTTTTTACTTTCTTGCTCGGACACATCGGACCAATAAGTGGGGGGGGGAACGTTTTGGTACGCCAGGACATATTCTCCGAGGGGAAAACGCTCCAAGTTTAAAAAAACCCATAAACTCGGAAAACGATGTGTGCGTCAGCGCCCTCAGAGTGTTTCCTGTTGCGTTGCGGGTGTTTTGCAGTCCGTTACCTCTCTGTGTCGTACCCGTTCTCCCTCTGGTTTGGCCTCGGAGCCCATGGAGGAGGTGCTGGAGACGGAGGAGCGGCGGCTGCTGCAGTCCGACGTCCGAGGGGAGCGACTGGGAGACTGAGAACGGAGGAGAGATTCAAAATATATCAACGCACGACTTTCACTGAGGCTCTGAAGTCAAAACCAGACGTGAAACTAGTGTTATTTGCAGTACTGAGGAACAGAGACCAGAACTAGAAGAACATTTTATTAAAAATGTATTTAGCACGTTGTTACTCGTCTACGCTCTGCTGTATCTGATCCTGCTGCTCCACTTTCTATTGAACTATTAAATAAAAATCACTTATTACAACCAGTGATGGAGGAAGTATTCAGTCTCTTCACTTTAGAAGAAAGGAAACCGAAACAACGCAGCACAGACCCGTTGGAAGCAAATTAAAGTCTCTCTAATGTGTGTGACCCCTCTTAGAAATTGATTTATGGTTCTGCGTTACGTACCAAAGGGAACCTACGTATGTAGGTGGAGACCCTACGCCGCAGCCCGATGCACACCACTCGGCCGTGGCTTGGGAGCGTTGCATTACCCCCCACCCCCTTTACTTCCCATTTCCTGATTCTCCTTCTCCATAAACAACATGAAATCAAAGTGAGGGTTAACTTTCCCTGCTAAAGATTTCCCACCGTGGTCAGAAAGCACAGGGGGAGACACTTTGTTTCTCTCACTATGACACTAGAGTCGCTACTACACTCGAAGATAATCGCCGTCACTCTCTCGCTCGCTCGCTCTACCACACACACTCCTCACACACGCTTACAGAGATCGATTCACACACACCAACGCACAAGTATATGACATAATTGTCTTTGCTATTGTAACACCGTCCAGCGCCCACGTCGTTTAAATAACAAATGCACTGCTGCACATCTGTGCGCCCATTGGCGTGCTGGTCTTACAGGGAGGTGTGTTCAGGTGCATTCTGGGCGTGCTGGTCTTACAGGGAGGTGTGTTCAGGTGCATTCTGGGCGTGCTAGTCTTACAGGGAGGTGTGTTCAGGTGCATTCTGGGCGTGCTGGTCTTACAGGGAGGTGTGTTCAGGTGCATTCTGGGCGTGCTAGTCTTACAGGGAGGTGTGTTCAGGTGCATTCTGGGCGTGCTGGTCTTACAGGGAGGTGTGTTCAGGTGCATTCTGGGTGTATTGCTGTCTTGAGGCAGCGGGAAGTGATCGCGCCATTGACCAACAGAAACCTCTAAAGTCAATAATGCAGCATTTCATTGTTATTTTAACTGTGCATTAGTAAAATGTGTCTAGGCTTATACACAGCACGCACAGTATGCTTGTTACACACACACACACACACACACACACACACACACACACACACAAAAGATTACAAATAAAAATATCACGGTGCAAATCTGCCATCATAATAGCAATGTGCCAAGGTCCAAATGTGCCTGGCTTTTAAAGGGAATGAGAGATGACCTCTGATTGGTTGATTGCATGTTCCGCCAGAACACACCTGTGATTAACGAAGACACTAAGTACAACCCTTTTGAACCGTGCGCCCGGTGCACGGACCCTTTTTTCTGCCATCAAACTAGCAAAAGTGGATTCGGACACATCTTTTGTGTTGGTTTGGCTCGATTATTCCTCTTTTCTTTTCTTTTTTAATCCTTCTTCCAGCTGAATGACTTACTGTATATTGAAGGAATTTATCAGCGTCTGTGGTAAAATTAAATTTAAAGTGGTGCTTTTGCATGATTCTTTGTGGAAAAACACAATCCCATGTTAGTCTAAAAGGGATTTCTTTAGTGGAGGAGAGACGTATTTTCACAGGAATATTTGGTGTGACCTCTGACCCCTTGGGGTTTACTCTAGAATAGATCCGACTCACGTGGACTCCGCTGGGCTGACGGCCGCTCTGAGTCGACTGCAGCAACGCCAGGATCTACAGGAAGATAAACCCAGAATCAGAAAAAGATGCACTGCCAGGTACGTGGTACTTTTTATCTTTAGGTGATGGTGCAAAAACATATTTCAACATTAATATGAAATAATCAGACAAATAACATATTGTACATATACACATACAACACAAAGGAAGGAAAGAGGCTGTATGGCAGGCGTTCTCAAACGTGCAACTAAAGGGTCTGCATCTGATTTTTATTCCAGGTCAGAGGTCCGGAACAAAATAATGTTAACTTTTGTTTCCCCCTCTCATTCCCCCTGCTCTGGCATTGTTTCCCCCTCTCATTCCCCCTGCTCTGGCATTGTTTCCCCCTCTCATTCCCCTTGCTCTGGCATTGTTTCCCCTCTCATTCCCCCTGCTCTGGCATTGTTTCCGCCTCTCATTCCCCCTGCTCTGGCATTGTTTCCCCCTCTCATTCCCCCTGCTCTGGCATTGTTTCCCCCTCTCATTCCCCCTGCTCTACACTCTAAGAAATATCTGTAATTTAACAGTTGTATGACTGTAAATTTTAACAGAAATTGTCCCTTGTATGTGAGTCACAGGAATATTTCTGTTAATTAACAATATAACAGAAAGTGTTGTGTTATTTTTACCATTGATACAGTTATTTAACTGAAAATTTCTGTTTTTTAATTACGGTAGAAAGTCCTGGTAATGAGCTGCCGGTACTCTGTTATTTTACGGATTTATTTCTTAGAGTAGAATAGTACAGGTCTCTACATAAGAGTGACATGACACTGTCATGAACGTGTCACAGACATTATAAACGAGTTATGAACACTTATGACATAAGGCTTTTTTTTAGCAAGTGTCATTCGGTTTGATCATGACAAGATATGGTTAGGGTGGTGTCATGACACTGTAATGACACTCTTGTGTCTCTCTAATGTAGATACCTAGACAAAGTCTTCAATTTAACCATAAATAAGAAAACAACCATGCAGAGCATTAGTAATAAGCTGCAATCAGCTTGCTGTTTGACAGGCGTGACAATCTTTAAGGATCCTGAAAACTTGTTCTCAAATTTGTCAGTCTTTGAAGCCGTTGTGAGGACCGGCCGACAGACGGTTCGTACACGCTGCTGGTTGCAGATCAAAGAACCAAAGCAAGGCTCGCTTTATCTAAATGGAGCTCTGTACTTTCACTCATCTGCTCAGCTGTTGCCGTTTCCAGGAACTGAAAGTGTCTGAGCGGGAACAGAGATCACTGATCCTTTCCTTCAATAAAACTACTAATACCACACTGATGAAATACTCTATTACAAGTAAAAGTCCTGCATTGGAAATGCTGCTTCAGTAAAAGTCTGTAGGTAGCATCAGGAAAATGTACTTTAAGTATTAAAAATAAAAGTACTCGTAATGCAGAAAAATTGTCCCATTTTAGCAATCGTCGTGTCAATCATTAAGCTGAATTAGTAGTAGTTATATTCTTCAAAACATTGAAGTGATGCCATGTGATGACGAGGCTCAACACTGAACCGTTCAGCGATAAAATCATCTGAGACTACAGAACATTTAGGGTGCTGTCGCTTTCACTCTTACAGTTCGGTTGACTCGGTGCGATTCGGGGGTGAAGTTCTCACATTGTTGCCTTTTTCATTTGGTTTGGCACACTGCACTTTGTGAAACGCGACGAACACCGTTAACACGCGTCACACGATCGAGGCGGCCGCTTGTTTATTGGACAGAATTTCTGAAACTCGCCGACACTTCTGGTCTCAGAAACAATGGAGCGACAACACATTTATAACGTTTCTGGTTTTCTGGTTCTGCTTTCCGGTTTCTAATATTTTAGAAGAACGAGAACAATAAGAGCAGCTGACAGACAGCGAGAGAGGAGAGATGATGTCACACAGACGACCAGGGATGTGTGCTCTGAATAAGGATCTGAAAGCTATTGTCCCTTAAATCATATCTAAGTGTGTAAATTCTGTGCAAGGTTGAAACTGCAGGCTAGTAAGTGCTCTGTTTTAGGTTCACTTCCTGTAGTCTGGGATCCTGTGGGTACCGCGGGACCAAACACAAATCTCGCAATAGCGGGCGGTTTTAAAGGGGCCTGCTGCTGGGAAAAGGAGGCCCATAAATGCTCCTGATCAGTGCTGTAACCCACTGTTAGGTTCACCTAGCTAGGTCCGAGACGCACATGATGCATCCACTTTTTAAATTTCTTTTTAAATTCACATTTTTACTGATCCTCATGTGTTTCATACAAAATGTTCAGAAAAAACTCATATTTCTGTATAGTGAGGCCCAAATGTGTTCCGCAGCAATGTGTAGAGAGATAATTTAGCCCTAAAGCAAAAAACATTTTGAAATTTCTCAAATCTCTTGTGAAAACATAAGTATACTCAATTGTTTTGGTGTTTGAAATGAGTTTATAAAAGTCCTGGGTTCACAAAAGTAGCGTAAAATATGAATTAAATAGTACATAAATGCCTAAAACTAAATTTTGTAGTATTGCTTTTGAGTAGGTTTGTTGTCAAGCATCGCTTGGACTCGCCGGTGCGTCTTTTGTCCTCAGAGGTTTAAATACCAGCCAAACGCTTTATTAACACCCCTCTACTCCCTCACTCTTACTTCTTTCCCGGGGCTCTGCGCCCCTTTCTACTACGGCGTCCTGAGGGATACAATCAACAGGGACATTAAAGGTGCCCTGCCACACAAAACCATTATTACTTGCTTTTTTTTTTTAAATATGTCAGGTCCATATCTGTGTGTGTGTGTGTGTGTGTGTGTGTGTGAGAATGTGAAGATGAACTGCTACCTCCTCTGTCAGCTCTAGCCACTGAGAAGAAATAAGAGGAGAAATCAGACCAATCACAACAGCTGGTCAGTCTGATGTCATGTTGTCTGAGCTCATTAATATTCATGAGCTGGGTAAAGGATGCTAACAGCCAGGCTCTCATTGGCTAGCTGTTAGCCAATCAGAGTCAAGCAGCTTAGCTCGTTGAATGTTAATGACAACTGGCCAAAATGGAGCCGAGTCTTCCTGCAGGCTTTCTATACCACGCTAGAATGGCTTGAAACAAGGTAACCAAGTTACAGAGACCATGGTAGAACTTCAGACATTACTTCAAAGTAGTGAAATATGTGTGGCAGGGCACCTTTAACATGAATTCTGTTAACAGTGCGTTAAAAGACAGGGAAACAAAATAAAACAACCTGGGCAAAACCAACCAAAGCCAACAACACGTAAAATAAGTGAATCCAACGAAGTGCTCCAGGGTTGGTTTTGTACGGCCCAAAGAGCTCAGGTGTGAAAGCGACCTCAGTTCCCGCATGTTGCTGACCTTTGAGTTGAGCGCACACTGCAGCGGAGAGTCTTTGCTCTTGTTGAGGATGTCTGTGCTCGCTCCGTTCTCCAGCAGCACCTGGATGATTCCCTCGTAGCCCCAGCGGGCCGCCATGTGCAACGCCGTGTCGCCTTTGTCATTGTGCAGGTCCAGGCGGCACGTTTGGAGGTCGTAGTACACCAACGCCTTCACACACTGACACACAACACACACACAGCGTCGCCGTCAGAGCCCAGAAATCTTTGGACCTCTGGACTCACTGCACATCTGCCGCTGACAACTCTTTTTTATCAGTTAACAACATAACATTCAACAAATGGATTAGTGTATTACAGTAATAACATCACAAGATACAGAAGGAGGTCGAAAACAGTCAAAGTAATGATCTGAAAAAAGAGAAAAGCAGCCAATCCTCTTACTTGAGAATCTAAAATGTTCTATTTGTAGACTAATCCAACGCTTCCTAACATTACCGGAGTCAAAAATACAGCGCTGTTATAAAGTATATGTCACATTTCGGTTTTAGGATTTTCAAACAGAATTTAATATAAGACAAAGACAACCTAAGTAAACACAGAATACAGTTTTTTAAATGATTATTTCATTTATTGAAAGAGAAAAGTTACCCAACAACAACTGTCCCTTTGTGAAAAGTAATTGCCCCTAACCATAGCAGCCATTTTGGACTTTTTTTTCCCCAGACAAACAGGTGAAATTGATAGTTTCTCTAGTTTGAAGACCTGAACCAGTAAAGTGTGACAAATGAAGACATCAGTACGGGGGCTAAAACTTCTCTCACATCACTTTCAGAAGAAAACAAAAAGATTGTTTTTTTTTTTAAGGCTCTAATCTTTGGTAATTATTTGTGAAATAAAGTTTAATTTCAGGCCTCTGAAAACTGACTGAACTGCACACAATTTATAGTCATGCATCCTGTAATGAGCAGCCATTGCTTTGTATTAAAAGGACACAAGATTTAAAAAAAAAGGGTTAGGGCAGGGGTGTCGGACTGGGGGTGGAAAGGGGCTTGAGGGCCCTCATGTGAGGAGGACCCAGAAAGATGCCATAATGAATAGCTGTGGATGTGGGGAGGGTCCCATAGAGAACGCATCTCTACAGGGCCCAGTATGTTGTGTACGTCCCTGGGTTCAGGACCACTGGACTAACTGATTTATAATAAGATTTGACAAGATCTGTGCTTCCACTTATAATAAAGACAAAGTGAGCGGTTGACTTACGTCCTCGTGTCCGTGCATGCAGGCGAGGTGCAGCGGTGTGTTGCTGTTGTTGTCCTGAGCGTCCGTGTTGGCCTTGTAGTGCAGCAGCAGCAGCTAGAGCACAGAAATGAGCTTGTATGATATATTATTGTTTTACTTATCTTTATCTTTCTTTGTTTGGTAGCTCATTGTTGAACCTGGACACAGCATTAAATATCATCTTTAAAGCTTTAGTGCGTAACTTTTTGATATTAATCAACGTCCGTTACATTCAAGTTGTTGCGAAATGAGTAGTTACAAAGCTAATTAAGACTCTCAGCTCCACACAGCTCTCTCTGTATCTCTCAGTATGATGGTCAGAAGATTGTGGCGTCCGGTGACTTTCCCGCACAGAAACTTGAGTGAAGATAATGATATCTTCTGAAGAGTCCATGTTTTATTTTGTTATTCCTCTGTGTCCTCCTTGGCTACTAGCAACTGTGTGCAGGAGGCGGGGTGGTGCAGGATCACGGAAGGATTGTATCATGTGGACGCGACAACAGTTTTGTCATTTGTTATGATAAATATTTATTACAAAATGGACAGAATCACTGAAGGTATCTCAAAAGTTTGTTCACAGCATAAGTAAAGAAAATGACTAATGAAAGCCTTCAACAGCAGCTGTTTTATGCTGTCATAATACAAAGTCAACATTTATTTGTTTATACTGTTTATAGATCCCCACTCTGTTAGTAATCCCTACACACAGGCCTGAAATACACACACATGCTCAGGATTGGCACATGCACAAATGGAGAGATGTCAGAGTGAGTGGGGGGAGTACGGTGCCTTGCTCAATCTCTCCACCTACCAATCCACACTCCATACAGGGACTGGAACCCACTACCCTCCGGTTCCCAACCCAACTCCCTATGGACTGCCACCCAGATCTCAGGCAGGGCATCTCCACTGCCTGCTCTGCCCTCAGGGGCATCCTGTGCTTTCCACAGGGTCAGATTAGTGGCTCCTATGATTATCTCATAAGAGCATAAGCAGTATTTTGGCTTTCTACCATGCAAACAGTTTAATATTAACAGCAAAGTGGAAAGATAAGAAAAGCAATAATCATTTTCTAACATCATTACTTAGAATTCCTCACGGCGGCGACAGGAACAACACACTATAGACTTAAAGTGAAAAACCTTTTTTATTTCCAGCTCCAGCAGTTACAGAGCAACATGATTTATCAGGCGTCTTTGTGTTTATGTCCACCTGATGAATGTCAGTCCAATTTTTGTATTCCAAATTACATTAAATAATTTGTTATTGTATTTTAGCCTATTATTTCATGTATATTGTATGTATGTATATTGTATCCTAGTATTTAATTATATTTATACTCTGTGCTGTGTGACTGATTTTGCTTCTATACCTACAGCCTCTAGAGTACAGTAACACTGTAATTTCCCATTTTATTAGATCTAGATCAATATCTATCTATCTATCTATCTATCTATCTATCTATCTATCTATCTATCTTCCTTCTCCCTCTTTCAGCTGTTTTTTGTCTCTGCAAACTTATGAAAGAAATATCTGTCTCTGTAGCTGCTAAATGATCAGCTATGTTTTTTTACCGTGACTCCCTGGAATCCCTTCTGGCAGGCCAGGTGCAGCGGTGTGAGGGCGTGGTAGTCGGTGGCGTTGACCGGCGCTCCTTTACACACCAGCAGGTCGATCAGCTTGGCCTGACCTGCCGCACAAACACACACAAACACACGGAAATGATCGTTAAAATCATCGTTAAATAATATCAGGTTTCCTCTGTGTGTGTGTGTAACAGCTGCTCACCGCAGATCGCAGCGACATGAAGTGGAGTGTAACCTCTGTCGTCTCTGGAGAACGGCGTGACGATGGACGGGTCGTTCAGCCGCCTGCGACAGGAAGTCCACAACCACAGTTACTTTACAGAGATAGTTAATGGTTCTACAGGTAAATCAGAGAGTGGCTGAAACGGACAGGTACCGGAATGAGTGCTTGGGTCAATGAATAAAGATTTGAAATGGCTTTTAATGAATGATTGGTCTTTGTACATTTTTTGAGAACAGCATCAGAAAGTAAAGCAGCTGTGCATTCATTGTTCAAGTCCAAAAATGCAGTAAAAGGCTGTGTGTGTGTGTGTGTGTGTGTGTGTGTGTGTGTGTGTGTGTGTGTGTGTGTGTGTTTTTCAGTGGGAAGTGAAAGAACAAACAGCTTTTCGTTCCTGATTCTCTCACACTGATGCAACAACAAAAAAATTGAAAATGGGGAAATGAGCTCAAGGAGAAACCAAAACTCTAATTTCCTGGAATGCAGTTTTGATGCAGACAGCTTTGCAACATTTCCAGTAAAATAAGTGGCTCTAGGAGAGCTGCACGTGTGTGTGTGTGTGTGTGTGTGTGTGTACGTATGCTTACCCAGACAGCTGCAGGTCACAGACGTCGCAGGAGCAGAGGGGATGACACATCCTGACGTCCTCATTGCTCTCTCCTTCACTCAGCAGACGTTGCACCTCGGCTTCGTTTCCATTGGCTATGTGCTACGAGACAGACAGACAGACAGACAGACAGACAGACAGACAGACAGACAGACAGACAGACACAGAGACAGAGACAGACACAGAGACAGACACACACACACACAGAGACACACACACACAGAGACACACACACACACACACACACACACACACACACACACACACACACACACACACACACACACACGTTCTTATGAATGGACCTACAACGACCCCTACATCACACACAGTATCTGTTTTTTAGAGTATTGTGTAAAAGTGTGCTTGTTTATTGTATATGAAGAAAACATTTTGCACTTTGTTTTTGTATTGTTGTCTTTTCGTTTATTTGTACACACCAGTTTTATCTTGCGCTGTGTATCAGGTCCCATCTATATAATAATATAATATAGTGAGTCTACTGAACTAGGAAACATCGCGGCAGCCCAAATGTCGTCATTTCATTTCTATAATTTGGGTGGTAGTAGCAGAGGCAGACCGGAGGGTCGTGGTTCAAGTCTCCATACGGACCAAAATGTGGTGGCGGACTGGTAGCTGGAGAGGTGCCAGTTCACCTCCTGGGCGCTGCCAAGGTGCTCTTGAGCAAGGCACTGAACCCCCAACTGCTCAGGGCGTCTTTCAATGGGCAGGCACCCCCCTGACATCTCTCCATTAGTGCATGTATAGGACCTGAGCATGTGTGTGTAGTTCAGGCCTGTATGTAGTGTGTAATGACAACAGAGTGTAAATTGTAATTTCCCCTTGCAGGATTTATAAAGCATACATTATTATTATTATTATTATTATTATTATTATTATTATTATTATAACAACATTGTGTTGGCAAAAAGTGGATCCTGAACAGACAACTACAGCTGCAGCAATTACAACAGTTAATCTGCAAACATTTTGATAATTAGTAATTATTTTAAGTACTTTTCCAGAAAAAAAGGCCAAATATTTGATGGTGCCAGCTTCCCAAATGTGGGAATTTCTTTTATCGTTGGTTCAAATCCGACCTATGGCCCTTTGCTGTGTGTCCCCTTTAAAAAGGGAATAAAATCCTTCAATCTAAAAATGACCCTGTTGCTACCTGATGTGAGTCGTGCATGCTCCGATTTAAATGGTTCACGGTATAACGTGTTGTATTGAAATTTGTGAAATCCATAAAATAATAAACCTTCCTCATTACAAACAATAACAGAAGATGGAAATAATTTCAGAAGCGTTGTAGCTATCTATGGTTGATTGATTGCTAACATTAGCGCAAAACGCCATTCAACTGACAGCCTTTGTTGTGTTTGATGCTAGCTTGTAGCCAGCAGTGAACCAACTCTCATTAGCATCTTGTAGGCTACTTGTCGCAAAGTGACACACGCACAACTCACATCTGCACTCGACTCACATCGGGTAGTGACAACCCTACGCGTAGCCTGACGTGCAACTATCAAAAAATGGCGAAGCACGAAGCATTTCTTAACATGTGAATGTTTGGTAAACTGCTGATGCACTTTTGGTGGTGCAGAGCGGCGGTTCAGTTTCCCCGAGCTCACCTCAAACAGACAGTGGATGGGCGTGGCCGTGCTCTGAGTCAGCAGACTCATCCTCTCTTTGAACAACGCCTTGTCGTTCAGCTCCCCCGAGCCCTGGGGGAACACAGCAAAACACATGATGAGCTTCATTAACATTAACTGCTGCTAAGAGTTTCAGAAATGTGACGATTTTTCTGAATTGACTATTTTTTTTATTTCAAAAAGGTCCCATGGCATGAAAATTTCACTTAGTTTTTTTTTTTTTACATTAATATGCGCCCCCAGCCTGCCTATGGCCCCCCAGTAGCTAGAAATGGTGATAAGTGCTAACCGAGCCCTGGGTATCCTGCTCTGCCTTTGAGAAAATGAAAGCTCAGATGGGCCGATCTGGAACCTTGCCCCTTGTGAGGTCATAAGAGGAAAGGTTACCTCCCCTTTCACTGCTTTACCCGCCCAGAGAATTGGGCCCACCCATGAGGGAGAGACATCATGGCTTTCACTTTTACATGTAACAGAACATTTTTACAATGTGGTATTCTGAATACTTCTTCCACCGCTGGAAACAACAAACAGCTCCGATTCTCAGTGAGTGAGTGAGTGAGTGAGTGAGTGAGTGAGTGAGTGAGTGAGTGAGTGTTAAGGCTGCACAATATATTGTTTATCGTTTATCGTGATCGCAATATCAACTGGCGCAATAACCATATGGCTAAAGGTTGCAAAATATCACAAGACACTCCAAAGGTTTTTAAGTTTGTGATTTCTTTTTATTTGTTTTAAATTCAACAAGCAGTTTGTTGTATTTTAGCAGAATACTGACTGAGTACACTTTAATATCTCTTTATTTATCGCAATATCCTTATTGCGATATTCAACAGTGCTATTGCATATCGCACATTTTCCTCATATCGTGCAGCCCTAGTGTGTGTGTGTGTGTGTGTGTGTGTGTGTGTGTGTGTGTGACTCACAGTGTGTGTGTCCTGCAGCTTCCCCAGGTTGATGTACTCCACCGCGGCCTCGAAGGTGCTCAGACAGTAGCTGAGCTCGTCTTTACTGGAGTGGCTGAAGCAGAAGTTCCTGATGTAGCTCAGGTTGGCCATCCTGAGGACAGACAACAAAGCGACTCACTGATGAACTGACTTCAGCTTATTTTGAAAATGTCATTTAAAAATTAAAAAGATAAATAAGGAAACCAACAAAAACAAAATCCTAAGCAAACATATCTTTCAAAATGATTGTAAATGATTCAAATAATAAACCAAAAATAAACTCCTCAAAAAGCTCCCCGGCATTTGACTGTTTGATGCCAACAAATTTTATTTAATTTATTTATATTACAATTTACACTCTGTTGTTATTACACAGGCCTGAAAATACACACACATGCACTAATGGAGGGATGTTGGGGGAGGGCTGCCAGTGCTGGACCAGTGGCTGAGGGGGGGTTTGGTGCCTTTCTCAAGAGCACTTTGGCAGTGCCCAGGAGGTGAACTGGCATCTCTCCAGCTACCAATCCACCCTCCTTACTTTGGTCCGAACGGGTTTTGAACCAGCGACCCTCCGGGTCCCAACCCACCTTCCTACAGACTGAGCTACTGCCCCCCCCAAAGTGACTCCTACTGACTTTGGTGATCCTCTGACCTTTTCTTCCAGCTGCACCGCGAGGTTCATATTTGTGAGATATCTCAACAATGGATTGAATGAATTGCTTAGTTCACAGATTCATGTCCCCCTTGTGATAAATTGTAATAACTTTAGTGATCCTCTGTGTCATCATCAGGTCATCAGGGATTTCCTCTCCTGTGCCTCCTCGGTGGGAGGGACTAAGACGCGAGGAAGGGAAGCAAGTGGAGGTCTCGAGGAAGCAGTTCAACCCTCGTGTTGTCTTCCCGTCAAAATTGAAAATCAACATTTTTGTTGACGCTTTTTAATCAATGTTTTTAACTTCTTACGTTTTTGTCCCTTTTTTTCCAATGTTTGTCACTTTAGATGTTTTCAACACTTATTAACTTTAGTTTTACAGTTATTTTTGGAATTTATGGTCAATAAACCTCATTTATAGGAAATTATACCTAATGTTTGAGTTAGAAAAGCAGAAATTAGGAATTATTGGGACTAAAATTAAAAGGATGGATGTTGATGATAATCACAGACTGGAATATGTCAACTTTTACTCTCAATACTATTTCAAAACACTTCAATTTGGTTTTCAAATGCTATAAAATTGAATAAGACGCCCCAAAATTAATGAAAGTTGAGATTTGTACTTGGCAAAGACCGTTGTGTGGAATCAATCATGTTATTTTGGGAATTAAAAAGAACATTGATATAGGAAAACGGGTCAATTTGACCTGAAGACAGCACGAGGGTTAAGGGCTATGCAGCATTTTTTGTTTCCTCCAGACAAAGCACAAATACAAACAGTAAGCCCCCCCCCTCCTCACCAGTTGGGGATTTCTGTCTTCACCAGCAGGTAGAGGATGACGGAGAGCAGGTCGTCGGCGCACACAGCCTCTATACAGACTGCAGAGAAACACACACTCAGTTAGGTGAAACACTGAAAACACACAAACAGAAACACATGAGGACGCTCTCTGTATGTCCAAACCAAAATGACTAAATTGGCCGCTTGACAAACATTAATTAGGAGCGGATCGTACCACTCTGCCGGCTGACAGCGGGGGCTGTTGTGGGCCAATAAGATAAGATTGCCAAAGCAAACTGGACAAACACAATAGAGGCTAACAGAGCAGGTATTGTCCTATGTGCTGATCGGATTACGAGGATGTTCAGCGATCACGGAGAGTTCAGTCTGCCTGTCCACACAGGTGACCAGCTGACTGACTAGATAAGGCATTAAGTTTAAAAACAAAATCACTTTTGGGCGCCCAGATAGTTCAGTTGGTATAGCGGGCGCCCATATATGGACTCCTCGATGCAGCGGGCCGGGGTTCGACTCCGACCTGCGGCCCTTTGCTGCATGCCGTTCCCGCTCTCTCTCCCCTTTCATGTCTTCAACTGTCCTGTCAAAATAAAGGCCTTAAATACCCCCCCCCAAAATTCACTTTTGCACCTCGCGTCCACACTACTCAGGGGTTTTTGAGTCATTTGGACACACAACTGCCCTCGTTTTGGTTTTAAAACTCCTGGGTTGATTTGTAGTGTGGACAGGCACAAACGGAGACCTTTGGACACGGGGACGCACGTCAGTCAGTCTTATCTGTTAGGTAGCTTGCATACCTTTCAGTAACAGTTCAACCTCGTCGTCACTCCAAGCTAATCCCTACTCTTACTTTTCACCGTTGTTCTTTTTCCAAAATATTTGTGTTTTC
This sequence comes from Percina caprodes, assembly GCA_013375575.1. NCBI lineage: Eukaryota > Metazoa > Chordata > Actinopteri > Perciformes > Percidae > Percina > Percina caprodes. The sequence goes on along the minus strand of JABXJD010001765.1, from coordinate 23,755 downwards.
AACTCATACAGTGCTACTCATTAGTATAGGAACCCCTGTTTAAGTTGACTTAATGCCTTAATTAAAAACTGAGGAAAAATCCAACTTAAGGACACCAATTGTCTTTGTGAATGAATAATGTATCCTAAATAAATAAATGTTCTTCCTTAAAATACAGGGGGCATAAATATACACCCCACTATGTTAAATTCCCATAGAGGCAGGCAGAGGTTATTTCAGGATACTATACATCCTGATGAAGTTCCCTTGGCCTTTGGAATTAAAATAGCCCCCCCCCCCACATCATCATCACATACCCTTCATCATACCTAGAGGTTAGCATGGATTTATTTCCTAATAAGTTAGCCTAAGAGTTGGTTTGATTTGCACTGAGAGATAATTTTATGGCAAGTACCCCATGCCTATCTCTAATCTCCAGGAGTCTCCAAGATCTCTGGATTAGTTAACTAATCAACTAGGAGGGGCAGTAAAAAAAAAAAAATAGACTCAGACGGTGCATACCGGTGCCTCTGGGGGTCTGGGTCGCGGTCAGGGCGACTCGGCGCAGGCAGAGCAGTTTGAGGAGCGGGGAGGTCTGCTGGTTGAGCTGACTCAGCTCTCTCTTTGCCCGAGACAAGTTTATACTGCAGAAACACAACAACAGGAGGAGCAAAACACAAGATAAGATATGATAAACCTTAATGCTCCCATAGGAAACCTGTCTTTGGCAAGAAGCGCTGACATACAAACACATGCATCAACAGACAGTACAGGACATGACAATATATAACAAGACAACTATGTACTTTAGGACAAGAAGAATACATAGAGATCATCCACTAGTTGAGAGGACATTGCACAGGCCATGATATAGTAAAGTATTGCACGTGGCTCATTATAAAGTAAGTTACGCTTAATACAGGGAATTGCCCAAACAAAGAACTCAAATTGGGGATATATCACATGGTGAGTTAACTTTCACAGGTTACATTGATTAAAGCCAGCACAGTATTATAGTGATAAGGACTGCTTTTGGTTGCTTATGCTCCTTATGGAGGAGTTCATGTTCATGTGTGAAGGATCTTTCAGGATCCTGTGCGCATTAAAATGGGTCTTTAGTGTGGAGATATATTTAGAAGATATTTTGTATATATTTGTCGGTTTCTGTATTTATTTTTCTTCTGAAAAAGGTTCTTACAGTCAGCAAAACATGTCACTGAGAGACAAAAGTATATTATCACAAGATATAATTCCATAATTAGGTCACAACAAATTAGAGCTGCAACGATTAGTCGGTCCATTATGATAATCAATAAAGAAAAATGTGATGCAAAAATGTCAGAAAATTATGTTTTTAACCTCTTAAATTAGAAAAGTTTCCTGCACTTTAATATCATTTATATCAACATTTCTGTTTTATATTAATACACTTAATATCTTTGTGTTTTGGACGTTTCAACTTGGTCTTTGAGAAACTGAGATAGGCATGGATTGGATATAAAGAGACAATCATATGCGTAGACTAACAGACCTGAACTCCGGTTTGACTCCCAGCTCTTTCTGCTGCAGCTCCTGCAGACTCCTGCTGGTTTTGTTGAAGGCGGCGTCCTGTTGACGAGCAGCAGAGCAGACATGAGACATTAAAAAGTGGTCTACTTTGGCTCGGCTACAGCTCTGTCTCTGTGTGTGTCTGTGTTGTTGTTGGCGTTTGTGGAGCCTGGGCTGTCTACGAGAGACCGTGTTTTTTTACAGTGTGTTCTGGGGACAAGCAGCTAGCAGATAGTGAGGAGATGTTTTTTACAGTGTGTTCTGGGGACAGGCAGCTAGCAGATAGTGAGATGTTTTTTACAGTGTGTTCTGGGGACAAGCAGCTAGCAGATAGTGAGGAGATGTTTTTTACAGTGTGTTCTGGGGACAGGCAGCTAGCAGATAGTGAGGAGATGTTTTTTACAGTGTGTTCTGGGGACAAGCAGCTAGCAGATAGTGAGGAGATGTTTTTTACAGTGTGTTCTGGGACAGGCAGCTAGCAGATAGTGAGATGTTTTTTACAGTGTGTTCAGGGGACAGGCAGCTAGCAGATAGTGAGGAGATGTTTTTTACAGTGTGTTCTGGGGACAGGCAGCTAGCAGATAGTGAGGAGATGTTTTTTACAGTGTGTTCTGGGGACAAGCAGCTAGCAGATAGTGAGGAGATGTTTTTTACAGTGTGTTCAGGGGACAGGCAGCTAGCAGATAGTGAGGAGATGTTTTTTACAGTGTGTTCTGGGGACAGGCAGCTAGCAGATAGTGAGGAGATGTTTTTTACAGTGTGTTCTGGGGACAAGCAGCTAGCAGATAATGAGGAGATGTTTTTTTACAGTGTGTTCTGGGACAGGCAGCTAGCAGATAGTGAGGAGATGTTTTTTACAGTGTGTTCTGGGGACAAGCAGCTAGCAGATAGTGAGGAGATGTTTTTTACAGTGTGTTCTGGGGACAAGCAGCTAGCAGATAGTGAGGAGATGTTTTTTACAGTGTGTTCAGGGGACAGGCAGCTAGCAGATAGTGAGGAGATGTTTTTTACAGTGTGTTCAGGGGACAGGCAGCTAGCAGATAGTGAGGAGATGTTTTTACAGTGTGTTCAGGGGACAGGCAGCTAGCAGATAGTGAGGAGATGTTTTTTTACAGTGTGTTCTGGGACAGGCAGCTAGCAGATAGTGAGGAGATGTTTTCTGTGTGTGACAAAAAATGTTGTAGCCTAAAAAAATGCGTGACATCGCTTAGAGCACCTTTAAAGGATTTAAACAAAGTTTTGTGTTTGACTTTGTGACATTTCAAAATCGTTATTTTGACTTAATTTTCATTTTCACTGTAAATGTAAATGCATATTGGTTCCAAATATGGGTTATTGGTTTCATTGACTACTAATAATCACTATCGGTCGGTTCCTATCGAGTACGTCAGCATCCAGTTTTTATTTTTAAATCACACACACAGAAAAAAAGAAAATCACTAATTCTAACCAGCCATACAGATACAGAAAGTATGATATCCTATAGCAGAAAGAAGCTCCAACAAAACTGTATCCAGAGGAACCACAACTCCATTCTGTAAATGAAAGTTGCTTAAGTGCTTAAAAAAAATAAAAAATTGAAGAATAATTTTCAACGCTGTGAGCTCCGCAAATAAAACTGAATTCTCCATTGTAAAAAGGGCAAAGGGAGAAATCTCAAAACCTGGACGCATAAAGCCAAAACTATCTGTATGGCAAGACACTACAAGAGGCGAGAAGATATGTATGTATAAGATATTTAATGAGTTTGTTCCTTCATTTGTTATATTTCCTTTACAGAGTATACGGTTAGTGTGGTAGAGCAGTGAGCTCGCTACATACCTGGCTGGCTTCAAGCGTTCCCACAAAGTTAAAAATTAAGTCATGGATACCATGATGAACGTACATCTGGGGTAAGAAGAACAACATTTCAGTTAACAACAGCTGAGAGAAAGAAACGTTTTATTAGCAAAGAATTTAATTTGGTGAATAAGTTCATTTGAATCCAACCAAATTATTAATTTATTATTAAGGGAATTTTTAAATTATATATATATATATATATATATATATATATATATATATATATATATATATATATATATATATATATATATATATATATATATATATATATATATATATGCTTATTTAAGACTATGAAGAAAGAGGTTTGTCTGTTTTAGACACAGAGCTTACACCTCTAACTAAAAATATTAAAGCCTCCATTGGCCGCCAGTGAACTTCAGGCTGGGTTTTTATATTTTAATGGTTTATATGTCTTCATCAATCAGCTTCATCATTCGCAGTGAGAACGTCAAACGTTGACGTGTAATAACTGAAGGAAGTTACCTCGACCGCCTGTTTGAGTAGAGTCATCTGAAGCTCCTGCTTCGCCAGGAGTTTCTGTAGGAACAGAAAGCACACATTCACCAGAGAAGTAAATGCAGAGGAATGCATTCGTTACTGTTCAGGATGTGATGCAACTCATCCTGTTATCCAGATTAGGCAGAACGTCGAGACGAGGGAGAGACACAGAAGATCGTATTAGAGTCCAGAGAAAGCTCAACGAGACATTCTCGTGTCCTGTGGTGTCATTACTGAGCTACATGTTGATGGGTCAGGTCATTCAGAGGACACTAAATTACAGAATTTTAAGGAAGAACTGGTCCTCCTCCTTAAAAAGGTCCATTATGTAACACATTTACGGTGATAAATCTAAAAATAACCAAGGAAACATGAAACAAGTTGAAATACTATAATTTCTGACAGCAATGCTTATGCCAGTATTTTCTCCTTTTGGAATTTCCCTTCTGTGACGTAATGTCTGTTTGTCTTTTGGCCTTTGGCCCAGTTTGACAGCCAGGCCAGGTTGCCAGGGTTACATGTACAAGCATAAACCCAGCGCGCAACAGCTGTAACGTTAGTACAGCCATGAAAGCAGTAAACAAACGAACGGGATCGGCGATAGATTCTACCCGACTTAAAATAAACCGGCATGCTTCTAACAGTTGGGCGACCAGAGACGTACAAACCCCGGGTAAATATTAGAGACGTATTTTAAAGATGGAGACAGTAGAGCCCAAAAGGACGCTGAGTTGGTTAATTTCCTCCTGAACATAATAATAATAATAATGAAGCATTAGCTTTAATAATGAAGCATTAGCTTCAGGCCAATTTATCACGGCTACAAAGGACGGGCATTTTATATCATTCCAACAGTTGCATACTCACAATAAACTGAAATGATGGTCAACTGTCTGACAAGTGTCTTACGTCCATTTGGGACGTCCTGTGATTTTTTTTAGCGGCTACTTATACTGAACACAGCCGTCTCCGCTGCTCCCTCCCTTAACAAAGCACGTCTTATACATATTATGTCATATTCAGTGTAGAAATATGGGTTTCAAAGAATCCTGCACCTGAACTGAGACTCGCTATACATCTGTAACCCAACTGCTCCCCGGTATCTCCATGAGTTGGAAGTTCTACTCACCAGACGAGAGTCTCTCAGCAGACACTGAAGACATTTAGTGTAAAGACCGTTCACCGAGTCCTGAGAGGAGAGAGAGGACAGGAGGGCTGTCAGTGCAGTGCTATGATCTTATACAAATTAACTTGAATCATTCTTCAGGTTACATTTACGGTATTGGTCTGAATATAAGACTATTTTTTTTTCTGGAAATACTGTACGTCTGAAAAACGGGGTTGACTTATATTTGGAGTCTAGACTTTCAGCTGTTCAAGTTCAAGAGGCTGGTTTTAGAAGATAAGGGACGTCTCCTGTTTCAACAGCCAACAGATAAATCAGCTGGTGAAGTTGTCTATAAACTATAGAAATAAAATTACCCATAGTCCACTTCATTTTATTGGTACCAACAGCTGGTTTTAGACGGCGCCTCAACGACCGCCTGATAATGTTATATGGTGGAGAGAGAGAGAGAGAGAGAGAGAGAGAGAGAGAGAGAAATAAACGTGTTTTCGCTGACTCATCACTAGAAGTGTAACAGTAGCAATCATCTCACTATCACTAACGTCAGCCACATTCGTATATAGACGCAACAAATGATATAACCAGCTACGAAAAAGCCTAAAAGTCGGAAATTAGAACGAAATTAGGACGAATGTACAATGAGGCGTTGTCACGGAGATGAAACACTGTCTAAAAAGTTTTGATTGACAGGATTAAGTGACTGAAAAATGCAATGATGGGATGCCCGTTACCAGAGCAGTCATTCAGCTGAAGGCCTGGGAAATATTTATTTTAAAACAAAAGCCTAACTCGTTTTATCCAACGTGTATTTATGGGAATTCTTTCAAAATAAAATTATTGTCTTTATGAAAACAAGACGATTTTTCCAAAAAATGCGTCTTGAAAGGAAGGGGGGGAGGGGGAGGGGGGTTGTCGTCTTATAATCAGGGTCGTCTTATATTTGGACCAATACGGTCCTAAGAAGGAAATATACACCCTTAAAAAATATTACAAATATTATCTCTAGAAGTTCTTAGTCGGTGTGTAGGAGCATGCAAAAGTCCTAATTTTTAAAAAAAAATCCTAATTTTTAACGCTTAACCAGAAAAGATGCAATTCTGGTGTTTTATAAAATGATTTGCTTCATCCTTTTCCTCAAGTACGTCAGCTAAAACAATGTCCGGATAAAGTTTAAAATAAAAAACAAAGAAAGACACGATGAAGAAGAAAGTATGCCACAGGAAGGAAGGAAAGCAAGGAAGGAAATGACAAACAAGAAAGAAGTTGAAGAGGTAAGGAAATAAAGGAAGTGGCAGAAGAAGACAAAGAGCAAGAGGGTGAAAGAACAGTGAAGACAACAGAAAAAGGGAATGAAGAGAGGACACAGAAAAAGAGGAAAGGGAATGTGTCCTACCAAGAACAGTGAAGACAACAGAAAAAGGAAATGAAGGGAGGAAGAGGACACAGAAAAAGAGGAAAGAGAATGTGTCCTACCAAGAACAGTGAAGACAACAGAAAAAAGGAAATGAAGGGAGGAAGAGGACACAGAAAAAGAGGAAAGAGAATGTGTCCTACCAAGAACAGTGAAGACAACAGAAAAAGGAAATGAAGGGAGGAAGAGGACACAGAAAAAGAGGAAAGAGAATGTGTCCTACCAAGAACAGTGAAGACAACAGAAAAAGGAAATGAAGGGAGGAAGAGGACACAGAAAAAGAGGAAAGAGAATGTGTCCTACCAAGAACAGTGAAGACAACAGAAAAAGGAAATGAAGGGAGGAAGAGGACACAGAAAAAGAGGAAAGAGAATGTGTCCTACCAAGAACAGTGAAGACAACAGAAAAAGGAAATGAAGGGAGGAAGGACACAGAAAAAGAGGAGAGAGAATGTGTCCTACCAAGAACAGTGAAGACAACAGAAAAAGGAAATGAAGGGAGGAAGGACACAGAAAAAGAGGAGAGAGAATGTGTCCTACCAAGAACAGTGAAGACAACAGAAAAAGGGAAGAAAAGGAAGGAACAGAAAAAGAGGAAAGAGAATTAGTCCTACTATGTGGTGTCGGAGTCCCTTCCTCTCCGTCTCTTTGAAGGCCTGACAGAAGCCGTGGATGAACCGGTCCAGTTTCTGGGCGTGGCGGCCCAGGAACTCCCTGACGTCCTCCACACTCTTCAGGCAGTACGGGGGGGGCGGGCTGACCTCTGCCGGGCTCGGCTCCATCTCCACAGGCCTGGAGATGCACAGGATGCTGTAGCTCTGCTCCTGGTCGTTGTAGAAGGTCTCCTCGAACAGGATGGGGACCGACGCCGGAGCCGGGAAGCCGGACCCCAGCAGGACCTGCCTGTCCTGGATCCTGACCTCCTGAAACACACAACGAGACCAACGCCTCCGGTAAGCAGCTAAAGTAGAGTTATTTATTACAAAGATAAAGTACCTACATCAGGATTATCGTCATATAAAAACACGGAACAGGTCTTCTAACAGAAGAGGGTTAGTTCTGGGATCAGGGCTGGGCGATATGGAGAAAAATCTAATATCACAATATTTTTGACCAAATACCTCGATACCGATATTACAGTGTTGACTACTGGTTCTTTCACAAGATATTTACACAATGAGATTTTTGATGAATAACCATCAGTAATGTGGATATAATGACTAAGTGGGTAAAGGCAATAATAGAACAGTTACAGTCTGGTAAGTTCATAAAATGACATCTTTTTACTGTAATGCAGCCTTTAAAACCAGGAAAAGACAACACTTATGTCATAATACAATATTCAAAATCTAAGACAATATCTAGTCTCATATCACGTCTCATAAATCCAGATTATCGTCATGTAAAACACAGAAGGAGCTTCTGACAGAAGAGGGTTAGGGTTGGGATGGTGCTGTTTTTTAGAATAATGCAACAGATGTTTATGCGTGCAAAAGAGACATTTTTCATTATTTGATAACTTTTGTGATCTTTGGGGGTAGTTTGCTACAGTATGTAGTTACTAAATAATAAAACCAATAAATCTAAATCTACAAATGCTTGAAGTCTTAATTAAAAGAATGACGCTCTCTCTTCTTGGCTGCTCCAAAATCAAGTGACTTCTCTAAAACTGACACTGAAACATGAGGCTTCAATCGGCTGTTCCAAAAGTTTTAATGCAAATTAGCCGACAGGCTGGCAACATTCAATATTTGTGGGATTGGAAACAAATCCCATGACATTAATTATTGGGTGTATCACAGCTTGCTTTTACACGGCACGGTTGAACACTTGATTCTGATTGGTCAATCACGGCATTATGTATAACAGAGCGTTGCCATGGCTGCAGTTCTGATCACTTTGGACTTTGAACATCCAGTAATTCTCAGAAAGAAGTCGGATTAATTGATCAGCTGTGGGAAAAAGTGGGAAAAGTGGAGCAAGAACCTGTCCTGCAACCCCGATGGCAGCAGATCTGGTGAGCACCTATCACTACATCTTTGTTTGTGTCAACTGAATTTTAATTTAAATTTAAATTTGTTTACTAATCCCCAGTGGGGAAATTACAATTTACACACACTTTGTTAGTAAATCACACACAGGCCTGAAATACACACACATGCTCAGGTCCTATACATGCACTAATGGAGAGATGTCAGAGTGAGTGGGTTGCCACTCAGCGGTGGGGGGGGGACCGGTGCCTTGCTCAAGAGTGCCCAGGAGGTGAAGTGGCATCTCTCCAGCCACCAATCCAAACCCTATACTTTATGGTCCTGATGGGGACTTGAACCTATGACCCTCCAGTTCCCAACCCAACTCCCTACGGACTGAGCTACTACTGCCCCCCCCCCCAAACTGAAGCGCCTGGGCAAGAAGGAAACAACATGAATGAGGATAGAAATATCAACATAAATATTCCGACAGAGTCCCCTTCACCGTGTCTCACTTCACCATCAACGGAAACGTTCAGCTTTTAAAGGTCCAGTGTGTGACGCGTTTAGTTGTTCATCATCAAAATCTGTGATGCCCGTTCACAATCTTGTCTTTTTTCATGAATATTTATCACCACCATCAATTCCACCATCAAGTATTCAGGCTGATTAACGTCCTGCATCACTCCGTCGGGGTTGGATTTGCTAAAATGACCGCCTCGCTCTGCATTAACCCTTACATACTTCCTCTGAGCCACAAAGGAACTGATGGCCTGTGTGACGTGTTACCATCTTTCAGTTCTATTGGCTTCTTTGTTTTAAGCAGCACCCAGGGGACCTTTTTCCTTTGTAGTTTGCGTACCTGATTTTGTTGATAGACCTTACATTTTCTAAGAGTTTTTAGTGCCCCTGATGAAGCCGATGTTCCTGCAGTGAAGACCAACCTTTCCATCCGCGGTGTGGTACCCGTCCTCCGCAGGCTGCAGGACATAGCTGTCGAACTGGGAGTCTGAGAAGCTGCTGACGGCCAAACTTCCGCAACAAGGCACCAGAACCTGCAGGTGGTCGGCAACATGGGAGACAAAACATTTCATTATTTCCTGTAACCTTGGTAACCACTGGGCGCCTGGGTAGATCACCTGGTAGAGCAGGCGCCCGTATGCAGAGGCTCAGTCCTCAACGCAGCAGCTCGGGTTTGTGTCCGACCTGCGGCCATTTGCTGCTTGTCTTCCCCTCTTTCCTGTCTACAGCTGTCCTGTCTGTATTAAAGGCTAAAATGCCAAAAATATATCTTAAAAACTACTTACTAACCACCCAACACAGATTTAAACAACTTATCCAAACTAAATCCAATCTTTCAGATGTTTTTTCATCATAGCTCAGGACTCTGTGTTGAGCAGATGTGACAGAGCAATACAATCTTTATGTGAAGTTATGATTTTGTCCAGCGGAGGAACGATAACGAATATAACGAAGCTGCCCAGAAAGTCAAAGGAAACTTTATTATCCTGCAAGTAGGATTGAGCATCGAGAAAACTAGAAATCATTTTAAAAGTTATGATTGCAATGGAATCATTTTTTTTATTGGAGTTTGGAAAATTTGATTTTGAATCCAAACATCAGTCCCAAATATAACACATGCAAGTTTTGGTTCCCGTAGCGACCGCTGTATTTCCAGGCGCTTGTTGTGTTGCAGCCGTGAAGCGCAGGAAGCGGCACTCTAAAGTTTGGCTGTATTCTTAGTTGAAAATGCCCGGTAAAACTGTAGATACACTTCGTATCAAATTAAAATTTAAAATTAAAAACTCTCTCTTATCTGTGAAATGCGCGAAGAGCCAGAATCGAAAGGAAGAACCGGAATAAGAATTGTTAAAATAAAAACGATGCCCACCTTCAAAAGATAAAGAAACACTTTGAAATATGGTCAATACAGACAATACAGTATACCATCCATCCATCCATCCATCCATCCATCCATCCACCCATCCCATGAGATGCCCAAAACCACTGTCGGGTCTTTTCACACCTGTAATATCTCAGGTTGTATTGTGCTGTTGCGCTTTCTCACCGCAGTATTTTCTCCTTTATTTCCGTGTTATCTCAATTATTTTTTTAAGTCTCTGAAGGCGGCTAAACAATGACACTATTCTTTTCATTTGAGCCAAGAAGATGTCAGGTTATTTGTGTAGTTTTCTGTTATTCAGAGGTTTTCCTTCTCTGCCTCCAGGATCCCATCTTACCAGGAAATTAGTTTAGCCTTTTCCAGGCATCCCATTTCCCACATTTCAGTCTCTTTTAGATAGAAACCCCCCTCAGTACCAGCAAACAACAACTGCCAGAGACGAAAAGGCCCTAAATGCAAAAAGAAGACAGACACAGATACGGAATAGTTCCTCATTTCAGAGAATTAGAGGGTTAAAAGGTCTAGAAAAATGAAAGGTCACATTTAGCTTTTAAAGAAAGAAGAATGACAGGTTAAGATGGGAACACACACACACACACACACACACACACAACGGCCATTTCCACCCAGATATCTTTTATTTTGGCAGCCAGAAAGCAGCGCGCACACACTGAAAAACTACACAAGACAAATATAGACCAGTGGTGGAGTCTACGTGATACTCAGGTATACGCCGTGTGGCCACTAGGAAAGGTCGAGGATTTCCGTACACTCACTTACCAAAGCGCAAGGATAACGTTGTTATGTACGTAGCGACGTATTTTGTGACAGAACGGTCACGCTTTAGTTCATGAATTCACCCCGTCTGTGTTGCAAGTCATTTAAGAAGCGCGTATGAAGTAGGAGAGGGACGAATCCCAATATACTTACTACAATAAACTAGACTACACACTGAGGTAGACTCTGATTAAAGTAACCTGCAGAAACATCAGAGAGAGAGAGAGAGAGAGAGAGAGAGAGAGAGAGAGAGAGAGAGAGAGAGAGAGAGAGAGAGAGACGTCCGGATAGCTCAGATGCAAGAGCCCATATATAGAGGTCTAGTCCTCGACGCAGCAGGCCCGGATTCGACTCTGACCTGCGGCCCTTTGGTGCATGTCATTCCCCCCCCCGTCTCACCTTTCATGTCTTCAGCCGACCTGTCAAAGTAAAGGCCGAAAATGCCCAAAAAATAAAATTTTGAGAGAGAGAACTTGTCTTGCTAACAGGACCAGCAACTAACCATTACCTTTTTTTATTGCTGCTTAATTATTATCAAAAACAAAACCATATTTTTGCAAGAAATTCTTGTGTTCATGAACGTTTGCGACTGGTCACCCAGAAAGCACACGTACGGTCATCCACGTTCTGTCGTTCTGTGTCTCCATCCTGACAGACGGAGACACGCCGGCTGGTCTCAATAAGCTACATAATCAGGTACCAACAGGTGAGACTCACGATGCCGTGGAGCTCCGCCACTCGGCTGCAGAGGTCCGGTCTCTGCTTCTCCAACGCCACGTAGAAATGATTCTTCAGGATGTTCTCATCATATACAGCCATAAGGAGCCGGAGGTCTGGATCCTGGAGGGGAGGGGGGGGGGGAAGAAATTCAAAAAGAACCGCTTAGCGTGGATAAAAAGGCGCTGCTTTGTCAGAGCTGGCGCTGTGTTCAGGTGCAGTTTTACTGAATAGATTCCGATTCAATAACAATTGGATTAGTAATAATAACATTTGAATTGCAAAGAAAAAGATTGAAAGAGGTTGTACCATCCTACGAGGTTCCCTCTAACATTACTAAAAGCATTCATGTTTACCCAAAGCAGTTACAATAATGCAGGGTTATCCCTGCCATTATAAGGGTTAGGTGCTGTACCTATGCTGAATGAATGTAACTGAAAGACTTTTCTCTACTCGAATGATTGTAGTTGGACTTCTTTAGAAAGTCTTGTCTTTAAGCTTTTTGAGAGTTACTTATTTATTTTCTGTTTTAGCTTTTTCAACATTTTAGACACAGATAAGGTAATAATAATGGATAAAAGATATGCAAAGGGACAAACTGACTGCAAAGAGACGACCACAGATACCCAAAACGACCCTAAAACAACTAGAAATGACCAAAAAGAGACACAACACTACTATAAAGAGATGCAAAATACCACAAAGAGACACAACATGTACGGGGAAGTTGCTTTAGTTTGATTGAAAAACGTCACATTTCCTTTAGGAAGGACGCCTTTATTTTTTTTATTGATTTCGGATCATAGAAATAAAAAAAATAAAAATAAAAAAATCAATTTTATTTTGTAAACCCAGTTTCAGTCAGAGCAACAGCATTTTCCGTTATTTGTCTTTGCATGAAAAAATTACATTGACGTTACATTAAAGGGCGGCTGTGGCTCAGTGGTAGAGCGGTGGCCTGCCAATCGGAAGGTTGGCGGTTCAATCCCTGCAGTGCCCTGCAGTCCCATGTCGAATTATCCTTGGGCAAGACACTGAACCCCAAGTTGCCCCCGGTGCTGTGTCATCGGAGTGTGAATGTGTGTGAGTGTTTATCTGATGAGCAGGTGGCACCTTGTACGGCAGCCTTGGCCACATGTGTATGAATGTGTTACATGATGTAAAAAGCGCTTTGAGTAGTTGTTAAGACTAGAAAAGCACTATATAAATACAGCACATTTACATTTTACATTTAAATTAATCGATTATCATAAAATAGATGCAGATTTTGTTTCTATGGATTGACGAATCGATGAGTCGACTAGTCGTTACAGCTCTCACGGTAACCCAGCCAATAGTTATGGATATATTTTAGACTGTTTTAGTCTTTACTCCAACTATAAATAGATAGCAATTAATATTACGTACGGCAGCAGGACCTCTTTCCAATCAAAAACACGTCAAATTTCAGCCGATTGTTGATGTCTCACAAAAACAGAGCTCCAAAAGAGATCTTATGACTCCTTCATGTCTCCAAATGTATTCCTGTAGACACACTACATGCTGAATAACATCCTATATAATAATATCAACCACTTTGTTCGGATCACATGCTGAGATTGAAGCTATCAGACAAAGAAGTCCCTTTCAGACTGTTTTCCAATATTGTTATGAGGTTCTTTTTCCACCGTTTGCTGCCAAGTTGCCTGACCGGACGGCCAAGAACTAGGCCGACTTCGCCCAAAAGTTGCACTTCAACACATCGCAGAGACTAAAGTCGCCCGCGACTACCATGGCGCCAGTGGTAGATTTCTCCAATTAAAACGCCACAATAAGCAAAGACATGGTCATTCATTGTAGGAAAATATCCCTCCCACCATTGAAGACTTTCTTTTTATGTTACGTTTACAGCATTTAGTCTCTAACTGGGACGTTTTGGGGACGGACTGGCGGGGGCTTTCTATGTTTTAATGAAATGTTTTGTCTACTGAGGCTTTTATTGTGTAGTCATTCCACGCTTAAGCCTTAAAGATGCTGAGTCACCTTCTCTCTCTCTCAGTGATCCTCCATGTCAGAGGCTGAGTCATGTTAACGGTGGAGAATCGGCTTCTTAGACCATGAAACATGAGGTGGTCACATGTAATGTGGTGAAGTAGATCAACAGCCTCTATGTGTTTTGCCTAATTATTTTATGCATGTCTTATTAGATCATGTGTATATCAACAACTTTTTTTTCTGCACTCTTGCCTCAAGTAGTTGTCCATTATCCCGTCCTCTTTCAGTCACTCTGTTTCCTGATTTGTACTTGTCTGGAGACAGAAACTTAATTAACTTATCAGAATCAAGCATTGAAATCGTTCTATAGAGAATCGCAATGCATCTAAGAAACAATTATTTTTCCCACCCCTACTGGCTTATCCACCTGTTGGCCAGTTTAACACGATGACGATGGAGAAGCGACCGTTCTGATTGGTTGAAGGACTATCCAATTGAGTGCAGAGTCATTTGAACGATGCCCGTTAATGACGTCTCTTGTGTGACAGCGCAACTAATTATTGGCCTTAACTACAAAATTAACAGATATTTATTCCAGATGCACCAAATTCAAGGAATTATTAAAAATAACTCATCTCAAATATCATAAATCCTACACAAAGAAGCTACCAACATGACCATATAAATGAAAACAACAATAATACAGAAGTAACTTAATTTTGCATTTACTGTTCAAAAGTCCTCTGAAAAAGATCTTCTGTCTGATCATTACTAATACCACGCAGTAAAAATACATCCTGCATTGAAAATGTTAATTAAGCACAAGTATGTAAGTATCGTCAGGAAATTAATGGTCTGATCATCTTAGCTGGACATGTAGTCCGTTATATTGTTGGCTAGTTTCATTTCTAATAAAACATCAGATTTTATAAACTACATTTGTAAAGTAACTAAAGCTGTCCGATGAATGTAGTGGAGTAAAAACTACAATATTTCTCTCTGAAATGTGGCAGAGAAGTAAAAAGTGGCATGAAAAGAAAAGCCTTAAGTAAAGTACAAGTACCTTAAATGTGTACTTAAGTACAGTGCTGGAGTAAATGTACTTAGTTACATTCAAACACTGGTCCACAGGTTTAAAACTCTTCATCCGACAGCTGATCAACCCGCCTCACCCCGCTGCTCGGAGACCAGCTTCATCCTCCCTCAGCTCCAAGCAGTAAAGACTAACGGGAACCCGTCCAGCAGACAGACAGACGAAGACCCCCCCCCCGCCCCGCCGAGCAGGCGGGTGGCCTCATGTCGGGCCGCTCAGCTGGGATGAGTCACACTACCCCCTCCCACCCATCAATGGTCCTCGTGACCCTACAAGCTTGAAGGGTATTGAGCGGTGCAGAGGAATGTCCGTCCCCTCCGACCCAACAACCCGTTCCATTACACACTTCAGATTACCGTCACTCAGCTGACGTCTTAGCCTGGAGCTTAACATGCGTGTGAACAGGAGAACAACCAGCAGTCAGGAGACTAAAAAGGTCAAACATCCAAACAATGTTTCCTGATCGCAGCAGGGCTGTAAGACCATCAATAGATTGAGTTCTTTTTGTTGTTTTTATAAAGATAATCAGAGTTTACAAGTCAACTCTACACTTCTAGGGCGTCCCGGTGATAAGATGCTGACCATGCCAACAGAGCTGCAACCATAGGCATAACTTACGGGGATTACAACACCCCAAATAATCAAAACTGGCCAATGCTACCGGCCCCCCTCCCCCTCCAAAAACCTATTATAGTCTCCTTCACATAAATAAAGACATTTACACCTTAAGTTGAGTCAGAAAAACCACAAATTGTTGCAGAAAAATTCAACAGAATGTAGAAAATGAGATTTTTGACGTTTCAATCTTGCTCAAAAGTGGAAATCTCAAACTGAGAATAATGCTTAAAAAGAACCACTTTAAATCTTGTGTTTACCAGGGATGTGATCATGAGTTACTAGGAAATCATTTCAAGCAATTCCACTGTTGCAGACAAATTTCTAAATATCGGACATTAAATCATGATCATGGTCTTACAGGGAGGTGTGTTCAGGTGCATTCTGGGCTTGCTGGTCTTACAGGGAGGTGTGTTCAGGTGCATTCTGGGCGTGCTGGTCTTACAGGGAGGTGTGTTCAGGTGCATTCTGGGCGTGCTGGTCTTACAGGGAGGTGTGTTCAGGTGCATTCTGGGCTTGCTGGTCTTACAGGGTGGTGTGTTCAGGTGCATTCTGGGCGTGCTGGTCTTACAGGGAGGTGTGTTCAAGTGCATTCTGGGCGTGCTGGTCTTACAGGGAGGTGTGTTCAGGTGCATTCTGGGCATGCTTGTCTTACAGGGTGGTGTGTTCAGGTGCATTCTGGGTGTGCTGGTCTTACAGGGTGGTGTGTTCAGGTGCATTCTGGGTGTGCTGGTCTTACAGGGTGGTGTGTTCAAGTGCATTCTGGGCGTGCTGGTCTTACAGGGAGGTGTGTTCAGGTGCATTCTGGGCATGCTTGTCTTACTGGGAGGTGTGTTCAGGTGCATTCTGGGCGTGCTGGTCTTACAGGGTGGTGTGTTCAGGTGCATTCTGGGCGTGCTGGTCTTACTGGGAGGTGTGTTCAGGAGCATTCTGGGCGTGCTGGTCTTACAGGGTGGTGTGTTCAGGTGCATTCTGGGCGTGCTGGTCTTACAGGGTGGTGTGTTCAGGTGCATTCTGGGCATGCTTGTCTTACAGGGAGGTGTGTTCAGGTGCATTCTGGGCGTGCTGGTCTTACAGGGTGGTGTGTTCAGGTGCATTCTGGGCGTGCTGGTCTTACAGGGTGGTGTGTTCAGGTGCATTCTGGGCGTGCTGGTCTTACAGGGTGGTGTGTTCAGGCTCATTCTGGGCGTGCTGGTCTTACAGGGAGGTGTGTTCAGGTGCATTCTGGGCGTGCTGGTCTTACAGGGAGGTGTGTTCAGGTGCATTGTGGGCGTGCTGGTCTTACAGGGAGGTGTGTTCAGGTGCATTCTGGGCGTGCTGGTCTTACAGGGAGGTGTGTTCAGGTGCATTCTGGGCGTGCTGGTCTTACAGGGAGGTGTGTTCAGGTGCATTCTGGGCGTGCTGGTCTTACAGGGAGGTGTGTTCAGGTGCATTCTGGGCTTGCTGGTCTTACAGGGTGGTGTGTTCAGGTGCATTCTGGGCGTGCTGGTCTTACAGGGAGGTGTGTTCAAGTGCATTCTGGGCGTGCTGGTCTTACAGGGAGGTGTGTTCAGGTGCATTCTGGGCATGCTTGTCTTACAGGGTGGTGTGTTCAGGTGCATTCTGGGTGTGCTGGTCTTACAGGGTGGTGTGTTCAGGTGCATTCTGGGTGTGCTGGTCTTACAGGGTGGTGTGTTCAAGTGCATTCTGGGCGTGCTGGTCTTACAGGGAGGTGTGTTCAGGTGCATTCTGGGCATGCTTGTCTTACTGGGAGGTGTGTTCAGGTGCATTCTGGGCGTGCTGGTCTTACAGGGTGGTGTGTTCAGGTGCATTCTGGGCGTGCTGGTCTTACAGGGTGGTGTGTTCAGGTGCATTCTGGGCGTGCTGGTCTTACAGGGTGGTGTGTTCAGGTGCATTCTGGGCATGCTTGTCTTACAGGGAGGTGTGTTCAGGTGCATTCTGGGCGTGCTGGTCTTACAGGGTGGTGTGTTCAGGTGCATTCTGGGCGTGCTGGTCTTACAGGGTGGTGTGTTCAGGTGCATTCTGGGCGTGCTGGTCTTACAGGGTGGTGTGTTCAGGCTCATTCTGGGCGTGCTGGTCTTACAGGGAGGTGTGTTCAGGTGCATTCTGGGCGTGCTGGTCTTACAGGGAGGTGTGTTCAGGTGCATTCTGGGCGTGCTGGTCTTACAGGGAGGTGTGTTCAGGTGCATTCTGGGCATGCTTGTCTTACAGGGAGGTGTGTTCAGGTGCATTCTGGGCGTGCTGGTCTTACAGGGAGGTGTGTTCA
This sequence comes from Percina caprodes, assembly GCA_013375575.1. NCBI lineage: Eukaryota > Metazoa > Chordata > Actinopteri > Perciformes > Percidae > Percina > Percina caprodes. The sequence goes on along the minus strand of JABXJD010001765.1, from coordinate 6,031 downwards.
GGTGCATTCTGGGCATGCTTGTCTTACAGGGAGGTGTGTTCAGGAGCATTCTGGGCGTGCTGGGCTTACTGGGAGGTGTGTTCAGGTGCATTCTGGGCGTGCTGGTCTTACAGGGAGGTGTGTTCAGGTGCATTCTGGGCGTATTGCTATCTTGAGGCAGCGGGAAGTGATAACGCCATTGACCAACAAAAACCTCAAAGTCAATAGTGCAGCATTTCATTGTTATTTAAACTGTGCATTAGTAAAATGTGCCTAGGCTTATGCACAGCGTGCACAGTATGCTTGTTACACACACACACACACACACACACACACACTAAAGATTACATATAAAAATGTAACTGTGCCAATTCGCCATCATAATAGCAATGCGCCAAGGTCCAAACGCGCCTGGCTTTTAAAGGGAATGGGAGATGTCGAAAGGAGCCAGTTGAGGTGGTTCGGGCATCTGGTGAGGATGCCTCCTGGGGGCCTCCCTAGGGAGGTGGTCCAGGCACGTCCAGCTGGGAGGAGGCCTCGGGGAAGACCCAGGACTAGGTAGAGGGACGTTCAGCTGGGAGGAGGCCTCGGGGAAGACCCAGGACTAGGTGGAGGGACGTCCAGCTGGGAGGAGGCCTCGGGGAAGACCCCAGGACTAGGTGGAGGGACGTCCAGCTGGGAGGAGGCCTCGGGGAAGACCCAGGACTAGGTGGAGGGACGTCCAGCTGGGAGGAGGCCTCGGGAAGACCCAGGACTAGGTGGAGGGACGTCCAGCTGGGAGGAGGCCTCGGGGAAGACCCAGGACTAGGTGGAGGGACGTCCAGCTGGGAGGAGGCCTCGGGGAAGACCCAGGACTAGGTGGAGGGACGTCCAGCTGGGAGGTGGCCTCGGGGAAGACCCCAGGACTAGGTGGAGGGATTATATCTCCAACCTGGCCTGGGAACGCTTCGGGATCCCCCAGTCGGAGCTGGTTGATGTGGCTCCGGAAAGGAAAGTTTGGGGTCCCCTGCTGGAGCTGCTGCCCCCGAGACCCGATAAGGGGATGAAGATAGATAGAGAGAGAGAGAGACAATAATCTGCCATCCGGGCAACAGGGCCCTTAGTCTATATCCTTCGCGTTCCACTTCCAGGATTGCTCCGGTGCTACAGGAAATCCCATCGGATGAATGTATTTACCGTCACCTTCCTCTGTCTTTGTGTTGGCGTCCTAACCTCCGGTGGATTTCTGAGGACTCTGGTTACCTGGTCCTCAGATCTCTGCAGGGTAAATCCAGACCGCTAGCTAGACTATCTGTCCAATCTGAGGACTATGGTTACCTGGTCCTCAGGTCTCTGCAGGGTAAATCCAGACAGCTAGCTAGACTATCTGTCCAATCTGAGGTTTCTCTCGCAAGACTATTTTGCAGCGGCTCGGTTTAGCACCGCACATGACAATTCTGATTGGTTTAAAGAATTACAATGAACCAGAGCATGATGTCCTCCCCTCCCCAAATGCTGTGTGGAGTAGCCAGACCCTCCTTCAGCGTGCTTTGGATGAGGGTCTGGCAAAGCGAAATAGGCCGCTCTCCACTTTTGTATTCTATTAAAAGGTCTTCTTCTGCCTCTTTCTATAGTTAACTTATTACAGACACAAATGTTCACGCTCTCTCATCAAAGCAAAGACGTGTCTGGCTTGTCAGATGTCCTACGGTTGTGAAGGTCATGATAATGAGATTAAAGTTGTGTTTTAAGATTAAAAAAAGTGTTTTAGCGTGGGGAGCATTACTAAAGCCACAGACCGCAGAGCAATCACGTGAAGAAAACAGACAATGAACAGCGAAGGTGAAGAAAAGACAACAACAATCAATTAAACAGTGAGCAGAGGGCAGAGAAGATGAAATGAACTGGGTGAGATGGAAGAAGACTAATCTTTCAGGAGATTAAACCACAGCAGAGAGGTTTCACAGCTTAATGGTGACCATCACATCTTTCGGTACTTTCCTGTTATCCGGACCCCACCATATAAAATTTCAAATACGCGCCAAAATCACTGTTTTCACCTCCCGCCTAATTAGCAGTATTTTTTGTAAGTATGATTCATCCCCAACTACCAACTAGCCATTCAACATCATGATGAATCTTTGGAGCCTGCCGAACAATGAAGAGGACTTCAAATTCAATTTTACTGTTTTTTGAGGTGGGTGAAGATCCATTGGCCACCGCAAGTATTGTCATGATCTTATATTGCTTTGTTGATTGCTTATTGGATGAATGGGGAATAAACTATTGCAAAAAATTCAATTTTACTGTTTTTTGAGGTGGGGATAACAAGAAGTGAAGATCCATTGGCCACCGCAAGTATTGTCATGATCTTATATTGCTTTGTTGATTGCTTATTGGATGAATGGGGAATAAACTATTGCAAAAAATTCAATTTTACTGTTTGAGGTGAGGTCCGGATAACAGGAAAGTACCCATCTTTCTTCTAAGGTTTGATGCCGCCTGAACATAGACATCATAACTCTCCAGACCTCTGCAGAGGAACACTGAATACTAAAACCAAGAAGAAAAGCTAAGTATCCACCTTGGACCTATAAACTTATCAGACTTCCAGGTGTGGAGGCATTTAAAAACACACAGAACAGGATTTTAAATCAGAAAAAAACAAGTCAACTGCCTTTAAGACAAAAGAAGGATGTGTCAAGCTAGCCATCAAGAATAATGAGATTTCCGGACGTTTTCAAAATAAATTGTTTTTATAGCCATACAAAATGTATATGCTAGTTAATATGATACAGACCACCCAGAGTGCGACACATAAGTGTGTTAGTAAGCCTTTAGGTTGAACATCTTGCTCTATTTAAGATGCGTGTAGTTTGCTAGGATACAGTGCCGGGGCTTCTTTTGTCAAACCAAACTCCATTTAAAAATCTGGCATTTTAATTTCTTTGTTTCCTGACACACGTACAACGCACAAATAATATAACTCCGATGTCAAAGGAATCGTTGGGGTCTTTTAATAAGTTCGGCATATTTATTATCCTTCTAACTCGACTGAACTTAATTTAATAACATCTAAAGTGTGTTTTATTGTTATATTTGCTTCATCACGATCGCTCCATCCATTGCGTTAGAAAATATAAGTGGAGGCTTGTTTTTTTATCGAAATGCCTGGCAGTATATACCAAGTTGAAACGACTTGTAATAAAGTATGTAGATAATTGTACAAAACTTTGAGAGGCAACGTGTAACTAAGTGTTAAATTTGACATTATTTGAATGGAGATTGGTTCGGCTGTGGGATTAGCTAGCTATAGCTTTTTAACAGCGGTTTCCAACGCGCACCTCACAGGTGGCTGGGACGATTTTGGTATATTCTGCTAAATTAACTGCTATCAAACATAGCCGTTTGGTCACATTTGTGAATATTGACATATTTGGGCTTCGTGCGTGACTCAGGCTATCTGGGCACCGGAAGTTTTAAAATTAGCCTGCTAGCTACAAATAACACCCCGATATAAAACCGTAGCCAGCACATCTAACGTTAGCGTATTAACGTGTTAGCATGGCCAGCTAGCAACCCAACCGTCAGCTAACGGACGCGATAATTAGGTGAATTGTACCTGTTATTCGAGACTTCCTCAGGTCACCCAGGCTTTGGCATGGCAGACAAACACCTACAGCCGCCTGTCAGGAGATGTTTACGGTCTGGGATCAGCTGGCTAGCCCGCTACAGCACCTCAACCTTTGGTCCGCCGGGTTGCCAGACCTCAGAGAGGAAACACGTAAAACAAGCTGTCAAAATAGTCGTAATTTTTTCTTCTTCTTCTCTCTTTTACATTATTTACCTCTAAATCTTACCAGTGCGCAAATGTAGTCGCTACACGCCGTTAAAGTATCAGTAGATAAGTTTGTTTTCCTCGTAATAGACAACTTTAACTGGCCTAGAGATGCTTCTTAAACGGGTTCACTGCCCTCTAGCGCCCAGAGCGGTGTATTACACCAGGGAGGAAATGATAATCACCTGCTTATGCATTTTGCAAAGGGAAATTCCACCTGTTTTCCATATAAGGTCAATATACTTGTCAATAACAATACTATGTGTAGTTGTTTGATGTCTCCTGTGAATGTGGGGGAGCTGACATGTTATTTGAAGGGTTATCTCATTTTAGGATTGGAGAATACACACTGACAGAAATAAAGTGCCTACAAACTGTGGGCAACAAGTTTCAATAATATGTTGATATACGAGTTAGGAAAGGTTAAACAGAAATGTGTAAAAATGCTGCATTATGGGAAATGTTAGATCCAGTGTGTAAGCTTTTTTTAGCTGTGTTTAGGGGACAGGAAGTGTGTCCCATTAGTTATCTTCCCCCTCTCTGTGTTTAAGAGTGTCTATAATATGAAAGTGTAAAACCTAAGTTCATCAAATAAACATGTAGTGCATTAAAAAAGTACAATATTAACCTTTGAGATGTAGTGAAGTAGAAACTAGCAGAAAATGGAAACACACAAGTAACTTAAAACTGTACATACTGTACATATATATATACACACATACATACATACTGTGTGTATATACATACATACATACATACTGTGTATATATACACATACATACATACTGTGTATATATACACACATACACATATAGACATGCATGTACATAAATATACATACAGTATCTGACTAAATGTACAGATTTTCATAAACAGACGACCCATTTAGATCAACTGAACTAATAACTTCCATGTTTTATTGGATTTACAAAGTAAAATTAAGACAATTATTACAGAGCAAGTAAAAAAGCAAATTCACACTCTGTTGTGTTAAAGCAGGACTTTAAGTGTCTTTGTCCCAGCAGTTCAGACCATTAACATACTTTATCTGCTTCAAACTAAGGTGAGACTGTAAAACTTCTACAATAGATTACAAAAGTATTCACCCTTGGATTGAATTACTCTCCTTGTACCAAGAAAGAAATTCAACTGAACAACTTCAGTGGGAAGATCCACTGCATCATGCACACAAAACAGAAAGGTGGTGGAACGGTGGAATTACAACAGCCGGCCAGTCATGTGATACCCATTTATAAGAAATTATACCTAATGTTTGAGTTAGAAAAGCAGAAATTAGGAATTATTGAGGCTAAAATTAAAGGAATGGATGTTGATGATAATCACAGACTGGAATATGTCAACTTTTACTCTCAATACTATTTCAAAAACACTTCAATTTGGTTTCAAATGCTATAAAATTGAATAAGACGCCCCAAAATTAATGAAAGTAGAGATTTGTACTTGGCAAAGAGCGTTGTGTGGAATCAATGTTATTGTCATGTTATTTTGGGGAATTAAAAAGAACATTTATGTGGTGGACAGAATGAGAACCGGGTAATGAGTCTGGGGAAATGCAACGCTACCAAGCCCACCACTCAGTTGTCGCCGTCTGTAGTTACATTTTTATTAGACAGTTGCACGTAAGGTCTGTATCTCCACGTACGTACCAAGGCGTCGATTTAAAGCAACACCAATGCACTTTTCCTCTTTGGTCCCCTACAGGTTGGAAGTGGTACTGCCCATTACCCCTGTGTAATGTATCATCAAGTCTCATTCGAACTACAGATCCGCTACCCGATCTAACAAACTTGCATAGTGCGATTATAGCAGGTAGAGAGCCGCTACGGGAAAGCAGAAGTGCCGTTCACCCTGTTACGGGTTGATGAATAACTGAAACGATTTTGCAAACCAGGGTACAAGAGGCCGAAATGGGTTTCCTCGGGAGGGGGGCTGGCGTCTCCCTTAGAGAGAGGGCTCAGTCATCCGAGAGGAGCTCGGAGTAGAGCCGCTGCTCCTTCGCATCGAACGGAGCCAGTTGAGGTGGTTCGGGCATCTGGTGAGGATGCCTCCTGGGGGGCTCCCTAGGGAGGTGGTCCAGGCACGTCCACCTGGGAGGAGGCCTCGGGGAAGACCCAGGACTAGGTGGAGAGATTATATCTCCAACCTGGCCTGGGAACGACTCAGGATCCCCCAGTCGGAGCTGGTTGATGTGGCTCAGCAAAGGGAAGTTTGGGG
>JABXJD010002970.1:30000-32500 GCA_013375575.1 Percina caprodes | reverse complement strand
TCGTCCAGGTGTGTATTGGTCGTCCAGGTGTGTATTGTTGTCCAGGTGTGTATTGTTGTCCAGGTGTGTATTGGTCGTCCAGGTGTGTATTGTTGTCCAGGTGTGTATTGGTTGTCCAGGTGTGTATTGGTCGTCCAGGTGTGTATTGTTGTCCAGGTGTGTATTGTTGTCCAGGTGTGTATTGGTTGTCCTGGTGTGTATTGTTGTCCAGGTGTGTATTGGTCGTCCAGGTGTGTATTGTTGTCCAGGTGTGTATTGGTCGTCCAGGTGTGTATTGTTGTCCAGGTGTGTATTGTTGTCCAGGTGTGTATTGTTGTCCAGGTGTGTATTGTTGTCCAGGTGTGTATTGGTTGTCCAGGTGTGTATTGGTTGTCCTGGTGTGTATTGTTGTCCAGGTGTGTACTAGTGTGTATTGTTGTGTACTAGTGTGTACTAGTGTGTACTAGTGTGTACTGCGGTCCAGGTGTGTATTGGTTGTCCAGGTGTGTACTAGTGTGTACTTGTGTGTACTAGTGTGTACTTGTGTGTACTGCGGTCCAGGTGCAGCTGAAGAGCGACGCGCGAGGACGTTCGCCATGAAGATCCTGAAGAAGCGCCACATCGTGGAGACGAGGCAGCAGGAACACATCCGCTCGGAGAAAGGCATCATGGCCGACGCGCACTGCGACTTCATCGTCAGGTCAGACTCCTCTTCATCATCCTCATCATCTTCATCATCTTCATCATCTGCATCATCCTCATCATCCTCATCATCTGCATCATCTGCATCATCTGCATCATCTTCTGTCCAAATTTTTTTTTGAAAACGTGTGTGTGTGTGTGTGTGTGTGTGTGTGTGTGTGTGTGTGTGCAGGTTGTACCGGACCTTTAAAGACAGTAAATACCTGTACATGCTGCTGGAGGCTTGTCTGGGAGGAGAGCTGTGGACCATCCTGAGAGACAGGTACCTCAGGGGGGACACCCGGTCTGAACCAGCAGAAGAAACCCTGATTAGGTCTTAGGTAGACGTTAGGAGCCCTGAAATCAACCAGTAGTCCTAAATGTCTGTTTCAGGGGCTCGTTTGAAGACTCGACCACCCGGTTCTACACGGCGTGTGTGGTGGAGGCCTTCGCCTACCTGCACGCCAAGGGCATCATCTACAGGGACCTGAAACCCGAAAACCTGATCCTGGACAGCCGGGGATACGCTAAGCTGGTAACTACACATCTCCTCATACTTTTATATAGACCTCAGTGGTCCCTAATACTGTATCTGAAGTCTCTTTTATATAGACCTTAGTGGTCCCCTAATACTGTATCTGAAGTCTCTTTTATATAGACCTTAGTGGTCCCCTAATACTGTATCTGAAGTCTCTTATATAAACCTTAGTGGTCCCTAATACTGTATCTGAAGTCTCTTTATATAGACCTTAGTGGTCCCCTAATACTGTATCTGAAGTCTCTTTATATAGACCTTAGTGGTCCCTAATACTGTATCTGAAGTCTCTTTATATAGACCCTAGTGGTCCCCTAATACTGTATCTGAAGTCTCTTTATATAGACCTTAGTGGTCCCTAATACTGGATCTGAAGTCTCTTTATATAGACCTTAGTGGTCCCTAATACTGTATCTGAAGTCTCTTTATATAGACCTTAGTGGTCCCTAATACTGGATCTGAAGTCTCTTTATATAGACCTTAGTGGTCCCTAATACTGTATCTGAAGTCTCTTATATAAACCTTAGTGGTCCCTAATACTGTATCTGAAGTCTCTTATATAGACCTTAGTGGTCCCTAATACTGTATCTGAAGTCTCTTATATAGACCTTAGTGGTCCCTAATACTGTATCTGAAGTCTCTTATATAGACCTTAGTGGTCCCTAATACTGTATCTGAAGTCTCTTATATAGACCTTAGTGGTCCCTAATACTGTATCTGAAGTCTCTTATATAGACCTTAGTGGTCCCTAATACTGTATCTGAAGTCTCTTATATAGACCCTAGTGGTCCCCTAATACTGTATCTGAAGTCTCTTTATATAGACCTTAGTGGTCCCTAATACTGGATCTGAAGTCTCTTTATATAGACCTTAGTGGTCCCTAATACTGTATCTGAAGTCTCTTTATATAGACCATAGTGGTCCCTAATACTGTATCTGAAGTCTCTTTATATAGACCTTAGTGGTCCCTAATACTGTATCTGAAGTCTCTTTATATAGACCATAGTGGTCCCTAATACTGTATCTGAAGTCTCTTTATATAGACCTTAGTGGTCCCTAATACTGTATCTGAAGTCTCTTTATATAGACCTTAGTGGTCCCCTAATACTGTATCTGAAGTCTCTTTATATAGACCTTAGTGGTCCCTAATACTGTATCTGAAGTCTCTTTTATGTAGACCATAGTGGTCCCCTAATACTGTATCTGAAGTCTCTTTATATAGACCTTAGTGGTCCCTAATACTGTATCTGAAGTCTCTTTATATAGACCTTAGTGGTCCCTAATACTGTATCTGAAGTCTCTTTA
>JABXJD010002970.1:15000-22500 GCA_013375575.1 Percina caprodes | reverse complement strand
CATTTCATTTAAGATGTTTTAACTCATCATAATAAAGACAAAACAACAGTTATTGGGATTAATTCTCTCGATCCTGGTTCACATCGTTCGCTTTTAAATCAGCTGCAGAACCTCCAGGTTCTTCATGTCAGGGTGAGAGAGCCCACAGTCCGCCTGGACTCGAACCCGCAACCTTCTGCCCCGACCGCACAGGCAGAACACAGCATACGACTTTACTGAGACTTTTATTTTGAAGGATATTAGCGGAAGACGTGTTCGTCATTGGGGCTGTTTTTCTTGTTCAGCTGCTTGGAGCGGATGTGTGTAACCGCAGAACTCCGTTTAAAGAAATGCTAAAATAACAATGCGCTTCTATTTAACGACCACATTGTATCGATAAAATGAGATCATCATCTTTTCTGTGTCTATCCAGGCCTCGTCTGTAATTCGGCTAACACATAATCCACCAAAGACCACGTGTTAAAGTATTATTGGCGGTCTTTCCAGGCCTTCACCGCTCTGCTCTCCGTCCGCCGCCATGTTGCTCATTACCGTAAAATGGACAGAAAGGAAACGTAGTCTGGCGAGAGGAAGAAACACCACTTTGACACAACACAGCACAACCTTTCCTCTCATAACATTTATTTTCCAGCGTTCTTCATTCATTTATGTATTTATTTTTATTTAAAGATAAATTTACAAACAATCATCACAGCTCAAAACATGAAATTATAAAGAAAGAGACTGCAACTTATATAATATGAGACCAGGTAACAGAAGTATTAATTACAGTGTAAACGTATCCATGATGTGAACAAAATAAAAATAATAAAATATATATATACACATAGTTCCTAATTAAATAGATTGGAGTATATATCAGACATAGTTATAGCTTTCTTACTAATTTAAAAGACTCAAAATTTGTCAATTTCAATTGGGAGTAGTTTAAAGCACGGTCTTCAATTTGAATATTTTGATTCATGAATATGAAACTTCCTAATAAAGTAAAAATATTAACAATATTACATTCATTTCTATCTGGGAGGAATCCTCTCATCGTGTCCGTGGCTGCAGTACCACTCTCTGCCTGAACGGCTGTGATGGGCCGGGGGGGGGCGCTGTTTCACCAAAACACAAATATCACTAAAAACTAACATGAAAAACATTAATGAGGTTAATTAAAAATGAGAACGCTTCACGATTGGGCGTGTCATCCTTGCACAGGGCCATGCTAATCTTCTCTGTATCGTTCCCACTTTATTACACGTGCTCCACACGGTAGCACGTTAATAATATAGTAGTTTATTGTATTTAAAGAGGCGGCCGCCCACCGGAGGTTCACTCACGGTTTCAGCTCAGACAAGAGACAGTTTAATGCGTTAAAAGACAGGAAATGACCTCAGACTGGGGGCCTGGGGACTGATTTACCCCCTGCTGGGTAGAAACCGGGTTTAGGGACAAGTGTTATGTCCTGGTGTACCGAGCTGAAAGGGATTGTGGGAAATGTATGCAAAGCATCCGTAACATTTCCTTTCCCCCCCCTGGTGTCTTCAGGTCTAATGTGACTCCTCTCCAACAAGTCTCTAGATCACAAATCTGGGTTTCTTTCAGACTACATGTCCCATAAAGCACCGAGGACGGTTCCCAACAACGCTGCTCACGGTACATTCATCATCAGCTCAACACTTTCATTATATTTGGCTGTTTTTGTCAATTTTACAACATTTGGAGAAAAACAAATTGATAAAATAACTTGTGAAAGCGTTAAAAAGAGAAACATGGCAATAAAAGTCACTAAAATGTGAAAAAATGTCAAATAAAGTTACAACAATGAAGAAAAATGCACAAAAATTTCCAAAAGGCTCAGAAAAAGTGACAAAATCATCGGAGGAAAGACAAAAAAACTCAGAAAAAGCTTCAAAATCTTTTTAAAAAAATGACAAAAACGTCGGAAAAAATGACAAATATGTCAGGAAAAGCTTCAAAAACGTCGGAAAAAGCTTCAAAATCTTAAAAAAAGGTGACAAAAACGTAAAAGAAATGACATGTCGGAAAAAGCTTCAAAAACGTAAAAAAAACAACTTGTGAAAGCGTAAAAAAGAGAGAAAAATGTCAATAAAAGTCACTAAAATGTGAACAAATGTCAAATAAAGTGACAACAATTTGGGGAAAAACCCTCGAAATTTCCAAATGCTCAGAAAAAGTCGACAAACGTTGAAAAAGTGACAAAATCATCGGAGGAAAGACACGAAGGGGAGATGATGACACGAGGGTTAACGAGCCAATCAACAGCTGGGTGGAAGGTGACGTGTTCCGCTCACAATTCTGATGATTTAACGTTGTTTTGCTTTTCGGAAAACTTCCAAACGTCGTCAACATGAGAAACTGACTTCCTGTAAATGTCGAGGCTGTGGTGAGTAATTCGGCGTAAATACATAACACATTAAACGGTAATAAATTAGATTAAATTGATAATGTGTGGTTGGTTCGGCCGTCGGGGAATGCGCCTGATGTGCACGGATAACGCCACTATTTGTAATAAAATGCAAGTTATTTTGAGATCTGTTTTGCTTTTGAGGATTATTTCTTTGCCGAATCACTCTTAAATCCCCAAGTAGTTCGGGAATACTTGAAATCCTTTGATAAACACGTTTCAGTTGCACGTAAACGACGTTACGTAAATTCAAGTGATTTGTAGATGAAGTCTGGTGCGCCTTTTCACAAACAGCTGCCAAAAGCAGACCCCGTTGTGTTATTTCACTAAAAACTTTGTATTTTTGAATGAATGTATTGATGCTATTGAGGTAATGTTAGAATTTTAAAACTAACGTTGTGTTCTGTGGATCTCTGAAGAAGGAAGCTGGGGTCCAGTGGAAGGTTAACGCAAAGATTTGTGTCGCGTTACGTCGCTGTCTCTAATTAACTTTTCTCATTACAAACAATAATAAGATTATTGTAGTGAGAACTCATAAATAACTACAAATAACTAATTTTAGGGACATCTCTATGTTTTGTAACGCGTTTCTGGATTTTTTTATATATCAGCATATCTGATTTTTAACTAAGCGAATGAAGAAAGGCATCAGCTGGCAGCAGGGCTCGCTGTGGAGGAGATGGCACCGTGCACGCTGTCCTGCAACGCTACTGGCCGGAGATGGACGCACACGTCACTAAATGGGTGAGTTCATTATTGTTAATAATAAAGACATTTCTGTGAAGCTTATGCAGATATTTAGGCCACATATTTCACCATTGTTCTCAGTTGTTTTTACTTTGTCAGAGCGCAGAGTGTGATAACTGTTAGAGGAAGAGGGCCAAGACATGCAGAGGTGAATCTGACCTCATCACACTTAACATGTCGTTTTACATGGAAACCCCACCAGACTCCATGTAAAAAACTGTCATTTTAGCATCGTAACACACACTTCATTCAAACTCAACAGAAACCAAATTAAACTATTACAAGCTGTTTTTGGTCTCCTCTACACTTTCCCAACCATGAAAAACTGTATAGTTGGTAGAAATAAACACAAACTTTACAGATTTACATGTGAAAATATGTTGGCTCTATACACGCTAAAAGGACTGTTTTTTTACATGGAGTCTGGTTGGGTTAGCGTTAGCTACGACGTAGCTGTTTCTGCTAAACAGCTACATAGAGAGAAGAAATATATATAGTGTGTGTGTGTGTGTGTGTGTGTGTGTGTGTGTGTGTGTGTGTGTGTGTGTGTGATATAAATAACAAAATAAAATCTTTATATTAAGTATGAAGTAACCAGTGTTCACTATCATGATGAGAGCTGATTATTATTATTATTGTTGTTGTTGTTGTTGTTATTGCAGATGCATGATGGGATGTTAAAGGGTTAAACAGCTGCATCATGCTCCCTTTTTATGAATGAGCCCCACACGGTGACGTCAGGGACCAGCCCATCCCCCCACCGCTGCGGGAAAACCTCACGACCGAGAGATGCCCCCTCCTCCACTAACCTGAGGATGAGTAATCCAGCAACGGAGGGAGAGAGACGCTGAGAGATAACGGGGGTACTAACGCATCATCATCATCATCATCGGTGAACGTGCAGGACGTGAGGATGAAAACAGACCCCCCCCCCCAGCTGATCGGCTCAGTCACGCCGGAGACGAGTTACAAACCTAAAGAGAAGGAATATATCACAATATTTCATCACTGGAGCAGCAGAGGGGGAGACTAATGTCTGGACAGAGGGGGAAGACTAATCTCTGGACAGAGGGGGCAGACTAATCTCTGGACAGAGGGGGAAGACTAATCTCTGGATCGCTGCTCGTTTCTCTGCAGGATACCTGCTGACGGCTCATCTTCTGGGCTGTGGGACAGACTACTTCCTGAACTCCATCCAAGCCTGCTTTATATATATATTATATATATATTGAGAGAGAGAGAGAGAGAGAGAGAGAGAGAGAGAGAGATACACTAGGATAGGACGTAACTTTACATTTCACTCCTTCAGACGTCACTATGTCTTAGTCTATTTATCTGAAGAGATTTTATTTCTAATTATGTAATTATTTTGTAAAATCCTGTGAATTTAGCATGTTAGTTAATTATGTCCCATCTTAAATAATATAGAGATATATGTTCTAGGACGTGGTCTAGTTTAAATCTCCGTCCCTGGACGCTGGCTGCTCAGAGAATCTGATCCTCCTCCACATGTGGTGCTCCAGAGGCTGGGACCTGGCTAATATCTGGAACCAGTGATCCATAGCAGCAGCAACACCCTCCCCGGGACGTGGCTAATCTCTGGATCAGCATGTCTGGCATGTTCTGCTTCTGCCTGCACGGCTCGCTGCTGAAGCTCCAGGCGCTGGAGGGGGAGGGGGGCCCGTCGCTGCGTCCGTCCCCAGAGGACGGCCCCCCTGCCCTGGGCAGCAAGGAGCAGAAGAGCCCCTGTGGACCGCTGGAGCTCGGAGGGAAGGACGGGAAGACGCTCGGTCTCTGCCACAGCGTCCCCGTGGACGAAAACAGCCCTCCAGGTACATACACCTGTCTGTCCAACTGTCTGTCTGTCTGTCTGTCTGTCCAACTGTCTGTCTGTCTGTGTGTCTGACTGTCCAACTGTCTGTCTGTCCAACTGTCTGTCTGTCCAACTGTGTCTGTCTCCTCTGTCCAACTGTCTATCTGTCTGTCTTTATGTCTGTCTGTCTGTCTTTATGTCTGTCTCCTCTGTCCAACTGTCTGTCCAACTGTGTCTGTCTCCTCTGTCTGTCTGTCCGTCCAACTGTCTCCTCTGTCCAACTGTCTGTCTCCTCTATCTTTATGTCTGCCTGTCTGTCTGTCTGTCTGTCTGTCTGTCTGTCTCCTCTGTCCAACTGTCTGTCTGTCTTTGTCTGTCTCCTCTGTCCAACTGTCTTTATGTCTGTCTGTCTGTCTTTATGTCTGTCTCCTCTGTCCAACTGTCTGTTTGTCTGTCCAACTGTGTCTGTCTCCTGTCTGTCTGTCCGTCCAACTGTCTCCTCTGTCCAACTGTCTGTCTCCTCTATCTGTCTGTCTTTATGTCTGTCTGTCTGTCTTTGTTTGTCTCCTCTGTCTGTCTGTCTGTCTCCTCTGTCCAACTGTCTGTCTGTCTTTGTCTGTCTCCTCTGTCCAACTGTCTGTCTGTCTTTATGTCTGTCTCCTCTGTCCAACTGTCTGTCTGTCTTTATGTCTGTCTCCTCTGTCCAACTGTCTGTCTGTCCAACTGTGTCTGTCTCCTCTGTCTGTCTGTCCGTCCAACTGTCTCCTCTGTCCAACTGTCTGTCTCCTCTATCTTTATGTCTGTCTGTCTGTCTGTCTCCTCTGTCTCCTCTGTCCAACTGTCTGTCTGTGTTATCTAGTCTCAGTCCTATAGTGTCCTAAGTGTGTCTCTGTGTGTGTAGATCTGCTGCCGGTCCTGAGCAGACGTCCCTCGCCCCCCCGCCACTCACCGTTAACGTCCATCCACCCCCAGCAGCCCCCGCCCCCCCCCGACGGAGCCCCGCCCCCCAGCCCCCACCCCCCTGCAGAGGGAGGCGGGGCCCTGCTGCAGCTGCTGGGGGGCGGGGCCTGCCCCCTGCCCTCCCCCCGCTGCTCCAGCCTCAGCCACCGGTTTGACTCCGACCCCGACAGCGCGCCGTCGCCCCCCTGCAGCCAGCCCTACATGCTGTGAGTCCGCTGCACCACAGATGCATTCTGGGATCTGGAGTCAACTTGAGACTTGTTGTTTTTCTTCTGTCTTTGTCTCCAGGTGTCGGGGTCCAGACCGGGTCCAGGGCTCAGAGGACCCGGCGTGCCCCCCCTCCATCCCGGCCCTCACCAGACACATCCAGGCCCTGAAGAAGAGGGTGCGGAGGTTCGAGGACCAGTTTGAACAGGAGAGGAACTACAAGGTGTTTCTGGCGTCTAACTGCTCGCACCAAGCAGCCGTCTCACTCTCTAACCCCCGTCTCACTCTCTAACCCCCGTCTCACTCTCTAACCCCCGTCTCACTCTCTAACCCCCGTCTCACTCTCTAACCCCCGTCTCACTCTCTAACCCGTCTCACTCTCTAACCCCCGTCTCACTCTCTAACCCCCGTCTCACTCTCTAACCCGTCTCACTCTCTAACCCCCGTCTCACTCTCTAACCCCCGTCTCACTCTCTAACCCGTCTCACTCTCTAACCCGTCTCACTCTCTAACCCCGTCTCACTCTCTAACTCCTGTCTCACTCTCTAACCCCGTCTCACTCTCTAACCCCGTCTCACTCTCTAACCCCGTCTCACTCTCTAACCCCGTCTCACTCTCTAACCCCGTCTCACTCTCTAACCCCCGTCTCACTCTCTAACCCGTCTCACTCTCTAACCCGTCTCACTCTCTAACTCCTGTCTCACTCTCTAACCCGTCTCACTCTCTAACCCGTCTCACTCTCTAACCCGTCTCACTCTCTAACCCCCGTCTCACTCTCTAACCCGTCTCACTCTCTAACCCGTCTCACTCTCTAACTCCTGTCTCACTCTCTAACCCCGTCTCACTCTCTAACCCCGTCTCACTCTCTAACCCGTCTCACTCTCTAACCCGTCTCACTCTCTAACCCCGTCTCACTCTCTAACCCGTCTCACTCTCTAACCCGTCTCACTCTCTAACCCCGTCTCACTCTCTAACCCGTCTCACTCTCTAACCCCGTCTCACTCTCTAACCCCGTCTCACTCTCTAACCCCCGTCTCACTCTCTAACCCGTCTCACTCTCTAACTCTCTAACCCCGTCTCACTCTCTAACCCGTCTCACTCTCTAACCTCTAACCCGTCTCACTCTCTAACCCGTCTCAATCTGTCTCATCAGCTTTCTCACAGTTATTTCTTTATTTCTTTGTCATTTTTTCCAAAATTGTCACTTTTTTAAATTATTTACCTTTTTTCGAAATTTTTCTCATTTCTTTCTCAACATTTTTGTCTTTTTTTTAAAATATTTTTGTCTTTTTTTGACATTTTCGTCTTTTTTTACTTTTTTGTCACTTTATTTTTTAATTGTCATTTTTTCCAAAAA
>JABXJD010002970.1:0-10000 GCA_013375575.1 Percina caprodes | reverse complement strand
TTTAGCGTGTATAGAGCAGCATATCTCCACCAGACTCCATGTAAATAATCACTACTTTTAGCGTGTATAGAGCAGCATATCTCCACCAGACTCCATGTAAATAATCACTACTTTTAGCGTGTATAGAGCAGCATATCTCCACCAGACTCCATGTAAATAATCACTACTTTTAGTGTGTATAGAGCAGCATAGTAGTGATTATTTACATGGAGTCTGGTGGGCGTCAACTTGTACAAAAACAGGGTCCACAGGTTGAAAAAAACTAAATTTCCTTTTCCATGCTTCCTCCATCCTTATTTTTTTACTTTAATGGATGTGTGTCTGTGTCTGTGTGTGTGTGTCTGTGTGTGTGTGTGTGTGTGGTCTGAAAGTTCTTGTGTTATTGTTGTTTGCTGTGTGTTGTCCAGAGGTCTGTAGTACGAATCCAGACCTGCATGTCGTGCACCCATGAGAGAGACAGACATCATGAGCCTCACCCTCTCAGTCCATGTGCGCCCACTGTACCGCTCGGCCAACCCAGCCACATGTGGCATTGTAAGACTCTGTTAACAGGACAACTGTAGACATGAACGGGGGCAACATGCTGCAAAGGGCCGCATGTCCAACCCACAACGATGAGTAAGCCTGTATATGGGCGCACGCTCTGCCAGGCGAGCTCCCCGGGCGCCGTTCATTTCATCCTGCAGGCGATGAAGAAGCTGGTGACCTTCGTCCCTGGAGGTAAATGTCCCCGTGGTGTCCGTGCACGTCTGCGCTGTTCCCCCGCTGTTGTTGTCGTTGCTTGACGAGTTTCTACAGACGAGTTTGAAATAAATATTTTTGCAAAAACAATTCATTGTTTTTATTTTTTATTAAAACTTAGATTTCAGATTAGAAATGTGTCAAAAGAAGAAGAAGAAGAAGAAGAAGAAGAAGAAGAAGAAGAAGAAGAAGAATTTAACCCTTGTGTTGTCCTCCTGGGTCAGAAAGGACAAATTTGACATTTTCGTCCCTTTTTCAGACTTTTTATAGTCTCCACTACCACCATCTTACTAGTTTTATACTTTATGGAATTCATGATCAATAACCCTCATTTATATAGAATTATACCTGATATTAACCCTCATTTATATAGAATTATACCTAATATTAACCCTCATTTATATAGAATTATACCTGATATTAACCCTCATTTATATAGAATTATACCTGATATTAACCCTCATTTATATAGAATTATACCTGATATTAACCCTCATTTATATAGAATTATACCTAATATTAACCCTCATTTATATAGAATTACACCTAATATTAACCCTCATTTATATAGAATTATACCTGATATTAACCCTCATTTATATAGAATTATACCTGATATTAACCCTCATTTATATAGAATTATACCTGATATTAACCCTCATTTATATAGAATTATACCTAATATTAACCCTCATTTATATAGAATTATACCTAATATTAACCCTCATTTATATAGAATTATACCTAATATTAACCCTCATTTATATAGAATTATACCTAATATTAACCCTCATTTATATAGAATTATACCTGATATTAACCCTCATTTATATAGAATTATACCTGATATTAACCCTCATTTATATAGAATTATACCTAATATTAACCCTCATTTATATAGAATTATACCTAATATTAACCCTCATTTATATAGAATTATACCTGATATTAACCCTCATTTATATAGAATTATACCTGATATTAACCCTCATTTATATAGAATTATACCTGATATTAACCCTCATTTATATAGAATTATACCTGATATTAACCCTCATTTATATAGAATTATACCTAATATTAGAGTTAAAAAAGCAGAAATGATGAATTATTGTGACTAATAGTTAAGATCAGAGGAATGAAAGAGCGTTGGAAGGATCCATTTTATGGTAATTTGGTTCAAAAGAAACTCAGATTTCAGATAAAGACATTTATTAAAGGTCAACAAGAGGATAATAAATCATGTTGAGTATAAAGAGGAAGAAATGTTTTCAGATCCTAAATTATCTTTATATTAATGTTCTTATGTCTCCTTTAGTCTCCTTTAGTGTCCTTTAGTGTCCTTTCAGTCTCCTTTAGTGTCCTTTAGTCTCCTTTCAGTCTCCCTTAGTCTCCTTTAGTCTCCTTTAGTCTCCTTTAGTGTCCTTTCAGTCTCCCTTAGTCTCCTTTAGTCTCCTTTAGTGTCCTTTAGTGTCCTTTAGTCTCCTTTCAGTCTCCCTTTAGTCTCCTTTAGTGTCCTTTAGTCTCCTTTCAGTCTCCCTTTAGTCTCCTTTAGTGTCCTTTAGTCTCCTTTCAGTCTCCCTTAGTCTCCTTTAGTCTCCTTTAGTGTCCTTTAGTCTCCTTTCAGTCTCCCTTAGTCTCCTTTAGTCTCCTTTAGTGTCCTTTAGTGTCCTTTAGTCTCCTTTCAGTCTCCCTTCTGTCTCCTTTAGTCTCCTTTTCGTCTCCTTTCAGTCTCCTTTAGTGTCCTTTAGTCTCCTTTCAGTCTCCCTTCTGTCTCCTTTAGTCTCCTTTAGTCTCCTTATGTCTCCTTTTAGTCTCCTTTCAGTCTCCTTTAGTCTCTGATGATGTGTACATTTCTGTCCCCGCGCTGTGTCTTTAAGTCTTCAGCGGTCTCGTGGTCTCAGTGATAGTAGAAGCTGGCGGAGACGGTGAAGACGTGGGACGTGCCGTGGTACGGCGTGATGACGGCCTGCAGGCCTTTCCTCTGCCGGTAGTGTCCGAAGTGCCTGATCCTGTAGGAGCCGCTGGGGGCCCCCGGGGGGACGTGCCACTCCACGGTGGCGTTGCTCTGCTGGTTGGGGCCCTTCAGCCAGTGGAACCTGCAGGGACCGGGACCGGGACGCGGGTCAGCTCGGACGCCTTCACGTCATCGTGACATCATGACGCAACGTAAATATACACACCAGGTGGTGTTATGTGTACGCATTATGAGCTATGTATGTATTACTGCATTACTATGTAGTAATACTACTCTCTACATACTACTCTCTACATACTACTCTCTACTGATGTCTCTCTACTGATGTCTCTACTGATGTCTCTACTGATGTCTCTCTACTGATGTCTCTCTACTGATGTCTCTCTACTGATGTCTCTCTACTGATGTCTCTACTGATGTCTCTCTACTGATGTCTCTCTACTGATGTCTCTACTGATGTCTCTCTACTGATGTCTCTCTACTGATGTCTCTCTACTGATGTCTCTCTACTGATGTCTCTCTACTGATGTCTCTCTACTGATGTCTCTCTACTGTTGTCTCTCTTAAAACTACATCATCTTACAGCGTCAGTATTTGTCCACACTAACCTACCTGGTCTCCCATGATGCATCAGTGTAGACGACGTCCCAGTGGTTTGTCCTGTTATCATGAATCTCCACGGTAACAAACGGTTTGTCTCTCTGTAACGGACGCCAAAGACAGACGAGGTTAGAGAGGACAGAAGCGAGAAACAAAGAGAAAGGAATCAGCAGATTTTGGTCTTACGATGTCCCCCGAGTTCCTGGGGTTTCCTGCTACGAACGTGACCGAGACAACGTCCCCCTGAAACACAGAGACATACTGTGTCTTCACATAGAAACAGTCAAACTAGTATGTTAAAGGGCCCATATTACTATTAAAGGGCCCATATTACTATTAAAGGGCCCATATTATTATTAAAGGGCCCATATTATTATTAAAGGGCCCATATTATTATTAAAGGGCCCATATTATTAAAGGGCCCATATTACTATTAAAGGGCCCATTTTATTATTAAAGGGCCCATATTATTATTAAAGGGCCCATATCATTATTAAAGGGCCCATATTACTATTAAAGGGCCCATATTATTATTAAAGGGCCCATATTATTAAAGGGCCCATATTACTATTAAAGGGCCCATTTTATTATTAAAGGGCCCATATTATTATTAAAGGGCCCATATTCTGCTCACTTCAGGTTCATAATTGTATTTTGAGGTTGTCCGAGAATAGGTTTCCATGGTTTCCTTCTCAAAAAATACCATATTCTTGTTTTATCTACAGAGTGAAACATCTCACTATCTGCTAGCTGCTTTTCCCTATTGATAACAAGCTAGCATGCTACGGTTAGCCACCTCGTCTCTAGTGACGTAGAAAGCCGTGCAGATGTTGGACAGCTCACCCAGAGACTGAAGACAGAGGACATTCAGAAACCGGATCAGAGGACATTCAGAAACCGGATCAGAGGACATTTAGAAGCTGTCTACAGAGACCATGTTTCTTACAGTGTGTTCAGGACTAGATGTCCTCCGTGAGTGTCCAGCGCTGCCTACCTGTCGGTAGACGGGGTACACCTGCTCCAGGACGTCTCCAAAGCTGCTGTTGTCTGGTTTTTTGTCAACGCCCGGTGGACCAATCAGATTGAAGAGATTCTTCTGGAAGAAAGGAGGCTGGGGGCCGACCGGCAGCTCCGCCACTTTGTCCTGAAAACACGAAAACAATAAGATTGGAACCGCGTCGATTCGATATTCTGAGCATTAGTTATGTCTGGTGTTTTCTCCTAACTTCAGCTTTTAGTTTATTTCTAACTTATTTTCTGCTTTCTTTGCTTTCCAGGTGAAAGTCTTGTGTTTTCTCCTTAACTTCTCCAGGACATGAACACTTGTTTCCTGGTGAAAGTCTTGTGTTTTCTCCTTAACTTCTCCAGGACATGAACACCTGTTTCCTGGTGAAAGTCTTGTGTTTTCTCCTTAACTTCTCCAGGACATGAACACCTGTTTCCTGGTGAAAGTCTTGTGTTTTCTCCTTAACTTCTCCAGGACATGAACACCTGTTTCCTGGTGAAAGTCTTGTGTTTTCTCCTTAACTTCTCCAGGACATGAACACCTGTTTCCTGGTGAAAGTCTTGTGTTTTCTCCTTAACTTCTCCAGGACATGAACACTTGTTTCCTGGTGAAAGTCTTGTGTTTTCTCCTTAACTTCTCCAGGACATGAACACTTGTTTCCTGGTGAAAGTCTTGTGTTTTCTCCTTAACTTCTCCAGGACATGAACACCTGTTTCCTGGTGAAAGTCTTGTGTTTTCTCCTTAACTTCTCCAGGACATGAACACCTGTTTCCAGGTGAAAGGTGTTTTCTCCGGTCTCACCTGTGCGATGGCTCGGGCCAGGCCTCTGTATTTCTGGATGTACGCACTGAGCGTGTGCGGACCGTAGATGGTGGAGGCTCCTTCATACCGCTGCACCTGGAAACACAGGTTAGAGACAGACAGGTTAGAGACAGACAGGTTAGAGACAGACAGGTTAGAGGGACAGGTTAGAGACAGACAGGTTAGAGACAGACAGGTTAGAGACAGACAGGTTAGAGACAGACAGGTTAGAGACAGACAGGTTAGAGGGACAGGTTAGAGACAGACAGGTTAGAGACAGACAGGTTAGAGACAGACAGGTTAGAGACAGACAGGTTAGAGGGACAGGTTAGAGACAGACAGGTTAGAGAGACAGGTTAGAGACAGACAGGTTAGAGACAGACAGGTTAGAGACAGACAGGTTAGAGGGACAGGTTAGAGGGACAGCTTAGAGAGACAGGTTAGAGGGACAGGTTAGAGGGACAGGTTAGAGAGACAGACAGACAGGTTAGAGGGACAGCTTAGAGAGACAGGTTAGAGGGACAGGTTAGAGGGACAGGTTAGAGACAGACAGGTTAGAGACAGACAGGTTAGAGACAGACAGGTTAGAGGGACAGGTTAGAGACAGACAGGTTAGAGAGACAGGTTAGAGACAGACAGGTTAGAGACAGACAGGTTAGAGGGACAGGTTAGAGGGACAGCTTAGAGAGACAGGTTAGAGGGACAGGTTAGAGGGACAGGTTAGAGAGACAGACAGACAGGTTAGAGGGACAGCTTAGAGAGACAGGTTAGAGGGACAGGTTAGAGGGACAGGTTAGAGACAGACAGGTTAGAGACAGACAGGTTAGAGACAGACAGGTTAGAGGGACAGGTTAGAGACAGACAGGTTAGAGAGACAGGTTAGAGACAGACAGGTTAGAGACAGACAGGTTAGAGGGACAGGTTAGAGGGACAGCTTAGAGAGACAGGTTAGAGGGACAGGTTAGAGGGACAGGTTAGAGAGACAGACAGACAGGTTAGAGGGACAGCTTAGAGAGACAGGTTAGAGGGACAGGTTAGAGGGACAGGTTAGAGACAGACAGGTTAGAGACAGACAGGTTAGAGGGACAGGTTAGAGGAACAGCTTAGAGAGACAGGTTAGAGGGACAGGTTAGAGGGACAGGTTAGAGAGACAGACAGACAGGTTAGAGGGACAGCTTAGAGAGACAGACAGACAGGTTAGAGGGACAGCTTAGAGAGACAGGTTAGAGGGACAGGTTAGAGGGACAGGTTAGAGACAGACAGACAGGTTAGAGGAACAGCTTAGAGAGACAGGTTAGAGGGACAGGTTAGAGGAACAGCTTAGAGAGACAGGTTAGAGGGACAGGTTAGAGGGACAGGTTAGAGAGACAGACAGACAGGTTAGAGGGACAGGTTAGAGGGACAGACAGACAGGTTAGAGGAACAGCTTAGAGAGACAGGTTAGAGGGACAGGTTAGAGGGACAGACAGACAGGTTAGAGGAACAGCTTAGAGAGACAGGTTAGAGGGACAGGTTAGAGGGACAGGTTAGAGGGACAGACTTTAGCAATTAACAACTCCAGTACCCATGAGCCTCAGCGGCGTGTACCTGGTATTCTTCGTAGGTGGTGATGTAGTGAGTGTAGACGTTACTCAGGCCGGAGATCACAACGTCCAGGTCCCTGAACGCACCGCCAGACGCAAGCTCCTAACACACACACACACACACACACACACACACGCACACACACACATACACACGCATACACACACACACACACACACACACACACACACACACACACACACACACACATACACACACGCATACACACACGCAAACACATACACATACGCATACACACACACACACACACACATACGGATACACACACACACACACACACACACACACGCAAACACACACACATACGCACACACACACACACACACACACACACGCATACACACACACGCACACAGACACACACACACGCAAACACACACGCACACACACGCAAACACACACATACGCATACACACATACGCATACACACACACACGCATACACACACATACAAAATATTAATATTAATAATAATAACAATAATAATTCCAGTGAAGGTATGACGAGGTTTACCTGCTTGACGGCTTCTCGTAACCTCCGTCCCGACATGGTGCTGCGGGGGCAAAGAGACAAGGTGAGGTCATTAAAGGGGGCGGAGCAAAGAGACAAGGTGAGGTCATTAAAGGGGGCGGAGCAAAGAGACAAGGTGAGGTCATTAAAGGGGGCGGAGCAAAGAGACAAGGTGAGGTCATTAAAGGGGGCGGAGCAAAGAGACAAGGTGAGGTCATTAAAGGGGGCGGAGCAAAGAGACAAGGTGAGGTCATTAAAGGGGGGCGGAGCAAAGAGACAAGGTGAGGTCATTAAAGGGGGGGCAGAGCAAAGAGACAAGGGGAGGTCATTAAAGGGGGGGCGGAGCAAAGAGACAAGGGGAGGTCATTAAAGGGGGGCGGAGCAAAGAAACAAGGTGAGGTCATTAAAGGGGGTGGAGCAAAGAGACAAGGTGAGGTCATTAAAGGGGGGGCGGAGCAAAGCAACAAGGTGAGGTCATTAAAGGGGGCGGAGCAAAGAGACAAGGTGAGGTCATTAAAGGGGCGGAGCAAAGAGACAAGGAGGTCATTAAAGGGGGCGGAGCAAAGAGACAAGGTGAGGTCATTAAAGGGGGGGCGGAGCAAAGAGACAAGGTGAGGTCATTAAAGGGGGGGCGGAGCAAAGAGACAAGGTGAGGTCATTAAAGGGGGGGGCGGAGCAAAGAAACAAGGTGAGGTCATTAAAGGGGGGGCGGAGCAAAGAAACAAGGTGAGGTCATTAAAGGGGGGGCGGAGCAAAGAGACAAAGTGAGGTCATTAAAGGGGGGGCGGAGCAAAGCAACAAGGTGAGGTCATTAAAGGGGTGGGCGGAGCAAAGAGACAAGGTGAGGTCATTAAAGGGGGGGCGGAGCAAAGAGACAAGGTGAGGTCATTAAAGGGGGCGGAGCAAAGAGACAAGGTGAGGTCATTAAAGGGGGGCGGAGCAAAGAGACAAGGTGAGGTCATTAAAGGGGGCGGAGCAAAGAGACAAGGTGAGGTCATTAAAGGGGGGCGGAGCAAAGAGACAAGGTGAGGTCATTAAAGGGGGGCGGAGCAAAGAGACAAGGTGAGGTCATTAAAGGGGGGGCGGAGCAAAGCAACAAGGTGAGGTCATTAAAGGGGACAAGGTGAGGTCATTAAAGGGGGCGGAGCAAAGCAACAAGGTGAGGTCATTAAAGGGGACAAGGTGAGGTCATTAAAGGGGACAAGGTGAGGTCATTAAAGGGGGCGGAGCAAAGCAACAAGGTGAGGTCATTATGTTACGTCATCTCTCCAGGAACCGCTACGACGGCCACGGAGCCGATGGTGATCAGCTGGACGTCAACGATCTGAGGATGCCACGGGAGAGGCCAGTTCATCTACACACACACACACACACACACACACACACACACACACACACACACACACACACACACACACACACACAGAGCACACACACACACACACACACACACACACACACAGACACACACACACACACACACACACACACACACACACACACACACACACACAGACACACACACACACACACACACACACACACACACACACACACACACAGACACACACACACACACACACACACACACACAGACACACACACACACACACACACACACACACACAGAGACACACACACACACACACACACACACAGACACACACACACACACACACACACACACACACACACACACACACACATCCTGTCAATAACGCCCTCTCCAACAACAGAGACTAGCGGTCTCAGCGTCGCCCCACCTCTCCGGTGTTGAACAGGATCGGTTTGGGTTGATGACACGCCTGCGTCTGATTGGACGGTTTGCCCAGGATGGCGTCTCTGATCCCGTCCCAGAACGGGTCGCCCTCCACAGCGCCTGGGGGGGGGACGGGGTGGGAGAGGGATTAAAGGGATATTTAAGAAGTTATTGTAACATATAATGTAATTCTTTGAGGAGACGGTGGAGACCTTGAGTGAAGTTGAGGTCTCCTCCTCCGTCGGTTGTTCCCGCGGCGAAGCTGTGACCCAGAGCTGGAGAACAGGTGCTGACCTACACACACACACACACACACACACACACACACACACACACACACACACACACACACACACACACACACACACACACACACACACACACACACGATTTAAAGGGCCAGTGTGTACGTGTGTGTGTGTGTGTGTGTGTGTGTGTGTGTGTGTGTGTGTGTGTGTGTGTGTGTGTGTGTGTGTGTTGTGCTCACCGTGTGTGTGTCGTTGATCTGAACCGTGACGTCCGTCATGTTGACCCACTGATGAGCCGAGTGAAGGAAGCCAGTCACCTCCTCTACAGCACTGGCATACAGCTCCTGCAGGGACACACACAGACACACACACACACACACACACAGACACACACACACACACACACACACACACACACAGACAGACACACACACACACACACACACACACACACACTCACACACAGACACACACGCACACACACAGACACACACACACACATGCACACACACACACATGCACACGCACACACACACGCACACACACAGACACACACACACACATGCGCACACACGCACACACACAGACACACACGCACACACACACATAATAATTATTATAATAATAATATTATAATAATAATAATAATAATTATAATTATAATTATAATTATAATTATAATTATAATTATAATAATTAATAATAATAATAATAATAATAATAATAATAATAATAATAATAATAATAATTAG
>JABXJD010002143.1:0-60838 GCA_013375575.1 Percina caprodes | reverse complement strand
AAGGGGTTACAGAGAATAGAAATGAAGCTGATGCAGGGTTAAAGATAAAATAGCATAGCTGAAAAAAGCAGTATTTTGTCATGCCATTAGGTAGTTTACACTATCTAAATATATATATAATATTTTTAAACTTAGTAACATAAGGAGAGTTACATTTCAGTATTATTTTACTCACTCATGGATAAGACCAGTGAATGTTTAATTACTGTTTTTCTTGTTACCCCTCAGTCTAGACAGTAATTACATTGAATATCCCATATTCAGTTCCTAGGGACCATTTCTAACAATCTGCGGGTTCTTGAAAGGAAACACTCCAGGAGCCCCTGTCTACATCTGAATTGAGAGAACTTGGGCACAACATTACCAACCTACTTATGGCTTAATGCTCTGAAATCGCTTAGACCTGGTATTTTACAGCAAAATGACCCCGGTCACGATGATGTGAATTTGTAAAACGTAATGTTTAGGCTTAAACATGTACCATGGATCGTGCAATACTGTAGCCTATCAATAGCCTACATCGGAGAACAACCTTACCGAGGTGCTCATCAAACGCGCTGTGTTCCACACGGTCACCACCAGTGCCTGTGGTGTGTCAACCAGCCTGTCATCTTGACTTTTAACTGCTAGAAATCCCCGGATTAAGGAACCGGGTGGAGTTTTCCTCTCAAATCAGGAAGACCGCTAAATAGAAGCAGAGTATCCGAGCTGCGATCGCGTTTCAAATCTCGGTCACCGATCCTTTTCTTGAAGTGTTATATCCCGGTTTGTGCATCCTCCCAACAGCGCTTGGTTTCCAGATATTATCGCGTCAATACATATTGGTCACATGAGCTCGGTCAACAGAATGCAATTATTTAAAGTGTGCGTGTAATAGAGAGAGAGAGAGAGAGAGAGAGAGAGAGAGAGAGAGAGAGAGAGAGCAGGCTGGAGCGGTAGGCTAAAGCTGATCCGATGTGGGATTAACCGAAGCGCAGGCAGACCATACAGGCTGGATTTGGCCACGAAATACATGCAAATTGACAGCTGCACCGATCCCCACCCCGCAGCCGGGCGGGTGTCTGGGGGGCGTTTAATGTATGTCAAAGACTACCCTCACAACTATGCCCGTCGTTCTCTAGGTGACTTGCAATGGGGTGTCATCGCATACGCCCAGTCTTTGCGTGCGTCGAGTGTACTCCAAGTGGCATTTCTGCACGCATTTCACAGTTGCATGTTTACATCTGGCAACATATCATTTATTTTAAGAGGGGCATTTGATTAAAAGAAAGACACATTTAGGCGATATGCATTTGGATAATACGCGTGCGTTTATTCAATTTCTCAATCATTGGCTACTCAAATGATGTAATGTTGCCAAAAAGTCCCAGGAGGAACATGCTATCCCCCCGGCAACAGCGGTGACAGAAACGCCCAATATCACACTATCAATCGGAAGATGACTACAGCTGAGACCGGGCTGACCCCCTCTCCATACACCAAAATGAAAGTCACCGTGTGCATTAGTCAAACCCTAACCCGATGAGAAACGAGCTAAAAGTAGCCTGGATGCAACATCAGTGCCATCGAAAGGAGCCGATACTCACTGTCATCATCTTTGTAGCTTCCCCGTCGCGGCTCAAGACATTGTAAAGTGTAACTCCCAGCTGTTAGACAATACGGCGATGGTGCTGACTTGTTTCACAGCAGCTTTATTCTAAGGGCGGGTGGTGGTGGGGCTGGCTTCGCTGGAGAAATTACAGAGAGCCGGTGGACAATTCAGTACAGTCATCGCTCTGAGTGTGTAGTCTGTCCACAGATGAAACAACCGGAGTCTTGAGTCTTGCCAGATTGGACAAAATACCGTAGCCTATAAGTCTTAAAATCCCAGCAGGTCAACTCGGCTTCTTTCCTCTCCTCCCCGGCACACACAGCGATGCCCAACCAACAGTCCAGCCTGCGCGCTCCACGTCAGCTGGAAAATAAATAGGCTCCGCGTAAAGTGACTCCCCTTATGTTGTGGGCATGTTTTAGAGCTTTCACACAACCAGGCAGCCTTTATCAGTTATTACGCAAAACAAGAGTGCTGCTGCTCCACGGCTGGCACAGGTTTAGTGTTTGTGGGGGCTCTCTCTATATAAGCCGGCTCTCTGTCGCAGCCTGCAGCTCTAAGGAGAAAGTGACGACGACAGAACCCACTGACCTTGCACATTACAGAGACAGAGAGCGAGAGAGAGAGCGAGAGAGGGGGAGAGAGAGAGCAAACTATCCAGACAGGGGCGGATCTAGCAAGGGTGCCCCCCACTCTTGGGCCTTGCCCCCCCTCCAACTTTGGTGATCCAAAAACTGTACTTGCAAAAACAAACCGCCACACATTTACCTTAAAGTTACATTTGTAATGAATGTAATGATTTCACATCAGCAAAAAAAAGCGTGTCTATTATGTTATTAAAAAGTCAAATAGATCCCTCATGATTTGTAAAAGGACTCAGCCCGTTGCCCTTTGATTAGTTTTAAATTTGAGTAAAGACAAGAACAGCTTAATATAAAATATAAAAATCTTGTTTGTACTTTTTTGCCGATGTTACGTCACAATGAGACTGATCATTTTTATTTGATTAGTTAAACAGTCCTATAAAATCCTCTTACTCTCACATATCACAGCAATAAGGATGCACAAATTAACCCAGGTTACAACTGGGAAAATAACAAAAACAATAGGATTAAGTAGTCCAAACATATAAATGTGGTGTGCATGTGATGAATCTTTTCTGATTTTATATTTATTATAGGCTACTTATTGGCTACATGGGCCCTACAGCGTAATGTAATACAAGAATAACCAGAGCTTTTCACATATTGACTTTTGCTGGCCAGAGTAGCTGAAGAAATTAGCTGTAGCCTAAAGATGAAAAGGAAGGCTAAAGGTGGGGATATTGCAAGCTTTTGGCTGAGAAAATTCAAAGAAGTACACAGAAGGAAGAGAATGAGGGAAATGAAAGAGAAGGCAGTAAACTGGAAACCCAGGAGGGTCACAAAACAGAAGTAATGAGGAAGAGGAAATAAGTGAAGGAGACGAGGAAATAAGTGAAGGCAACAAGGAAAAGAACACTCAGTAAGGGATGAAGAGGAGGCTCCAGATTCAGAGAGAGGGACAGAGGCAGGGAGTGATCAGGAAGAGGAAGATGACCAAGAGGAAGAGGGTAGACCTGCAATCCCCCCTGGACCACATGGTATGTTTTTATTCGTCTTCCATATAAATTGCTGTCCAGTAGGATAATGTGTAATGTCACCTACATGCATTGGCTATGTCCACATACTGTAAAATTGCATTAGATAATTATATTTGCCACTCTCCTCTTTCTTTCACCAGTGTTGGGACACAGCGTGCACAAGCACTAGATTTAGATACGTTTTTGAAAGCTTTTGCTGCACAACAGCGGTCACCTTAAGCTTTCCTAAAAAAGACGTGTGATCACGGGTCATTTGTGGACTGTATTCATAAGTTTTTAATTATAATAAGTACTTGAGTATTGTCTGCTGTTTTATACTTATAGTCCACTGCATCTTGGACACAATTATTGTACTTTTTATTATTTATGTTTTCATTTAGCTTGTTATACTTTTACTTTTTAACCCTTGAGTTGTCCTCCCGGTTCCAAAACTGACAAAAATTTGAAATTTTCGTCCCTTTTTCAGACTTTTAAAAAAAGTTTTCAATAACACCACCTTACTACTACTAGTTTTACAGTACGTTTTGGGAATTCATGGTCAATAGCCCTCATTTGATAAATACCTAATATTTGAGTTAAAAAAAACTGAAATTATGAATTATTTTGACTAATAGTTAAGATCACAGGAACGTACAGATGAGTTTCATCAGGAATGAAAGTGATTAATTGTATTTGCAAAGAGCATTGTATGGAATCCAATCTATTTTTTGTGGTAATTTGGTTAAAAAGAAACCCATATTTCAGATAGAGCTTTTTTTAAATGGGTCAAATTTGCCCCGGGGACAACAGATGCACAATTTAGTTTGGGCTTATTCCTGCTGTGAATTAAAAACGCTTGCAGTGTGTAAGGCCATGATTAAACAATAACTACCGTAGTTTCAAAGTATTTGTGTTTGTTTTGTTAAAGCCATTCACATATAAGGATTCCCATGTACCGTCTCCCCATGCCACCCTGCCAAGACCACTTGGCCCCCCCTTTGCCACCCCATGTAAAATTTTCTAGATCCACTACTTTTTCCAGGTGTATTATTGAGCATACTTCTGGAATTCTGAATTTAGAATATGTCCAGACCTGCTTTTTATCACATGGATCCCTGTTGGTATACTGTATATCTACTAATTGTCCTCACATATTTAAAGTAAAGACTATCATTTTCATTCTAAACAGAGTTTAGTGCTACACATGTACAATCTAATGCAATAAATCCGGTCTTCGTGAGAGTTTTAAAATTCAGTTTTATGTGCAGGTACAGCCACAGAAACAGAAAGCAGGTTCCAAACAACACAAAAGTTAAGTACAATCTAGACACAATGATATATTAAAAATATCACTTTTTATTGTACCTAAAATATAATGTTCTTTAATTAAAATCAGCACAAAGGGCAAGTGGATGACCAAACGCATGCCAAATATCAAACACTGCTCGCTGGAGACTTCCATATTAGATTACCGGTTGCATGAATGTGGAGGACTAGTTCATAGTTCATATGCTCATCAGGCAATTAAGTTATTATATCTATATCATTCATTTGTCAACAGGAGGCCAACATTGTCAAAGGCAATCTCGCACACATGCACACAGCTTGCTTTCTTTGAAGTTTGCATATCCCTTTAGTGTCCAAGCCTTTGAAAACAACTTTGATATTTTATCCTTCCCCTAAGTGAGTTGTTCCACCAAACAATGAACATATGAAGATATCAATGATATGTTACGTCAAAGATCTCTGACATATGTCTTCATCGCACCTGGAAGAAAGATGCCTTTTACTGTACTTTTGATTGAAGAGGTGGTCAAAGAAAGGTCACCACGCAACTCTCCAGGCACCACCTGTTTTCTTTTTCTCCAATCTACTAAGAAGCAGAGGTGTGGTGTCTGTCAAACTGCCATTCACTGAGGGCAGAAGCATGTGGAGAAACAGCCAGGTCTAGAAGACCCCAACAGTGCATGAGCAAAAGGTTAACTTCAACACTACCAGCATTCTGCCTTTCCAGCTTTCTTGAGTTTTATAATTAAGCTTGGTAGAATATCAGACCTCTCTAATTCAAGCCAGTACACCAACCCTACAATTTACAGCCTTTGAAAATGACTGTTATCAACTCTTCTCGACACTTTAGCAAAAAAACGAACATTATAAGCTTCACAAAGAAGTGGTCCGAAGTCAGCTGGCAGAAAATTCATCACTTAATATTTTGCTGATCCATTGATTGTTACAGCTCAGTTAATTCTCAAGCAGAAATGACAAGAGAAGTTTTGGTTCCAGCTGCTCAAATGTGAGGATTTGCTGTCTTAATTTGTCATAAACAATTAAATTAGATTAAATATCTTCATTTTGTATTAAAAAAAGGTAAAAAGGTACTTAAAGACTTTACCTTGGGCCTTGAGAAGATGTGAAAATGGTGACATTTAATCTATTAATCGGTCAATGAAATAAAATAGACAGCAGATGTTTTGCTAATATTATAAATACGTATATGGCAATTGTATTTGCATTACTCTTGCTGAATGAAAACACTGTAGTAAACATATGTGTTACACACACACACACACACACACACACACACACACACACACACACACAGATGGCAGCTGCAGTTTCAGAGCTGAAGAAGGGTTAACACCAACATAGCATGACATCTTCATGTTGCATTCTGTTTCCTCCTGCAACAGCTGGTTATTTACATATTAGGAAATTGAGATCAAGTTAAATATTAGAGATGAACCAATCTCATCCAAAGCAGGAGTAAAGCATGCCCCAAAGCGTTTGTATAACAAGCGTTATGATTAAGAACTGGATCTGCGTCTCTCGAGTGGTAAGCCAAACATTTGGAATTACAAAAGCGCTGCATTGGGCTTCAATGATGTTGTGGGGAATCTTTCTCTGCTCCGCATGGCCGACCTAGAAATGCAGTTGTTTGAGAGATGGGACTTGTCAGATATGCTGCGTTGATTGTATAATAGGAGCACAAAGGACAAACCAGTCCCCCTAATAAGTGAGTAGTGCTTCAAAGACCCCAGGCTGAGCCTTTCCTTCCACTATAGGGGAGGAGACAGCAGAGACAAGAGGAGACAGCAGGAGTCTAGCCTATTGCTACTACTCTCTCATTCCCCTTATCAGCCCTTCCACTCCTCCCCTCTGCTTTTTCCTCCCTATTCCCCAAACATTAATTCGGTCATAGTGAAGCAAAGTGAAGAGTTGTAAAGTTAACTGAATGGCTTTAAGGAGGATAAGCTACTTTTGGGGGTTTTGTCTCAGAGAGAATGTGAGGGCTATAAGTTCTCTCCAGGCAATTAACTTATTATATTTTATTACCATTAACTTGTCAACAGGAGGCCAATATTGTTGAGGGCACTCTTGCAAATGCATAGGCACGCACACAGCTTGCTTTCTTTGAAGTTTGCATTTCCCTTTAGCGTCAAAGCCTTTGAAAACAGTTTTGACATTTCATCCTTCCCCTAAGTGAGTTACTCCACCAATCAATGAAAACAACAGTGAGCTTGAAGTCAGGCGCGGCGTATGAAGATGTCCATGATATGTCACATCAAAGCTTTCTGACCTTTGTCTTCATCACACCTGGAAGAAGATGATGACTTTTACTGTACTTATGATTGAGAAGGTGGTCAAAGAAAGTTCACTGTGCAACACTTTAGGCACCATAAGGTGGTGAAAGGTGCAGCATCTGTCAAACTGCTATTCAATGGGATTTACCAATCACCGAGGGGCAGAAAATATGTGGAAAAACAGCCAGGTCTAGATCTACAGTATCTTGGAAAGCTTTGCTCTATCAGCCTGCCTAACCAAGCTCCTAGTCCATCTACAGCAGCTATCTGACAGAATAACAGAAGGCCCATTACTGACAGTGAGATAAGGCCGGAGAAAAGAATGCTCCTCAGATAACACCAAAAAGTCAGGGAACATCTTCCTCTGGTTATATCAGTCTCACATGTGTTTAAAAAACAGGGAGCTCTTGACAGTTGCTGAGAAATTGAAACTGTCTCTGCCTTGTCAGAAGCGCACCAACTCTAACGGAGAGACACCGAAAGTGACCTTGGGGGATTCTCCCTCTCACTTTTTCCCTCTCCCTCTCTCTTATTAGGGGCCGAGGGAAGCGCTCACCTTGAAATAAGACTCGGGCCGAACCAGATGACAGAAAATGAAGCGTCGGAAACATGACTGTGGTACAAGGCTGGACCTGCAGATGGGAAATGTCCTGTGAGAGACACGGGGCAGTGAGAGGCCAGACAGGAGACTCAACACCCGGATCACTCACCATGTTGAGTCTTCTTAAGATAAAGAAAAGCCATTTCTTGCTGTCATGAAATAAATGTTCCAGCATACCTTTTTCATGTCCCCCCATTACTAAACACTTAAATAACTCCTTAGCTTCTCCACATACTCCTTATTACTTAAAGCCAAGAGGAGTCCTATACTCTAAGAAAGTATTGCCTAGGGTAAATAGAAAATTTACATTTACCAATCTATTACTGTCTGAGAGAGACTAGGGATTTATTTGTGTCTCTCTTGTTGAATCTTGTCTGTAGAGGATTTCTATAACAGAAACTTGCCAACATTTTCCTGACAGTATTCTCCATCTGCTGAGGAGACTCAGGTCCTTTGGAGTGTGCAGGACTCTCCTCAGGACTTTTTATGACTCTGTGGTGGCCTCTGCCATCCTTTATGCCGTGGTCTGCTGGAGGGGGGGCAGCTCGGACAGGGACAGGAGCAGACTCAATAGACTGATCAAGAGAGCGAGCTCTGTCCTGGACTGTCCTCTGGACCCCATAGAGAAAGTAGGGGAGAGAAGGATGTTAGCCAAGCTGACATCCATCATGGACAACACCTCCCACCCCCTACATGACACTGTGGGGTCCCTGAGCAGCTCCTTCAGCAGCAGACTGATACACCCACGGTGTAGGAAGGAGAGGTACCGCAGGTCCTTCATCCGGCCGCTGTCAGACTCTACAACACCTGCACTACCTGATAATGTTGTAGTTTCTGTTCCTTTTTAGCACCCATCTACACCACACACTTTCTGTTTATATTTATTATCGGTATTTATATTATTTTATTACAAGTACTTACTTTTCAATATTTATAGTCACAGGTTAATATAATTTATATTGTGCTACCGACTCTTGCTTTATTACTCCAATTACACATTCAATTTAATTTTAATGTCACTTACACTGCAATATTACACTGTTTTTCTTGTATCATGGACGCACTTTAAAATATACTTTAAAATACCTTTATTTGACGCCATTCTGCTTACTTTCTGTCTACCTTATAATTATTGTTTATTGTTTTGCCTGTATTTCTTGTGTGTTTACTTGTTTGTGTGTTTTTTTGCTGTATAGAAGATAATGCTGATGCTGTAATAAGGAAATTTCCCCGTTGTGGGATAAATAAAGTATAATCTAATCTAATCTAATCTAATCTAACATAAATATATATTCTATAGAATTGCAGGCCTTAACTTGTTCAAAAGGCAACTTTAGAGGAGGAATTTTTTTTAATATTATATATAATATTAGATTTTGTATATAACATACAGCCAACCCTACGTGGATATACACCCTTTTCCCCACATTTTCTGCAACATGTCCACAAAGTGCCACATCAAGCAGTCTGTGCCTTGAGACTGCAACAGCAGGATGCAGACTGTGTGATGATGAATAGAGATGTCACATGGCCACAATAGAGGTCAACTCCTTAACTGGCTGACTGACCTGTCGCTCTAAATAGAAAGGGTGGCCAAACCATGGAGACTGGCCATCAATCTCCTTCCTAAACACAATGATGATTTACTCCATTTAAATCACTGAGTGAATGTGGAGCCCAACAAGGAGGAGTTTGTGTGTTTGAATTTCTGGGGGCTCTACATTTCCAAGGCAACTTCTACGGCACGTGTATGTATATGTTGGGTCTGATTTGTGTTTGTGTGCTATGATGCATAACCATGCACCTCTGTATCATGTTTTTGTAATTGTGTTTACACAATCTGTCAAACTTCAGCGCCTGTATTGGATTGCACCACTAATACCTGGCTGTAATATATTGATCTTCCCTTCCATACTGTATATCAAGCCAACAATTTCATTTGCTAACGAAGCGTGAAATGAATTGTGTGAGCAACATCTTATCCAATGTATACACAAACACTCACAGCTGTTAGACTTTGTTAGATTTAAATGGGATACACGTTGATTTCCAGTCTGCAGTACAGTGTCTGCAGTGTATAGTTCGTCGCCCAATGAGGACTCAGACTTACCAAATTTACTTAATCTAGCTTGGTTTATGGACACTAAATTGATTATTTAGAGGAAGACAGCATTTCACACAACTAAGCATTCATCAAGAATTCTTAAATCCAAACTAGCAGTTACAAAAAAGATCAAATATGTGCCTATGGCCATAACCATCAAGAAAGTGAGAGCGGAAACAAACATTATTATTACAGTGATGAAAAAGTCGAGGAAGATGAAAATGTTGCTAATGATAATGTTGACAATCACTACAGAAATCAGAATGATTACGACCATGCTTGTGCTGATGAAAATAATAGTTTATGAGTCTACAGTTACAAGAAAGGGGGTGCTCATGATGACAAGCATGATTAATCAAAAACCAATACAGTCTGGATACATGTAAATACATATATAACAGATAAAATAAAAAAAAGCGGAAGCATTTTTCTGCAACACTTAGCAGCTGGAATCTGTAAGACTAATGTTGAATCCAATCAGTGATCTTAATGCTGCAGGGAAGCTCAGACCAAACCTCCTCGTGGAGACTGGAACCAGCAGAGTTGGAAAAAGTCAGCCAAGTCGTTAATGAAGTTATGCCCAAAGCCATTGCAGTGGAAGAAGATCTTTATCACCTGCAAGAGTGGAGGGCTAAGACCGATTTGGTCAAAGGCAAACTAATGCTAATTAGAGGAAAAGAAAGGAAGGTTTGTAATCTGTTGGAGTAGCCTGGAAAGGCAGCCTGTGGTGCTGAGGAGAGATTCAGGCCAAGGACCTTGTGATGTTAGTGCTGTGTATGAGCCACACTAGCCATGGCTCTTGTTGCTGCTTTACTCACAGTGGGTTGCAGCAGTCTGCGGTAAAGAAGGTAGTTGCTATGTTACAGCCAGAGTTGTATGTGACAGTCACGTTAAAGTAACGTGTGAAGACCATTTTTATGGCTCAAGGGAGACTCTTGAAGGTTTATATGATGGTCATGGTGAGATTTGTAACGCTTTTCTATTAATTTTCGAACTTACCACATCTCTCACAAACTGGATGAATTTTAGGTCCGACTTTTTTTTCTCTCCTCTTCTCATTCCTCTTCACGTTTCCTTGCACTCTATTACCCTCCCCTCTTGCTCGTTCTGCGTCGTGGCAGAAAACATCCACGTTGGTTAAAGAGTCAGAAATAGAGACGGAACCTCAGAGTGTATCAGGTCCCACTCCCCAGTCTCTCTCTGCCTGCCTGGCACCCCTCCACGGCTGTTTCTTTGCCCTGTCAGCAGTACAGCCAGGCAGAGATATGCATCCGCCCTGCCCTTTGCTCAGCTCCGCGCCGTGCAATGCGCAGATGTCCACACAATTTACTGCCCACACCAAATTGGATCACTTCTCTGGTGCGTTGAGCAGGCCTCGCACCTGCTGTTTTTCCACCTTCTCTCATAAACGACTAAAACATCTAGAGATTGGGGGGGTGGGAAGAACGGAGCCAGGGGCAGTTTATTTAAGGAGCAAATTAAAGTAAGAAGGGCTGAATGAGATAGAAAAAGAAAGGAAAAGGGTTGACGGTTGTTATGAAAAGAGTATGACTGTTCACTAATTTTGCAGCAAATCCTTTTACTACATGACCACATCTTTGAAAACATTCCACTTCTCAGTTTGTTACTACAAAAAAGGGCATATCATAGAGTAGTCTGCACTGGTTTCAGTACCAGCCCAGCATTAAAACATTCACTGATGATCTACAGTCTGCACAGTTTGACCTCATAAGCAGCCATGTAGTCTGCCATGACAGGAGTGTTGTCGAGGTTAAGCACAGTCTGACATCTGCTCAGCTGTAATGTGACTGAGTGACAACTCCACTTTGCACCCAAATTGGTTATATATAGATCATTATAGGAATAGGAGGAAAAGACATGTGTGCGCTTGTGTTTTCTGGTAATACATGTGTGCGCATGTGTACCCTGAGGGATCCCTGGCAGGTGGTGGCACACTGTCTAGATCAATTATTGATCCCTCCCAGACTGCCAGGTGTGAGATACTACTGCATCTCACTCAGACGTGGCCTCATAACTCATCATTGCAGAGATCAGGGACCGAGCAGCAACAGAATAACTGTGCCTTTACTCCAGCAGCAATCTTGTTGTTGTGTGTTATGTGGTTGGAGAGCAGCTGAGTACATGGAAACTCTATACCACTACACAGATTGTGGATATTGGATGATCCTGCAAAAACCATGGATTACATTCAATGCCTACATCTTTTTCAAACTTTTTGCAAGGGCTTCTACAATATGGTTAGGGTTAGGTAACAAAAACAATTAAAGTTATGGATAGATTGTGCTTACATCTGTACAGTTGGTGTGTAAGGAAGAGGGAGAAAGAGAATAATGTATACAAATTTCAAAGTCCCTTACGATAATTAAAGTAGGTAATGTTTTAACACCTAAATTAAAGACCCCATGCTATCAAAGATAGCGACATGATTTGCTTTCTCAGCATTTGCCTGTTGAGATTTAATCTTCTTTGTAAAGTCTATCAAACTAAGAGTTCTCCTTATCTGATATGTACTTGGTTTGAGTCAGTTGTATCTGGTATAATCATGAGCAGTCTGCCACTGTGAAACATTTACATCCAATCATGTTATTGGGCTGTTCAGTGCACAATCTGAAATCTTTGCCTTCTTTTTTTGTCACAGTAATTACTGAGAATCACTATGTGTTTCCCACTGACAAATGTCATTCAACAGCTGATAGTAGCTCCTCCATATCGATTTCACATCATGTGAACCCATTACTGCATGGGCCTCTTGCTTTTCTTATCTTTTTTTACCCATAAAGGAGTAAATTGTCATGAGGACAACATAAATCCAGAAAATCCTGACTGGACTTTTTTTTAACATCTTCTAAGTTGTGTACACGTTATACTGTATAATATTTGTCTATGATAGAGGTTAGGTTAATTTGAGTTACTTGTTCTACCTTTCCAATTCAGAAGAATGATATTGCTTTTTCTCTAATATCATATTACTTTTGTTTGATGAGTATTGGTACTGTACAGTAAAAAACAAAATAATTACTGCCAGCCTGATAGTGTGCACACTATTTATTTCTCCCTTAATGCAGCATTACATACTGTATTCAGTGATTCTGTTGCCCGACATGATAACAGGGGGAATATTCTTTTTATTTTTATTTTATTTTATTTAACCTTTATTTAACCAAGTAGGCTGTTGAGAACAGGTTCTCATTTGCAATGGCAACCTGACCAAGAAAAGCACAAGCGTACAAGACAACATAAAGTTTTTCATTCAATATAGTACAAAAGAAAATATACAATAGGCTACAAAAATACAGATTAAGTAGGCATTTCAAAGCCGGTGCAAAGTAAGTAAGTAAGTGGAATGTAAGTAAGTCAATGGATGTGCGAAAGTGGTATGTTGATAACACAATATACATGAATAGACAATCTATAACACTGCTGAGAGGTAGTAAAGAGTCAGAATACATTGTCTAGTACAAAATTGTCTAGTTAGTGATGAGAATCAGTTATAACACAGACTATATAAATAGATAGTCTATATGAATGGTGAGAAATAGTGAAGTCAACATACAGTTAGTGCAAGTTGTAATCTAGTTAGTGATGTGGATCAGTAATAACACGGTCAACACGAACAGACAGTCTGTCTAAATGCTGAATATAGTAAAGAGTCAATATACAGAGGGCAAGTATTTGTCTAGGTAGTGAAGTAGATCAGTAATAACACAGTATACATGAAAAGACAGTCGATATGAATGATAAATGCTGAGATGAAGTAAAGAGTTAATGTACAGTTTGTACAGTGTGGATTAGATAGTGATGTTGATCACTCATAGCAAAATACACATGAATAGACAGAACTATCAAAAAGCTAAAATGTTGTAAATAGTTAGCAGTAGATGTGCAAAATTTGTATAACAGAAAGGTATCTTGCAACAAAAAAACAGTAAGTTATTTAGTCTCCCACAAGAGCAGCTCTCTTCAAGGTCCAGGTTTATCTTTATGCTTTGCATGTTCTGATATCATTAGGTGTAATCTTGTGCCTTTGATACTGTACACTGTTGCTGTAATATATCCTTGTCTCCAAACATTTGAAAAGTCAAATTTATGTGCCACCCTTCTCATTATTTTGCTTGTCATGTCAGTGTCTATAACTCCGTATCTGTAACTGGATAAATTATGATCTTTGCAACACTGGTTATGACTAGGTATTCAGATTTTAACAACCTTTCTCCCACAGGGATCATAGAAATTGAAAAAAGAAACCATAGCAGTCAATGGTGCCTATCACAATTGCATAGAACATTTATCAGTTTCCCTCTTTTCTACACATTCAGTAAATGGTTCCTCATTTCAAATTCTTGTCTCTTACATATGATACCATTCGTTGGTTGGTGGACTCACCCATTCCATGGCTGTATTGTCCATATAAAATATAGTCCAAATGTTCCAGTAAGTTATGATAACTGACTCTATGTCAGTATCACACTCTCCATTTTGGTGCAGATTGAAGACATTCAGAGGTTAGATAAATGATGACGTAATTGAGGACAGAGTGGAGGAACTGAGATCAGATTATAGCAGTTTAAATCATAGTAGCCTTCTTTTTGAAGTGGATTATATATTACAGTGGTGATTAGAGCTAATCCATGACCACAGAGCATGGATAATGGAAGAATCATTGAATATATTGCCATAGTTTGTATGAAATGAATGATGATTTGGTTTCTGTAATTACATCTGTCATTTGTTAATAAAACCATTCTGCAGAGACCGAGGTAAATATCAGACCCACCGGCATTGCTTGGTCATCGCAGCTCTGCTATGTTAACAAAGAGGCAGGTGGATTGGCAAGGAAGATAATCAGAGAGATGCTTTGGCTAAGATCCAGCAGAATTGAAATATTCATGATTAAAAATGGTGTTGAGCCAGAGCGGTGTGCCGGGTTTGTTCTACTAAAATAAGACCAATTCATCCAATGGCACCTGGAAAAAACCTTTCTCTGGAGGTTTGAGCATTTTCTCAACTGAAAAGCAATAATGTATGAAAGGCAATCCAGCCTGAACCATTGAGAGTGCTATAATGGTAACCATCCACTCCTGCAGAGATGTATGCCCCGTCAGAGGCAGTGCCAAAAGCCCCTGGAACTTAAGAGCGAGGATTCAACCACGGCCGTTTTTGCAGAGAATACACCTGGAGGGGGCCTTATCACTGCCATCGTGATGAGCACCCCCTCTCAGAACTACTGATGTGCTCCCTTTCATTTGTCACATTCCTCCTTTATCAGAGCTTGTCAATGAATCATGTGTGCCTTTTTCAACTTCACTGGCCCTATTCTTCTCCCTTTCTACTCTTTTGTATTCTGCATTCGACGTCTCTCTTCATCTCTCTCCCCCAGGCTCTATGTGCCAGCTCTAATGCTGCATAGAGCATCAGAGATGCTGCCGAAGTGGCTGGGAGGGTAAATAGGCATGAGGGCATCAAGCCCACAGCTCCCTGGCAGAGATAGGGGGAGGGATCATCAACAGAATATTGAGAAAACCACCCTGACAAAAGGAATCAGACAGCAAATGGACCTTGTGATGGAGTGTGTTGAATCATTCAAAAGCTAAACAGTAGGGTAGCACATCAATATAGTAGCTGATAGATGAATAGTGTGCATGCACGTGTGTTTGTCTGTGTGCATGACTTCGCAACTTTGTGCCTCATTTAACACAATGTTGGCCAGCTCTGGAAAATAACTGCAAGTGATGTAAAATAGTTTCCCATTTGCAGCCTTAAATGGATTTTGATTGTTCTAATTTACAGAAAAGGCAGGTCACTGGGAGTTTATGAGAGGGAATTCTGTACAATATCACTTGGCTATATTACAGTTTTATTCAATTGCTTAAGCACTATTTCAAACAGGGACCGTTTTTTTTGAAAACTATATCCAATTAGCAGAACACCTTAGACCCTTTGCTAAATAACACACTCAAAACTATACACTAATTTATAAAAAACCATGTTACCATGTGAAACACACATGTTCCATATGACTTAATTCTGTATTAAACTGTTACAGACTGCTGTTGCTAACCTTAAACACTTTTAGCAATTCTACTTGTCAGTGATTACAGTACTGTAAATGAATCAGCAAAAACTGTATGGCTTTAAAGTTTTTTTAAATTTACATTTGAAAGCATTGCTTTTTATCAGTCAATAAACTGAGTTATGGCTCGTATTTGTGTTATGTAGGAGAGTGAGATGAGGTAGGAGGTAAAGACAGCACAAGGCTATGTTAGTTTTATGTAAACGTGCTGCAATTTTAATGGGCACTAACGTCCTTAGCAGCCCCCCCGTGAGGAATGGAGGGGAGGGAGCGTGTGAGAAGCTTTCAGACCACTTTCCTCTCTTCAATCTGTCAATTTTGCCCTGCTTTTCCCATCCTCCCTCTTTCCTCATCTTCCCATCTTCTTTCACCTAAGGTCTACTCATGCATGTTATCACTAAGCTGGTAGCAGTGGGAGGCTACAGAGGAATCCTTATGCCCGAAATGCTCCCCTGGTGCCATCCAACTTTCCACTACTCCATCTCCATTTCCACTGCCTTCGCTCCACAGCTGTCCTCCTCTCTCACTACTGTAACCATTATACCATTATCCCTGTCCAGCATCCAATGTGTGTGTGTGTGCCATAACTACTGATTTCCTCCTCTCCTCTCCTCTCCTCTCCTCTCCCTCTCCTCTCCTCTCCTCTCCTCTCTCTCCTCTCCTCTCCTCTCCTCTCCTCTCCTCTCCTCTCCTCTCCTCTCCTCTCCTCTCCTCTCCTCTCCTCTCCTCTCCTCTCCGCATAGTGTCAGACTGGCTGTGTTCTGTACGCTGAAAAAATGTCTCTGATAAGCATAGCGGACTTCAAAAAGGTGTGACAGGATTGCATTTCTCCCACCCCCAACTGACTTCCTCCCCTCCAGTGAAACTAAACCACTGCGACTATATCCACAATCCTGCACTCTCACCTGCTGCTCGCACTCCATTATCCGCCCCTGCAGTGACTGTGCCACTGCAGGGCAATATCCCAGATATGTGTGCCAGTCACCCAGTGATCCTTTATTGACTATGATGACAAACACTGCACAGCCATTTAACAGCTAAGCCCGTCAGACAAGTATCCAAGATTAGGTATGAGTGGACATGCCATCAGGAGAACCAGCCTCTGTGTGTGTACAAATACACAGAGAGGCTCATATACTACATATTTGTGCATGAGGAGGGGGGAATGCAATTCTGATAGCCTGTGCTGATTGTTGTTTTCCAAGAAAAAGCATATTGCGTGTTTTAATCTTGTTTTAAAGCAGCTGTAATAATCAGTGACGAAATATATTTCCACTCAAGTTTGAATCAAGGTGAAATTTGAGATAAAGTGCAATGGAAACAGGCTTATCGAATAATTCACTTGTGCATAGCACACGAAGCATGTGAATTATACTGATGCTTCAGCTCAATGGAATGATGAAAAATTGCAGCAGATGAAAACATCAGATCTGTGTGGACCGATAAAGAACTGTAACGTTCCTCAAACATAA
Organism: Percina caprodes; assembly: GCA_013375575.1. Classification (NCBI taxonomy): domain Eukaryota; kingdom Metazoa; phylum Chordata; class Actinopteri; order Perciformes; family Percidae; genus Percina; species Percina caprodes. Next base: position 43,798 of record JABXJD010002143.1, on the reverse strand, counting down.
ATCAAACAGAAATGCAGTATTTCCATCACATTTTTGCAACACCAATTTGGTTCTACTTTTTAGGTTTGAGTGGTTTTAATGAAGTCATCTCGTAGCACCATCTTCACCTGCAGGGGTTTAAAGCCACCTGATTGGAGAATAAGAGTAACTGCATTTCAATGAGCCAACTCCTTAATTTAGTCGATGGGAACATGCAACACCTTGCATTTTCTTTTGCAGTTTTTCTGGAAATGCATTTAACATTTGGAGGGAAACTAGCTAAAGGCACATGTGGAACATGTCCCACCAAGCGAGCAGAACGTAGACCAGTAGACCTTCTTGACCAGTGAAGTGTTTGGTTTTCTGCAGATTCAGAGAAATGAGGTGCAAACAGTGGCCGGGTTAGCTCAATTGGTAGAGCAGGCGCACATATATAGAAGTGAGGTGCAAAAGAGATGGCAGAACAACTGCAGCCAGCAGCAGATGATTTAGCTTTCAAAGCTGAATTTATCATTTAAACTCTGCTCATTATGTCATTGATGCAACAGTGACCCACACAATAAGCACATGCTCAGTTACATTTGTTAAAATCAAATGAGATGAATACAAGTTAAAATAAACAATATGACACACAAGTGGTTATTTTACAGCAGCCTGGTGTTGCATGATGTAGTCAAGGTAACCACAGTGGATCACTGTGTTATGACACGTTTTAATGAAACCAGAAGCTGCAGAGAGAACATATAGTCTAGTGCCTTGATGCTTAGATGACTATGTAGGGTTTTAAAAGCAGTTGTAAATGACACATGCTGCACTCGTAGAATCAACCATTAATCTTTAGCTCTGTTCAGACTGTCTTATATTATATCTATATATACAGTATTACTTGCCAGCAAACACACATTCTTCCACTTAACTATAGTGGTATCCATCCCTGCAGATGGTTTTGGTTTAATATGCACAGCTTTTCAGATGTCCACTTCTAAAATGTTTGCTGCTACCCTAGGAAATGATCACGAGTTGGTTTGTGGTGCTCAAAGCCTATAAAAACAAGCAACGAGTCTCGTTTGCTTAATAATCCACATACATGCATTCATGGCTTTTCAGACTAGTCACACAAAACTATGCCTTCATCTTTGCCCCACTATGATTGTCCCTTTTTACTTTGTCTTAACACTGTAACAAAAATAAGCACAGCAGAAATGTCGGATAGTGGACCACTATATAGTGTATACATATATATATATATATATATATATATATATATATATATATATATATATATATATATATATATATATATATATATATATATATATATATATATATATATATATATATATATATATATATATAGGCTATCTATCTTTAAACGTTTTGGCTGAAAATGACAACAGAAATAAACAAGTTTGCTGATTTAACATATCTCTGCAAATTTTAATCAACTGTTATTTGTCCAACTGGAAGAAATTCATATTGCCAGACCTTCCTCCACAGCGCTGCTAAGGAGGGTCTGGCTAGTCCACATAATATTCCGGGATGGGAGAAAAACTTGCTCTGGTTTATTGGTATTTCTTTAAAACCAATCACAATTGTCTTGGGTGGTGCTAAGCATGGGACAGAGCCCTGGTCCAGCTGCAAAATAGCTTTAGGAAGGAACTTGGTAGAACATGTGTATGTTAAAAAAGTTATTTTAATTGTACAGAAAACTCTGATTGGACAGATAGTCTAGCTAGCTTTCTGGATTTAACCTACAGAGATCTGAGGAGACAGTTAACCACAGCCCTCATAAATCCACCGGAGTTCAGAATTCCAACACAAAGAAAGCAGAAGGTAACGGACATCCGGCCGTATAGAGTGACATCCGGTGGAATTTCTGGTGGCAACATGACCAATCCTGAAAGTGGAACGTCGTGAACCCGGAAGTCACAATGATTACAGTGATTCAGTCTGTTTTGCCCTTCTTTCCCCCCTCCCTGATCCTTTTTTCATCCTCTCTGGTTCCTCTTACACATCTTCTCTTTGCAGCAGCTCATGTTTGCCACAAAAACAATGAATGGGATGTAATTTACTTGTGTATGTGCCTCACTGCTTGTGTTTGGAGATTACTTGAGAACACATCAGAGTTAACTCACGAAGACAGTCAGATAATAACAGAGCATATTGGCTTGTTGAAAAAAGAACTGAAAAAAGTAACAAACAGCTGTCACAGATTAGACTTCATGTTCTTGTTCTTCTATATTTTGCAACATCATACACATGCGCGCGCACACACACACACACACACACACACACACACACACACACACACACACACACACACACACACACACACACACACACACACACACACACACACACACACACACACGTCTCTACAGAAACACACAAAAGCAAGACAAGGCCATAAAGGAAGTTGCAAATGGTGTGATACATAATCCTGAGATGACAGCGAGAGTTCAGTAAACATGTAGAAGATGTATTTGGCAATAATTCAAAAGCAAGAGGCAGCCATGCTTGTAGTCAATAGAAATAGGTTGAGAAAGTTAAAAAAAAGAAAAACATTAGAAAAGACTAATTCTAGCAGGGTATGTTTCAAATGTGTACACTACAGCAAAGGTAAGAGGGGGGGGGGGGCGGGGGAAAGAGGAGAGGAACGAGTTTTAACAACCTCCAGCATCCCAGTGAGGTCATCTCTTGGGGACCTGGGGCTGAATTCTAATCACAACAATAAGGTCAACAGAGTAATCCCTGTCTGCTGAAATGTCACTGTTCCCCTGCTCTGACACGGCTCCCCACGCACAGCATCACAACAAGCAGCTATCGATCACACACTAATTAGGAATGGATGAGGCCTGCTGTATGCACAAAAGGATACAATGGACACAGAAATGTGTGTGCACACTTGTACACAAGATTATTAAATACAGCCTATCATTTTTTAACACATATTCACACATATTTATGTGACTAAACTGTTTGTCTTACATACAGTGTTTGGCTTACATGCTGGGATGGGAAGTCAGGTGAAATAATCTCAACCTGATTTGAGCACAGGCTGAGAGGAAAAGGAAATGGAACTGAAGGATTAAGATGAACCACCAAACATGGCACAAATTAAAAAGATAAAAGACAGTAAAGGGGAACATTGCTGCATTTTATTGGGATCAGTAGTGCTCCTGGGAAAGATAAGTGTATAACTAACTAATTTACAGCAGTGAGAACTCTGGATTATGGATTTTCATCAGACTGTGATCAGACTAATGAACCTGACCTCAGCTTCACATGACGTGTAACGGAAACTGTAGCGACCATACGTGAAATGTGTATGTATATATGTTTTTGTGCATAGTGTTTCCAGGGACTACAGAGGAAGTGCCCATGCATGCACTTACACACTCATTTACAGTGTGTAAATAAATAAAAAGAATAAAATCTTCTATTACAGTATAGCAGTGCGTAGGTGGTTCTGAAAATATTAAAATCTGTATTGCCATTCACAAACTTGTCCTTTTTTATGAACATTGACCACAACAATCACTTTCAAGTATTGATATTGGCTTGATATTTTACATTTGCGCTTGCATGAACCGGGGTAGACCATAGACAGTTAAAGAAATGGACCAACAGATCCGGTTGCTCTGGACGGAGACAAGTGAAGGTTATTAGAAGTACTTTTCTGGTGATGGCTGAGTGTTAATGCACAGCCGCCAACTGAGCTTGACGATGTAGATGTGACGTGGGCAACGTGTCTGAAAGTTGTAAGTCTTCTGGTAGCTGTGCCAAGAGAAATCTGAATCATTCCCAATCAGCAGAGACGGAGAGCGTAGGTATATGTTAGGAGATAACATGGGCACAGGCTAATTATTGCTAACTAAAATGCTAGTTAACATTAGTAAATAAACCCAAACAGCTAATTGAAGTCTAAACTGCTTGCAAGCTTCTCCTGACAATGCGGTGATTTGTCGACTATGGTTATGAAACAATCGTTAGCCTATTTTTAATAAAAACGTCTTCTACGGAGCCATAACGTGAGATACAAGGTAATGGAGACTTTTATACATTGTTGTGTTTCTTTAGAAATAAATAATGGACAAACAGAGTCTTTTAAAGTTTCAGATGTAAAGTTATTAAGTGACGTCAAAATGAATGGCAGTCAATGGGATGCTAACGGCGGGTGATGGCTTCGTAGCATTAAAATGGCGCCATTGGAGCCACGCTTAGAGAGGAGAGGCTTACCCCCTTGGGGTAGACTCTCCATGGTCATGCGCCATCTTGAAATACGTTAGCCTGTAAGGGACATACAGGATATACTGCTCCCCCTTTCGTGTTTTCGCTGTCACTTGATAAACTCACAGGTGCTGCCAATGCTGCTAATGGGTATCGTCGCTTCCTGGCAAGTTTGAAGAAGGAAACATGGAGGACCACATGTTATCTTAATACATTCTGCGGCACAGTGCAACAAAAAAATCTACCAGGAAATTTTGTAGACCACTGGCCCTAGGGAAACAGAGAAGACATGAATGTTCAGAAATAAGAGGCTGCTGCGCCCGCCGTGCAGGTTAGTTTGACGAGCAGGCAGCGGCAGCTGTTGCGGACAGTGGCTGTCGGAGGGGGCAACAGCCGAAGTGGGTAATCAGACCGGTTGGAGCGGCCTCGAAACATTACCGGCTCACCGGGAAAATTACTGATTACTGCCTCATGCACGTATTTAAAATCCAAGTTTCAGGAACAAGAGTCCTTTTCTTTGCCCAGAAAAAGAAGCTTTTTGAAGCATGAAGGCTACCGTAGCTGTAATACGTGAACTGCGTGGTGCGAGAGAGTTGATTGCAATATACAATCTCAATGCTATATGGGAGAAATTCCTACACATTGGACCTTTAAGTCACATAACATAGGTAGGGTAGTAATTTGGCATGAACAGCATTACCTTGAAACCCATCTTTGTAGTACATTCTACATTTTAATCTAAATGCCATTTTAATCTGGACTGCTAACTGCAGATCACGGATCCCGAACAATGCAGAGTAAACGTGGTCTTCAATACTCTGAATTGAATGCTAGTCCAACAGAAGAAGATTTACTCAATCATACAATATTTAGAGAGATTAAGAGAAGGAATGGCATAGTAATAGTAACAGCATAGAACAGTTGGAAGGTATTTAAAAAAAAAAAACTAAATGATTTAACATTCAGAGATAACATTTGGGGCTGGAGTCCCAGATGTCAGCCCCTCAACCCATCTAACATGTAGATGGGAATGACAGCATTGTCATAGTAAGAAGGAATGAGGCTGAAACACCATTGCTACTGTATGTGTATGTGTGTGTGTGTGTGTGTGTGTATGTGTGTGTGTGTGTGTGTGTGTATGTGCACATGCATGTGTATGTAATGTGCGTGGAAAAACATGTGAAACAGTCCTTATCAGAAAAACAAGAACTGAAGAAAGAAACGACAGCAAGATGGAAATTCAAAGGAGACAGGCAGGATTGCATCACCAGAAGTCAAAAGCGAAGGAAAGAATTATAGTGTTTAGAATTAAAGTATAAAAGGAAGTAGGAGAAAAAGAGGAGAGAAGAACATTATACTGTTCACACAGAAATGTATGAACAAGAGAAAAAGCGGTGGTTTTAAAGCTACGTGCATAACGACTCTTAATTTGCATTGACTCTTTATTCACGTCAGCATTACGGTATTCCATATGAAGCCATGATTTATGACATTATTAAACTGATCCAATTCATTAACATTTTAACTACCTGGGTGCTTTGGTCAGAAGGGCAGGGGAAGGAGAAAGATTATGCAATGCAAACATTTCATATACAGTTTTTATTCACCTCTGCGAAACTCGTACAGAACTTGTAAATTCAAATTTGCATAGGATAGAGACATGATGTGCTAGATTTTGATGGGAGCATCAATGTATACGTTATTCCCAATATGGCTTTTTCTTTCACCTCTATTGTTCTGACTCGCCTCCTTTCAGTCAATTATCCTGAGCACAGTTTTATAATACAGGCTACCAGTGTGCTGACTAAGACACACATTATCTATGCATCCACAGAGGATCACAAACAACAGCCATTTGCTTATAAAAATGCAAACAGGCTTTAAACCACAAGCACACACACACACACACACACACACACACACACACACACACACACACACACACACACACACACCTACGCAGGAACTGTTTTTCAATCAATTATCAGTATATCTGTGCAATCTAAAGCAATTTAGGGACCGACACAGCACTGTAAGAATTAGAATTCTGAATTCTGGCTTCCATAACCGTGAGAAAGAAAAAGTGGTGGCAATACTTAATAACATCAAGCACAATTATACCACCTCTGTCTACCTCTGCTGCTCTCAGACAAATGGATAGGTAGATTAGTTTTGCACTTGACTGGTTTTGTCTGGCAGCTCCAGCCGCTCCCCATGTCACATTCTGACGACAAGGCAACCACTTCCCCAGGTCTGGTCACAGCTAGACAGACTCATTTGGTCTGCTGCAGGGGTCTCTAACTGTCATTACCATCCTGCTTCCTGCTCACTGTAAAAACTGGAGACACAGGATCGCACCGATGGATCTATGAGGAAACATAGCCTACAGTAGATGGCACAAAGGCACTATGAAGATATAAGAGACGAGTGGAAGGTTATTTGTAAGGATGGATGAAGTGATGGATGAAAAGAAGAATGTAAGGATGAATGGGTGATGAGAGATAAGATGCGGGGACGGGCTGATTCACGGAAGGGAGTAGGCGATAGAGATACAATCAACAGTCTGTGCAATCTCATACCACATCCTCATACCTAAATGACAATATAGGTCGATTTCCAAAGACTCTCAAAACGACACATATGACCGTTTTTTTTGGTATAATCATGTGACCGCAATCATGTGACCATTCTATTTAAAGAGACAAATATACTTAGTTACGGTTAGTATAACATCAGGGATTGGCTTAAAATGAGTCACACTATACTCCTAAAACGGTATCATTGTGTCACAGACTAAGTGACTGTAAAACTTAAAGATATAACTCTATGCATTTCAAAATTACAGCTGACTTTTGCTTTCAAATGGGACATGAATCCCAGTCTCCTGACTGAAAGTCCTGTGTTAGTTTGATCTATCCACAGCACCAACCTGCCTCCTAATGTGGAATTTGGTGGACTTGTACTTTGTCACCTCACCTCCTCATTTGCTCTGGCACATTACTACAGCCACAAGATGTCTTAGAGATATTGACAAATACAAAGATTGTGACATTGTGACTAACACCTATCTTCTAACAAATACCTTGACATCAATATATAATGCTATAATGCTGCAATCACTATTGGTGCTTCAGGAAAACACTTTCAAAACAAATTCAAATGTGTATATATGATGACCAAACAAGTAGGATGATACTTTTAATGAGTTTTTACCTAAATAAGGTAAAATCCGCCTTGAGGCAACATGCATCAATTGAGGCTCTTGTCAGATGGTCAAAAGCTGAAATATATTAATGAAATGAATGCAAGAAAAGATGCATGGATATGGAAAGATAAATATAGGAATACCACTGAATTAGGTTGATAGATACAGAGAGAAATTGGATGAGAATAGATGGGCATAATAGAGGCTGGTGAAAACAATCATAATGAAGCACATGGCCTAAAAACGGTTCAACTCTTTGCGTGTATGTCTGCCTTGGTCCCAGCGCAGACAGGTGTAGCTGCAGTCCAATACACAGACTGGCTAATATTTCAGCGTCTTGCGTCTACATGCTAAGAATAGTCAGCAATGCATGTGAAGCAGCGACTTACTGAGAGAGACACACACACTCTGGATGACCTCAGCTCACGCACAGTAGGGTGTTATTGCTATACCGATGTGTAAACAGCATTTCTGTTTATATACATGCTCTTTACACGCAGATTCACATTCACACCACATGCCTCATCTTGGACTTTATTTCAGCCACAGCCAAAACTCTTCCCATCTCTCATTTCACTCCTTAGGCCTATATGTATCTCTGCTCTTGCTCCTGCAGTACCCCCGGGCCCCATGGGGGACAACAGGCTGCTAGGTTGTCAGGCTGCAGAGCCCTCAGAGATGAGAGGGATGACAACGTATGTCCCTTTGGGGATTGTCCTGGGACAGAAGGAGGGATAGGAAAGTAGAATGGAGGGACAGAGAAGAAGAGAAAGAGACAAGAGAGTGCAGAAGTGAGAGGAGTTATAGCCTGTGATGTGATTTAACCCCACAAGGTAAAACAGTGTGTGAGTTAACAAGAGAAAAGGAAAGCCCTAAACTATCCTTCCCCCGCCCCAAATCCCTTTTCCTCAAAGTGATATATTCTCTGCCTGTCCCAGCGGATATGGAGCACATACATGCGATATCGTTCATTTTAATGCAATCTCTACTACAATTCCCTGATGAGAAAAGAGGCAATGGAACTTTATGGTGTGAAGAGAAAAGAGTTTCTGTCTGCCATGCTGTCACTGGCCATAGTCTACAGGGCTTACAGTTTTTTTCAATTGCTTAAACACTAGTTTGAAAACAGGGGCCAATCTTTCAGAACACTACACACAATTAGCACAACCACACCACACACCCAATTAGCAGAACACCTCAGACCCTTTGCTAAATAAAACAAAAACTATACACTAATTTATAAAAAAACATAGTTTCTTACCATATGAAACACACACATTCCATATGACTTAATTCTGTATTAACCTGTTACACACTGCTGTTGCTAACCTAAAACACTTTTAGCAATTCTACTTCTCAGTGATTAGAGTACTGTAAATGAAGTACACAGAGAAAGTGCAAATATACATTAAGTTCACCAAACACTACTCAAGACCAATGTGCAGATTGAGGAAAAGATTTTTGATTTCTCTCCATATGCCCAAATCAGTCAACATGGAGAATTACAACAAAACATGTTTTCTACTACAGTGGTGTGTATAACAGTTAGCTCAGCAAAAAACAGACAAACATAAAATACTGTATCCAGTTGCAATTACCATAAAAAATCCCAACAACGAACAAATAAAAAGATCTAAAAAAACTGAAAATACAGTACAGAAAATACTAGACTCACCTGCCGCATTTTTAAAGTGCTTACAGTTTTTCTCAATTGCTAAAACACTAAAACCCATTGGCTGAACAAAGTTCTGCAGTTGCCTGGACTCATTTAGCTAATTGTGCAGTCTGTTGTCAATACTTTAAACCATTTCACATGGTAAAACACAATTTGCAGATCTCACTTAGACCTTTCAGCAAAACCCGTTCTCATTCTCAAAACACATTCTGCACTCTAATGCCCATGACATCCATACTGGTAAACACAAGTGGCAAAAATCAAATACAAATAGAGAACACATGTCATTGATTGAACACAACCACTCAAATTAGTTTTCACTTGTTTGAAATGATGTGACACAACCAATATACGAAGAGGCTTCTTCCCCCGTTGCCTCAGAAGGGAAAATATTGCTTGTGATGTCGATAAAGTGCTCTGGCCTTACCTAGCACAAGGACAAGAAGAAGCACATTGATCACATGTTTATTGATCATTGATCACACCTTTGATTTTTGTCCCTTTTAGTACTGTATACTGTAGTAAAGTGCATTGTGGGCTGTATACTGTACAATGAACAAATTGTATGGCTCTGAACATTGTGATTTCCATACATTACACTGCTCAACTGGTTGCAGGTTCAGAAAAAAGGAAAATAAAAAAACTGTGTTTCCCAGATTGGCTCATAGGTGTGGTCATTTGACAGTCAGTGCTTTGGAATAGCAAGGAGGTGACATCATGATTTACTTCTGCGTCTAATGTGTCTAATGTGGTTAGTGTTTTTCAAATCGTGTGTATCGTTTTGCAAAAAGTGTGAGGCTGACAATGTGCCTATAGTGGTGCACATGTGGGCCAATGTCATGCTCCTTGAGTGTTAAGGTTTTGATAATTTTTTAATACTTTTGATTTCAGTGTGCAAGCAATCGGCAAAAACTGTAAAGTCTTAAACGTCTTGAAATACATTGTTAAGAAGGTTCCAATAAACAGAGCAATGCATTGCAAGATAAAATAAATTAAGATATAATATACACAATAAAATAGCAACATCAAAAGTAGAGTTAATGGTCACAAATCATCTTTACTGGTAGTGGACGAAGTCATTTTTTTGAAGTTTAGAAATATTATGAAAGGAATTATTGTGCATTATCAAATAATGCTAACACATAAACTGTCCAGCAAACGTGACAACATACAGTGTGTGTCAGTGTATCTGTGTTACGTGTGTGCGTGTAAATTTGCTTCCAGCCTTAGTGCTGGCCGGCCTCTCTCTGGGGCCCATCTGTGTAACCATAGTGATTGAGCAGTCCCCATCTCTGTTAATCTAGTCTTCCCTGTGGGCTGCAATGTGTGTGTCTATATGTGTGTTTTTGTCTTCCCGTAGGCAACTGCACACAGGTTGGTGATGCATTCATTAAATGACCTCATTAATTTACCTTAAAGGTTTGCTGGCTAACACACACTGTCTGGAGCAGACTATTAGAAAAGGTGGTGTGTATGTGTGTGTGTGTTTGTGTGGTTATTGTTACTGTAGATCTGTTTCAGTTGTCAATGGTGTGTGGAGAGAGCAGGGTGACACGGACAGGGCAGCTGCTAGTTAAATTGAGCCTGAGAAATGTGACATGTAAACAGATGCACACACACACACACACGCACGCACGCACGCACGCACGCACGCACGCATGCACATATTCAAGTTTAGCCCAGGTTAATTTAGAAACATGAGATTTGTGAAGGAGGACTGGTTCACAGTCAGTCCTCTAAATTTAGCCTATAGGTGTGTATGTGTGTTTCTATGTGTATATGCTAGACAAGGCTGTGAATTAATTGTAACTATTTGCTATTTCTTGGCCATCGCTTCCACGAGAGACCACAGGAGGAACATAGTTCAGATTCAGATTGGGTAGTGTATGACTGTATATATGCGTGCTCTTAATCTCTGCTCTTTCTGCCAACAAGGCTCCCCGATCAGTCTAGTGTTAATCCAGATTGACTCTCCTCCTCCGCATAACTATCTGATCAACAGCAGAACCGGCAGGGTTGCAGTGCGAGAAGGAGGCAACTGCGTGAAAGCTGATGTTGTCAATGTGTGGCGGCAGATTAAAAGGTGGAAAAGTGAAGGGAGAAGGACAACAGAGAGCGTGTCATGTTTATTGAGCAGGTCCATCTGTGCTTCTACTTTCTTAATGTCTTTAACTCTGAATGATATATGATATAATAATAACAAAATAAGAGACAGTGTTATTCTCACTGATGCACCTCTAGTCTACTACTTATTTAGGACTCAGACGGGCACTTACCCTGCAGAGCATCTTCAGAGCACTCAGCTATAGAGAATCTGTGCATAGGTTTTCATCAAGTAAGACAATAAGCATCGACTCTCCATGATCCTGCACTTTTTTTCATTGAACCCACAGGCCTCAAAGCTTCGTCCTCTTCCCAACTCCATTTGCATCTCTTCTCAAACAATTTATCTACTTTAGTTTTGTTTTTTCATACAGTACACCTTTATCAGCGCCCCCCTCACCTCCTTCCCTCCTCCTGGAGGTCTATACCTGGTATATGATGGACAGATCTGCCAGTCTCGAGGTACTATGCCATCAAATTGGTATGCCAGTGAAACCAAGGCTGTCAGACAAAACAACTTCTGCCCAAACCTTCCTCATTTACATCAAATTTAACATGCACATAAGAGTTGTGGTGCTTGCATGTGCTGAAATGTGTGCGCACAGACTGACATACAGCCAAAACTACATGCAAGAACATGATGTTTCTCTCTCTTTCTCTTACACAAACTCACATAGACAAAGTCTAAAGAGTCCCTGCTTGTGTTAATGTATCTAGACTCTCAACTCTCTCAACTCTGAGACAAATCATAACTGTATGCTGTACTGTAGGTCCTTCCGTCAAAAACTAATAAGAGATTCAAAGACTGAAGGGAAAGAGGAAGAAAGAGGAGGGAAATCAAGACAATAATAAAAGGCAGCCAAAGAAAAAGACATAACAAAGAAAGAAAACAGAAAGAATATATAGCATTCATCATCCATATTGTGAAAGTTGACATACAGCTCTTCAGAAAGTCTGGTCACAAGAGGCCCTGCAGGGTGGAAAAAAGACGGCTGGAGGAACTGCTTGACAAATCAGTCATCCTTGGACCACAGAGACCTGAGTAGTGTACGGACCTAAGAGGTGGACAGCAAACTGCCTGACATATCAATCATCCAAGCCCTATGGGACACAAGCTATGCAGGATGACACAGGTGGCTGTGAGGCATGGGCTGGCAGGTTCAGTACACACAGAGAGGTCGCCAAAAATGGCATGACCCATCTGTCGGACAGGGAATGTAAAGCTGAACACTTAACATTTACACACAAAGTGAAAACAAAAAAGTGAGACAGAAAATGGAGACAGAACGTCTGACAGATTTTCATCTACATTTTAAGACATACGCTCAAATACACATTTAAAAATAAAGAAATGCAAATTGCTCTACATAAGCACATAAATGCAACAGGCCATATGCTTCTTGGCTCTTCTAACAGTGCACCCGAGGGAAATTAAACAATATCAGTAATCTTCATTCCTGTTCCGAATCATACTCACATGACTTGATGTAAGAGTTTTAATATGGTTGTGCATTTATGAGTGTGGAAGAAAGAGGGAGGAAGGAAAGGAGAACAGACAAAGGAACTATCTGAATATGTATTGCACTAGCAGATGGGATGGCTGCAATGTCACGGGGTGCACGCCATGATTTGACGATGAGAAGTGCACATTTAAATGAATACAAATTTCCATACCATTGACACATCCAGACCAATTTATTAATGTGTCAGGCAGAGCATCTGTTTGAAAAGCTGAAAAAAGAATCACATTTGAAGTGTTCTTGCCTCAGTTTGTCTTTATTTCTTTCATGGGTCACAAACTACTCAAACAGTTGGGATTTGTGTGGTTCTACACCTCAGTGTAGCAGGTTTTTTGCTTGAAGGTTTTAAGAAAGGTACTTACCAAGAAATAAAACAGATGAATAACAGTGACTAAAAGAGCAAGACACTGCCTGCTGAAATGTTCTTTTTCCCACAAGCAAACCAAGCCTCATTCATTTGCTTCTTTCCCTTTTTAATGTGGAAAATGGAGGAAGGGAGAGTGTGATTACAGCTCAATAACAGGATGCCATCATGGCTCCCTGTCCACACACACAGCGATTAGCTAGGCGGGGAGAACCCCACGTTAGCATTGTAGCCTAATAAAATTGCCATCATATAGAGAGGCATTAAGGAGCAATGAATATCAGTGAGTGACTACAGAACAAATTCAGCAAACTGGTAAATGAAAGCCATGCATCACAGTGAAGGAGCATAATCCATCTGTTGGCTAACAGGAGCTCAACATGCTTTCCCACAGTGAGACACATCTTACTGACTGGCTCGAAGATGAGGTCCATTTTTTGGTTTGCAGTGGTAAAAGGACATTGTGGAAGCTGAGTGGTTTTGTACTGTGAGTGTAAACAGACAACTCTGAAACAGGCTGAATAGTACTCTTTCTGCCAATGAATTGATCAATTAAAGGGATGGTTTGGATTAATTTCACCCTAGGGTCCATTGTACCATGACCTCGAGCCAAATACTTCCCAGAAGCTTTTTTCCCTTGGTTGAACATTGGGCAATATAGCGCTATTAGCCGAATGGCTTAATAAAGGCACTAATGGAACCAAATGTGTAGCTCGTCAATTATCCCACTAATAATGCCCGGAATGGTACCAAACTTCTACAGTCGTACAAGTTCAGGTTCTGTACTCATAAAACGAGGCATTGGAAAGTTTGTAAGTACACCTGTAAGTGAGGTCATGGTGCAAAGGACCCTAAGGGGAAATTATGCCGAACCATTCCTTTCATAAGTTCAACACTAAATCAGATTTGTGTCATCAGTTTGTATGCACAAAGAACAGAAAGAAATTCTGCATCTTCCAGAAGCAGAATTGCTGCTGATGTGAGACACAATAGAAGGGCAGATGGGGGAGAGTCAGAATGGGGTAAGTGAGGGACAGAGGAGGAGCGAAAGAGAGGGGGACAATGATCAGTGTGGTTCAGCTGTGTTAATAGTTCTGCCCTGGCTGGCCGTCTCTCCCCCCTGCCAGGCCTCAATGATTTATGGGCCATTTGGAAATAGCTGGGCTACTGAATGTACAGAATCCCTCACACACAGCTGAGAGAGAGAGAGAGAGAGGGGCAGGTATAGTGTGGACAATTTCTCACACAACCCATGCAAGTAAAGAGAGAAAACAGTGGGAATTTAGGGGTGGGAAGGAGGGCAGGCAGAACGGAGAAGTGACCACAAGAAGAAGAAGAATCGAAGAGGAGAGGAGGGTGAGGGGTGATGAATGTTGGGAGGTGAAAAGTGTCGAGAAACAGATTAGAAAGAAGGCTGGATAAGAGAAAAACTTAGGAAGGGGAGGACAGAGTGAGTGAAGGAGGGAACGAATGAGAAAGAGCGAGGCAGGGGATATGAGGAGAAGAATAAGAGGAGGCCAGCATTTTAATCTGGACCACAGAGCATTGATATGCACCTTCAACACTGCAGAAGAAATCTCTCCTTCTCATTTACTCATACTCCTCCTCTGTCGATCAATTTAGTTTTTTTCTCTGTTTTCTATCACTAATTCCAACACTCTCTTCAATCCTTATGTTTCTGTTTTGATAGGGCTCATACCAACTTTTTCACCTCAGCCTTTTTTTCACTCAACCTTTTCATAAGATTTTCGAAAAAACAAATAAAAAATAGGTGGATGGGATTGTACTGAGAATATATATAAACATTATGGGATTATTTGGTCCACATAGGCTGGGCTGTATGGACTATAAATAATACTACGTTATTTTTAGGCTATATCATGATACACAATTATATATTTTGAAATCTCCTCTGAAGCACTTCATAAATGCTTGATTTAACCCTTTGATTCAAACAATTACTGACTTTTTCAGTAGTCCCTGCAACATGTCTGCAATAAAACTTTTTAAAATATATTAATTAGGGTTTTCTGGATATAGTCATTTACTATGTCCCACGTAGAACAAGGTGCGATGCATGTATCGCCCACCCATCGGTCCACATGACATTATTCTAGTGGCTGCCTCAACTGTGTTTCTCTTTCTTTCTCCATCTGTGTGTCGCTTGCTCTAAATAGGTCATTAGCTTTGCTTTGCAAAACATCATATGACTGAATATACCTCTTTATTTTCATTCAACTTTCCTTTATTGTCCATTCATTCATTTTTAGTAGATTGTATACAAAAAGTTCTAGTATGTTTTTTAAATTGGCCATTAAATAAAGTTGATCACCACAAATAACACAATTCAATAAGGATGCAGGTGTTTAAATGCATAAATGGTGCATGCATACATTTTATGTACTTCAAGACAGGAT
This sequence comes from Percina caprodes, assembly GCA_013375575.1. Taxonomy (NCBI): domain Eukaryota; kingdom Metazoa; phylum Chordata; class Actinopteri; order Perciformes; family Percidae; genus Percina; species Percina caprodes. The sequence continues at coordinate 28,305 of JABXJD010002143.1, read as the reverse complement.
TCAATTGTCTTTTTTTCAGTTAAACAATCAGTTGCAGCCATCTCCTTCTGCTCTATCATCCTGCCCAGCTGCTCACAGTCAGCCCATCAAATACGCTGCATGAAGAGGCATACTGACTGTTCTCCAGCCAAGAGTTTGTCAAAAAAACAACATCAACAACAAAGCTCCAGAGTACACAAAGAACACTGACCACAACAATGGGCAGAAAGAACCTTGCCGCCACATATTTTTCACTAAATGAAGCAGGATTTCCTTTTCATGGTCTTTTGTCTGACTTCTGACAGTTGCCACTTCCTGGCTTTTCCTTTGCTCTGCTTTACCGCCAGATTTCCCTTCAAACAGCCAGACAATATTGGCATATAATGAGGGAGCCACTAACCTGGTTTTAACCATAGATGGGCAGCCTCCAAGGTGAGACACCTGCCATTTATGTGTTTGTGTGTGTGTGTATGTGTGTGTGTGTGTGTGTGTGTGTGTGTGTGTGTGTGTGTGTGTGGGTCAGTATGAAACTGTAAGATTGCCTGAAAAGGGATCCTAAAATGGCAGGCTTCTTAATCAGTCATACAGTGCATACTAAAGTATACACATACATACAGTATGTGCATATACAGTACAGTATATCATGCACACACCAGACAGAGAACAAAAGGGAATTTTACTTCTTACTTAGAGCAAGTTAAAGAGTTGGAGTAACATTGTGAAGCACTGTATAGTTCAGGGTTTTCTAACAGTGAGACACAATATCAGCTTACAAGTGCATTAAAAAGAATTAATGTAATGTGGCCAGAGGGTGCCAGACACATCAGTAATGTTTATCTACAGTTCATTTATACTGTGGCTAACATTGGCCCTCTGGCCTCCAAGATAAAATTCCGCTCTTGCATCGCTCTTCGAAAGCACAACTATATGCTAATGACCTGACCAAACAAACAAACACACAAACAAACAAACCCGCAGGTCTTTATTTCCTGCTGATAGCTTGATAGCCTGAATTGCCATTCTGTTATCACTCTTACATTGGCTTCTTGGTAGCCATTTTCTGTTAAGGTTGGGAACTCTTTCTGCCCAAACCAATATCTGTAACTGCTGTATCAGTCCACGCCATGTCATTATCAGTCAACACAAGAGCTACATTAATCGTGGATAATATCTCATATTATGTGTTTTATGTAAAGCAATCTCCAGTAAAGTAGTATTGCAGTTTTGCTTTGCATTCAAAATAATGCTGCCGTCAAGCAAAAACTCTCAGCTTTTTTTTTCACTTAATCCTCCATCAAAGTGTTCAAGGGAGAAACCACCATAAACACCAAACTCTTGCAACCCATTTCCTCAAGTACCAGAGGGACCAAATGATGAATTAAATCTTTTCCCCAAACCTGTAGGGAATACAACAAACAAAAACACAATTCTTCTATAGAAACCCATTTAATGTGCATCGTGGTTCCAATTTAAAAGCTGGTATTTCAGTTGTTCAACTTACTTACAACTTACAACAGTTACTGCACCGCTATCACTAACGGAGGTGTAATGTTACGAATGGCAGCTGTTCTGACTCGGGTGCCTGGGTCTGTTTCCCGACAGTTTAGTAATCTGCCGTTAGCGTCCTTTGCACCAGAGTTAGCTAAGTGCTGACCGGGATGGCTGCTAGCTGGCTGGGGGGTGACTGTGGATGTGTCCCCGGGACTGTTGTCAGCTCTCATCCAGACTGAAGCCTTGCAGCGCAAGGAGACTGAGGCAGACAGACAGGGCTGTGCTAGCTAGCTGGCTAAATTACCATTAGATTAGCTGTCTATCTATACAGTTAATGTTACTGATTTGTGTTAGCCCAGAGTTGTGACCCGTGGTCAAAACAATCATACTAAAAATAACTGAGCATGTTGAACGATGTTGTAATCTTATGTTACCCACCAAAAATTGGTGGAATAACATATAACATATGGGAACATATTCCCCAATAAAATGGGGAAATTACAATTTCCATTATTCTTATGTCTCATACGAACAGTGGTAAATGAATCACTGAAATGATTTTGGAAACATTATTTTAAGGTACAAAAGAATCTTTGGTGTTGGATCGATCAACATTAAAATCAATCAATATCAATAAATAAGGTCAGTGTTGTAGTACTGTGTTGCAGTGGCATGTAATCAATGACAAAACGATGCCATGTGGCAGAAAAAGAAACTGTATTATGTTTACTGACTATAATTTAACACTAGAATAATACTTCATTCTCCTCTCCTGCACTTTTCTCTTCACACATACTGTATGCCAGTGGGCTTATGGTCGTGCTTATGTTTTATGTTACAAAGATTGATTGATTTGAAGGCCAGTGGGTTGCACAGTTGTGTGGGTGTAAAGCCAGCAGCCCTCTGTCAGCCTGTCAGAAAACTGAGGCATGCCAGCAGCTGTGTGTGTTACTGTGGAGTCTGAACAGCAATGCTGGATGATGTGTCGAAAGAAAGCCGCCTCAACACAGTTTCTTGATTATAAAGTTTATTATATCAAAAATTCAGCGTGTATTTTCAAGCTCTGCAGAAGCTTGGAGAGTGGCAGATGTACACACTCTAGCTTTCATTACATTAGACATACTTTATGTTTAGGTCACATGTTAGATAACATATAGGTTTTTGCTACGTGGCAAACCAAAGATCACATCCAAGTCAACACTTTTTAGCCTAAACATCCCTTCCAAAGTTCACTCCAACTCTTGACCAAAATGCAGTGCAAACCCCCTTTGCATCCACAGTGGTTAATTTGAACAGAACCTGAATCAAGTTACAAATCATTAGATACTACATATTTCCCCATAAGAAGAAATCATACCTGTTCAAATTACAGAAAGATAGCACTTTCTCCAACACACGCTTCTTGCATTATATAATACTTAGCAATTTTATGGAGTGTGAGAGCAAAAAACCTGTCCGAAAGCCTTCTTTCCAAAATGTCCATCAATCTAGACAGGAAAATTATCTCACGGCTCCTCTGCCTTTAGACAGGGTACACATCCGTCTATTCAGATATAGTTTAAGCCAATGCATGTGAAAACCTCAGGAAATAAAATCCTATCAAAACAACGTCCGAATTCGGGCTGGTTGACCCATCAAACCCTCCAACGGACCTTACCCTGTCTCAAAAAGAACATTAAACCTGAGGTTCCCATATATTTACCCCATAACAGAAAACATCTTCTTCAAACAATTAATAGAATATGATACTAATTAAGTATTCTTCATGCAAATATGTATACTCCACTGCAGCTCCTCAGCAGTGTCGACTTTCAGTGTAGTGTCGGTGTAATCTGAACATTTCCACACGGTCCTTGTTCAGAGTCCAGTCGTATTGTCCATATCTTCTGTGTGTGTGTGTATATTAGTGTGAGTGTATATTTATGTGCAAGCATGCATAGATTGTGGGTACTAGTGTGTGTGTGTTTGACATGGGGACAGCCTGGTCCACTGCCAATAGCTCAGCATGAGCCAAGTTTCATCTTGATGTGACACCTGCTGGCCAAGAGCAAGAACAGGATACACTGGGGACAGCCCTGATGGATGGTGGCAGCAAGGTGTGTGTATGTGTATGTTTGTTTGTGTTTGTGTGTGTGCCATTTGTGTAAAGACAAATCTATCACACATGTACAGCTTCACACTGGGAATTTATGAATGTTTTAGCAGACAGTGTGTGCATGCATGCATAATAGCGATGAGCATGTTTGATCCCAAAGAATTAACAGGCTCCTTTGGTATGAGACTGAAAGAAAGAAAGGGGAAGCCCCAGGCACTCAAACTGCTGCCTCATAGATAAGTGAGCCTAAATCTGTAGCCTTTTTATGCTTTCATCATCCATCCATCCATCCATCCATCCATCCATCCATCCATCCATCCATCCATCCATCCATCCATCCATCCATCCATCCATCCATCCATCCATCCATCCATCCATCCATCCATCCATCCATCCATCCATCCATCCATCCATCCATCCATCTCTCTCTATCACTCACTCACTCACTCACTCACTCACTCACTCACTCACTCACTCACATTGACATACACACACACACACACACACACGCACGCACGCATGTACGCGCACACACGCACACACGTATACGCACACACACACACACACACACACACACACACACACACACACACACACACACACACACACACACAGCTCTCTTAACTTCCATCTGAAGCTCTGCCTGCATTCCTCATAAATATCTTCGCATCTTGAGTTTCCTCATTCCATTTTCAAAAACTAATCAAACCTTTCCTAACGTCTTTTACTCTATGCTGGGATGTACCATCTTTTCATTCCTATTAAGAACCTCCCCTTCTCCTATTCATCTAGTCATTTCCCAATATCAGTCAATATTTCCCCTCCCTCCTTTAATATTTCTATATTTCCCTCCTCTCTCTTTCTTCTCTCTCATTTTTTTTGCTTCTCTTGTCTCAAAGCTTGGCCATTGTTTTTATTCTCTGTGCTAATCTGCTAGCAGCAGACATTGCTGCACAGACGCCTCAGCGTGCAAGCGCACTTACACACACGCATAAAATTACACACACACACACACACACACACACACACACACACACACACACACACACACACACACACACACACACACACACACACACACACACACACACACAGAGACACACACACACACAAAGAGCACAGAGTGCAGCAGCTCCAGACATAAGCGCTTAAACAGCGGTTAATCCTCTAGCACAGTGTTTCTGTCTTCCACGGGGCATTGGGCCTGATGCCATCCATCCAGTTCAGCTTGTATTTACCTCGTATCCACTCCCTCACACACACAAACACACACAGCAGCCCTGTCACATACACCACACCAACACCCCTCCAAATAGAAGACAATCCGAGGTCAGAGAAGGGCAATGTAAAAGACAACAACCATTAATAAAAGTTAGAAAGGCACAAAAAATGAAATAGACCATGTGAACAGCGCTGTTAGTTTGGTATCGGATTTCATAATACGGTGGGGTTACAAAGAGAAAAATAAGGTACAACAATGTGGCACGATGTGGTTGTGGTATTGCAAGAAACCAATGAAAACCTTGTGCCTACATTGAGCATGAGGGGCTTAAAGAAGCTTTCAACAAGCCTCTGACTCACGGAGAACGAGGAGAGGAGAACAGAAAACTGAACAGATAGAGAGAGAGAGAGAGAGAGAGAGAGAGAGAGAGAGAGAGAGAGAGAGAGAGAGAGAGAAAGAAGTGAACAGAGTAAATATGGGTCTTTTGAGTTTTGGCCAGGCAGACATTGGCTCTGCATCAGAAACACAGCGCATGAAAAGAGGAAATCTGGACGATTCCTCCATTTGCCAGTGAGGAGGCCTGCACAAATGAAACTATCATCCATGCGCTCTCCATCGCCTTCTAGGAATACTCTATCCCTCCCTCTGTCTTTTACTCCAGCTCTTCTATCCTCTCCACCTCTAAGTAACGGTTGTATCTTGGGTGCCTCTCTCGCCAGCAGTGCCTTTGTCACACCTTTTTCCTCCACTCCATATGTTAATCGGTTTCTCTCTATTCATTACCACTATCTTGGACTTTTTCCTCTCCCCCTAGCACTCATTCCTTCACTCGGCTGTATTGCTGGGAGAATGAGGTCCTTTAATGAGTCTGTTCTTTCGTCCTCATTACAGGGTGGACAATGATTGATGCAGGGAGGAGGTGAAAACATGCAGGCTCAGAGACTGTGTGAACATGCAAACACACAAATGTGCACAAGCAACACCATGACCAGGTTTATTGTGTGTATGACAGTTTGAGATACTTTAGCGGAAATGCCTGCCTCACTACATCTGATAAAGATGGCCACTTTGCCAGGGCCTGATGGGAAGAACAATTGGTAATGATCAACTGGCAAAAACTTGTGTGTGTTTATGCGTGTTTTTGTATTTAAGTAAACAGCAGTGCCTGTGGATAGCTTTCTGTTGTCTCCCTTTGGGCTCTATGGCGATTTTTGGTTGGAGCCAGTTGAGGAGGCGGTGTGGCCCCCTCCCTCAGTAACACAACATACATTAAACCTTACTGTAAATCTTCTGTAAAAGGGAGAGAAAGGGCTTCCACTAGGGAAGAAAATGTGTGAGGAGATTTCAAATCAGTGTGAGATTTCACATTCTTATCCCACACACATGCACAGATTTTTTGATGAGACAATCAGCATCAGGCCTCTCTGGGTGATGAGGTAATAGCTAATTGGATGTCATTATTATTAGCCCTGATGAAGGGGAGAATATAAAAGGAGGAAGGGCAGATGACAAAATGAAAGAGCTCAGCACACAACAGTTCATGATCAGGAAGCCTGAGTACATTAGCCACAATGAGATAAAGGCCAAAGTATTGATTAAAGCCAGACTAATACTGGATTTGGATAGCTACTTAACATAATAAAAACTCAACAACAATATTACAGCTAATATTAGATAATCAGATATTTATATATTTTACAGTTAAACAGAATCATTTACTTTCAAACATGAGAGTAACAGTCAGATAACAGAAAATTTGGAATGTCTTTGAAAATTGAATAATTGTGAAAACAATGAATAAAACATTTGGAACAAAACTAGACTGAACTTGAATGGAAAAATAAAAGTCTAGTAAATATAATAATAATAAGTAAAATATACATCAAATGCTGTAAATAAAACATGAATGACCACCGTTTACTGTGTTGCACTTTTTTCCAGTTAACAGTAAAGTGCAAGTACATGAGATTCCCTGAAAGCGCCTGATTATATCAGACAGCTGTAATATTGTTAGAAGTGTCAAGCTCTAATTTTGACATCACAGATAATCCTCATACATACAACCTGAGACATTTTATTAATCCAAGAGTTACACTTAGAATGTACAGTAATGTATAAAAGGAGAAGGCACATTACATGATAACAGAATGTAGGTAGTAGTAGGTAGTAAATAAAATATACTTCACTTGACCCTAAAATTCACAAACCTCCCATTAATTTTTTATCTAAATTAGCATTTGTTATCAGAGGAAGGCCTAATAGACAAAACCTGTGGCAGCCAGACTCAGGCAGAGGAATCGCAAAAGGAAACATAAAAAGACTATTTTGCTGCTATCATGCCTTTAAAAAGAGGGTAAGCCCTAAAAAAGAGTGGGAGAGAGAAGGTACGGTAGAGGGGTAGTGAAAGAAAGACAGACAGAGAAAGAGAGCGATAGAGAGAGAGAGAGAGAGAGAGAGAGAGAGAGAGAGTCACAGAGAGTGGACTGGAGTTTGAGTCTAAACATCAATCACAAAGATGAGAGGATGGAGGATGCCTGAAAGGGGAGAAAGACAGAGGGAGAGAAAGGCAAAGCGACAGGAAGTTGTTTGATGAGTTCATACGAGTCAGGTCCTGGGTGGCTTGGAGCCAGGGATTAACAGTTGTGGAAAAGGCTGAAAGGTCAATATTGATTGACCCTTGGCTTTATAGATGGAGGATGCTAGTTTTGCACTTCCTGGGGAGGCAGCACCCTTTGCCTTAAATCTTTACCAAAAGCTTTAAATTGATTTGTTTTCAAAACTTAAATTAGACTTTCAAAAATCAAACAAGTCAACATATTACGCTAACCTAAACTCTGAACTGAATGCTAATGCAGAACCTTAATCCGTTAACAGATATGTATCCCAGAATTGGTTCAAGTTAAGACAAACTTTCCCTTCACACTGTTGCAGCTCTGATATTATCAGTGCACAGAGGAAGGCAGTATGTAATCAGGAATCTTTGACATGTTTGTTGCAAAGCGATATTTGCCCTTCTGCTATATCCACCTTCCTCTACCCTCTGTTTTCCCATAAACAGGAATGAAAGGCATTTTATCTTCCTCTGGCTGTGGTTTTCTGTCACATGAACATTTCCTGCTGGAGCCATGTCCTCTGGCCTACGGCTTACAGCCCTCATCAGTACAGCATGACAACATTTGGTGAGAAAAAAAGCATAATTTCGGCAAGGGTGTCTTAGTTTCTGTTCGTATTATCTACTTGTTCCAGTTCCCGGCACAGCTCTACAGCTCACATAATGCACGATAACTTACACTCTGCAAAGTACAAATTAGGTCTAAAGACTAGAATCACAGAGAGCTGTTTCACCACCCAACCGTGCAGAATAAGTTGTACTATAACCCTCCGGTTGTCCTCGGGTCAAATTTGACCCATTTAAAAAATGTCTATATCTGAAATATGGGTATCTTTTTAACCAAATTACCACAAAAAATGGATTGGATTCCTTACAACGCTCTTTGTTCCTCTGATCTTAACTATTAGTCAAAATAATTCATAATTTCTGCTTTTTAAACTGAAATATCAGGTACAATTCTATATAAATGAGGGTTATTGACCATGAATTGCAAAAAGTAGTGTAAAATTAGTGGTAGTAAGGTGGTGTTAGTGAAAATTAACAAAAAGGCTTAAAATGGGATGAAAATGTCAATTTTTGGTCCGTTTTTTAACCCGGGAGGACAACATAAGGGATAATGCACAGTACATCATGGTATATGGGTTTGTGAGTGCACTGATGCTCACAAGAATAGTTATGTGCAAATGAGCGCACATTTGAAGGTTAAAAAAGTGACTGAAACTCTTTAGCCACTGCAATCAATCACTAGTTTTTCAGCCCTGCCAGCACTGCAGAAATGAGAGGTGTGGCAGGTAAAGATGTGTGTGTGGCATGCATATGTACATGTTCTGCAGCTAGAGAGTAGAAAAAGATAGCAAGCAGCTCAACGTGAGTGGAAAGAGAAGGTTAAATGATTATGATTACAGTGTGATATGACTTTCATACCAAGTGACATGTTTTGCCTCTCCGGATCCATTAAGCTGCAGCATGTGACAAGCAAACAATGGCCATGATGATGATGATGCAGATTCTCATCTAACTCTAAAAAGGTCTACTGATAGCCACAAAGCATGTGAGGAAAACCATATCTATCTATTTTCCGCTCTGTACCAGTCCTTGTTCTGACTTTCTTTAGACTTAAACCTCAAACCCACTTTCACGCCCTTTCTCACGCTCTATAAATGAAGCTCTGTGTCTCTCAGCCTCTCCAATCAAATGCTATACAGTTATGTGGTTTAGAGGGCTGTGGTGGTGCAGCAATACTGGAGACAGACACTCTGGACACCAGTGGAATAGAAAAACCAGGGTGATTCCTAAGTCTAGTATCCTTTACCCTGAAATCAGGTTTCTAATAGGCTGCTTCTATTTCTTTTTTTGACCCCAACAGGAAATGTGATAATAGTCCCTTTCTCACCTTATTCAGGCTTTTCTGTTAAGCTGGCATCTACTCAGGCATGGATGTGAAAACTGACCTCCTATATGGGTCACTGCAGGTGACGCACGGAAGCTTATATGACTGGAGTGTTTTCTGGTTGAGAAACATGCTGCAGGTTTCGGTGTGGAAACCACTGATTACACAGTGTACAGCAGTAGAAAATGTTGGTAAGAACATTTCAAGATAACGCAAAGCACGTTGTAGGAAACCACTGCATGCACAAAAATGAGAAAATGATAGGCCTACTGGCATTATTTTCTTCTGCAAGACTATCTGTGATGTTGTTTAGCTGTGGTAAATAAGTTAATATCAATTTGTTTGGGTAGAAATTGAGCATTTGCTTTGCAGTATGCACATCTCATTGTTTACGGTTTTACATGAATAAATAGTATATTCAGATTTCAGATTTATAAACATCAATGATACAATATGGATTTAAAAAGAAATGCCATATGCAATTCAAACACTTACTGGAGCTCTTGTCTCACAAACAGCAGCTCATTAACATTTTCTTTCTTTTATTTTCTTTACTTTCTATAGGTGGGTTATTTTCTGGTCTGTTCTCATTGCAGGAGAACCTGTTGAACAACAGCTTCTTGTTGCAGCAGTGTTGGAGGCATAACACCCAGCTGAAAATTTGTTTTAACCTGTTTTTTTCCCTTTTAAAAATGTTTCCTTAACAAGTAGGCATTAACACAAACTCTTGATTGTATATATTTTACCGGATTAAAATAAATGGAAATTACTTTTACTTGATATCTGAGGTTCTTCAAATGGTTCTGACTAATACAAGTGATTGAGTTTGCAGGATTATTTTCTTCTTAAAAAAAAACAAAAACATAACAAAATATCCAAAAAAGATTAAAAACCTCAATATACTGTGTAAGACTCTCATTTCACTGCTCAAATTAACAGCCATGACAAGCTGCCACATTTCTGAAACAATCAGATCATGGGGGAAAAGACCCAGCTATTTCCCCACCCTGGTGACATTGAATTACAACAAAAAGTCATCCTTGGACAAGAATTCCAGAGATGGTTTGTAATATCCATAGGCATAGCCCACAAATATGATTAACAGAATAAACCTACTAAGGGTAGGATACTCTCATAGGATGTGAGAGGAATCAGAGATTAGAGGAAAAGAGAGAGTCCAGTAAAGTGCAACCATGGAACTTTTGGCTCCAGGCCTCATGCAACTGACTGAACTTATCCTCAGTAGTATATTGCAGTTCACTCTTCAGCTCTAGAAAATACACTGCAGAGGACACAAATCCATGGGTACACACACACACATGCAGACACAGACACATTGGGCAAGTGAAGAAGTGTGTGCAGATGGTCAATCAGAAAACACCATGAACTAGAGAATTGAAATGCTTTTCTTTTTAAAAGATGTACACTGGTTGGAAGGCAGTCACTGATGGGCATTAGATGGCAGAGGGGATGGAAGGAGTTAATGAATGCTGTATTGATCTCTCGTTTTTTTCCAGTATAATCAGCCAGGTGTGAAGTATATGAAGAGATATGAGAATATGAGACAAAGGTGTTAACACGCCACTGCAGAGGAGCCAAGGAGTGTGACCAAATGGAAAAATGGATGCAAGTGTTATAAATTAGTGTTACCTATATAAATATATATATATATATATATATATAGACTGTATATATAGACTGTATATGACTAAACAAAAACAATATCAGCCCTGGCCAAAACTGTATATACTGTAAATAGACAGAACATGGGAGTTAACATAATTTTAAGAGACATATTGTGACACCACAAATTGTGGTTCGCACCCTGTCTCCAACACACTCAACACTGTTTTCTCTTAACCATGACCACAATCTTTCCCCAAGTGTAACCAAGTACTTTTGTTGCGCAAACGTAACTAAACCTTAACTAAAGAGATGGCAAAAAGTGCTCTTTTCACATGAGTCATTTTGAAAGGAAATGACAAATTATTTAGTCCTCCCAACAGGGGCACAATTGAAAACACTCCAGTGGTTCTATTGGGAAGTCAATGACAAACAGCCTGTTTTTATCAATTTGGTATAAGGACTAATTGGTTAAAGAATTCCCGAGGAAATTATTCTACATTTCAAAACCCACTGAATTATGTCAAAAATGTGGGTTTACCTGGCTTAAAACAACAGTTTTCATAGCTCCTGAAGGTTGACAGAGTCGTGGTCACAGTAGAGTCCCAATATTTAAATTTTCACTTGTGAGTCTCATTTGTGATTTAGGGTTGCCTCCCCAGAGGAATGAGTCAATGGTAATGTCAGCAGGCAAGATAGAACACATTTCCATAGCCTAACTCTCTCCTCCGTTCCAAAGGATTTCTTTGCCTGCCTTTCTATCTGTTGAAGAGACACCCAATATCGATCTGGTTCTGACATATCACCGATGACTCACTGAAGATGGGGAGAGAGAGGAAATTTGTGTGTCAGTGTGTGTGTGAGAGAGATGGACAGAAAAAGGTGTGGGTCTTCTGTGGGTTTCTATAGCTCTCCTCTTTCTTTCATAAAGTTAATAGCATGTTTAAGCTAGAAGACCTTACATGTAGAAAATACGTAGTCATGTAGATGCACACTTTCTATAACTAAACTCTCTCGACATCTTTTTTTTCTGAAGACAAAGGTCTCTCTGTTTAGCTTTCCCTACCTTCTTCCCTCTGTTTTTCTCTATTTTTTTGTCTTGTTGTGCCTTTGTGTGACTGGTCGCCTTGTCCTCGTCACAACTTACTCTCTCTCTCTGTCTGTGGCACAGCTCTTTCCTAACTTGAAGGAGATGCTCGCTGCGGCGTACAGATCAGGCCCAATCTTGCCTCACTTGTTTGCGATTGTGAGGCCAATGGCATGGTTGAAAGCTGGACTTCAACACATTAGATGAGTCATTTCACCCGAGAGAGCCAGGGAGCAAGGTGTTAACCTTTCCTGGTTGTCTCTTTTCCGACCGTGGTCGGAAAACCAGGGGAGACTTGTCCTCCAGGGCCGACGTTATACTGTAAACAACGTCGGGGTTAAAATCCCGTTCTCGTGTGCAAATGATGAGCTTGGCTTTAGTTTAGAGTTTTATTTCGAACACAGTGTACACAACTTAATCCACTAGCTAACTGCTCCGGTCGCATCTCAGCGTCCGCTCCGTCTCACTCCCTCTCTCTCCCCCACACGCACAGAGTTCTCTTAAAGGAGAAGCAGCACCATTTTACAACACTACCCCCACTCTGGATGGATTGTACAACTCAATTCCACTCCAGAAAAATAACACATTTTGTATAGGTATACAGCCCTTATTTGCAAAAAAAAAGTCCAACCGAAAGGGCAGTGTAGGCCTAATCAGTCCATCACTATTGTGCAATAATCACTGGTGGCGTTCCCCAATAGAAAAATAAACGATAAACGGTAAACACGTTGTGGAAGGCATTGCTTATTAAACAATTCACAAGATAAACCTAAATACTATAGGCGATCGGAGCATTTAAATTGGAACTATAATAGCTGGATGGACCCAATAACCCTAGTTTTTTTTATGAACACATTATTAACCAACCATTAACATTAACTTTGTTTCCCTTTTTTTTTTTTTTACTAACAACTAACTGACATACTCTTGAATTGTCCATTAGTCCAATGAATTTAGTGAGACACCCACTCCCCAAACCTGGTTGGGGGCCTTCGTTGACGGCTTGGCCTTTGAGAACGACGACTATGTTGAGATGGTTCCACTGCCCCACCCCCACTATCCTGAGGGTCCTCAACGGGACGATGGGGAGAGGACAGTGAGGACAGTGAGGCCCCCGTGGCCGGTGTGTCCCCTGATTGATCCAGGATGCCGCAGGAAGTCTCCTCTACGTTCATTCCGGAAAACAGTCCAACGAGGTCTGGGTCCACAGTATCTGTGTCCAAAGCTGGGGGTGACACCTCCACTGGTGTCCAGTCTTGAACAATCTCTTTGGTCCAAGAATTGTCCAGGGGATCACGGCTGCGATAAGGTTTTAACTGGTCATGATGAACCACTTTCGCTTTGGTCTTTGGCCCTTTTTGAATGCGATAGACTAAGTCATCCAGTTGCCCTAAGACGAAGAATGGCCCCTCATACAATGGGAGGAACTTCCTGACTTTATTTCTTACTTTCCGTGTACCCTTAATGAGGAACCATACAGGATCACCGACCTGATATTGCGTGCGGCAACAGTTCTTGTCATACTGTCTCTTTGCACGCTCCACAGACTCGCCGAGCGCATCCCTGGCGATCTGATGTGCCAGCTCTAACCGTTCACGTAGGTGCTGAACATACTCAGGGGCCGTAGGGGCCGTGTCAGAGTCAGGAGGAAGGCCGGTTACCAGGTCCACCGGTTCACTGATTTCCGGCCAAACATCATGTAATTGGGGGTGAGACCAGTAGCACTGTGCCTTGTGGCTCTGTAAGCCATGACTGCATAAGGAATCATAAGATCCCAGTCCCAGTGACAGCGTTCGGCTGTTGTGGCTAGGATCTTTTGCAAGGTGGAATTGAACCGTTCCACCTGGCCATCTGACTGTGGTCGAAATGGTGTGGTACGTGTCTTTTCAATGCCGAACTGTGTGCACATTTTCTGGAATACTTGGGACTCAAAATTTCGACCTTGGTCGCTGTGCAATGTCTGTGGGGCCCCATAACGGCACACCCACTCCGAGGCAAGCACTTCAGCAACAGTTTCAGCCTTATCATTGGGTAGGGGGAACGCCTCTACCCACTTGGTGAAGTAATCCTGTACCACAAGCACATAGCTGTTGTGACGCTCTGTCTCATTCAGTGGCCCCATGATATCCAAAGCGACCCGCTCCATAGGGGCTCCCACCCTGACGGTTCCCATAGGGGCTTGTGGTGTCTTGCGGGGTCTGGCTTTGGACGCACAGCTGGTGCAGGTCCGACACCAAAGAGTGACATCTTCCCTCATCCGGTACCAGTAGTATCGAGTCTGAAGCCGTGCCACGGTACGCTCAACGCCAAAATGCCCGCCAATTGGGCCATCATGCATCTGCCTCATGACATCATGATGGAAAGCACGTGGTAGGACAATTTGCGGATAAAACTGGGTGTCATCTAGACAATAGAAACGCCTGACAAGGACCCCATTTCTGATGTAAAGCCGCCTCCACTGGCTCCAATACGTCTTTGTAGCTGGACTGCATGGCGAGACTGCAATCCATGGGGGCCGCTCTCCACCTGCTTCCATCCAAGCCCTGATGGGCGCAATGTCTGGGTCAGCTTCCTGTGCCTGCTGCAGCTCCTCTGGAGACCAACCACAAAAAAATGTAGCCTCACTGGTCTTAGCCACATTAATCTTCTCTTGGGGTTTGAAATTTACCCCCACTGGACTCACCATTGTTGGGGCTGATGGCCTCTCTACCCCACTGGACTCTGTGTTGCCTGGCTGACGGCAGAGTCCAACTCATATTGCACAGCTTGGTGGCAGACGATTTTGGATAAGGGGATGGTTCTGGCAGCTTACACGGGCAGGATTGGCGACAAGGCTTCCTGGAGAGGCTGTCAGCGTTGATGTGCAAGCGGCCTGGGCGATGGATGATCTCAAAGTCGTATTCACCCAATCTCTCCAACCATCTGGCAAGCTGCCCTCAGGCTCCTTCATTTTTGTCAGCCAACGGAGACTGCTATGGTCTGTCCGTACCGTAAAAGGACGCCCCAGGAGGTACTGTCGAAAATGTGATGTGAACTCCACCACGGCCAACAGTTCACGCCTTGTGGCACAGTAGTTCTGTTCAGTTTTGGACAGCTTGCGGCTCCCATATGCCAGCACCCGCTCACTGCCCTGCTGAGCTTGGGACAGGACGGCACCAATGCCAACGTCACTTGCGTCAGTGTCTAGTATCATGTTTCCCTGGTCTAAAGGGTAGCCCAGAACTGGGGCGGTGGTTAGCAGGTGCTTGAGTCTGTCGAATGCCTCTTGACATTCTGTCGTCCACTGGAAACGAGCATATTTCCTGGTCAGGGCATGAAGGGGCTCAGCCACTGTGGCAAAATCTTTCACGAATCGTCGGTAGTATGATGCCAGGCCGATGAACTGACGGACCTCCTGGACTGATGTGGGTGTAGGCCACTCATGAACCTTCTGTACTTTGGTGGGGTCCGTGAACACTCCCTGTTCTGAAACTATATGACCCAAATAGGCCACTTCACGGCGGAAGAGGCAGCATTTTGCCGGCTTCAACTTCAGGTTGGCTTGTTGCAGCCTTTCAAAAACCTGGTCAAGACGCTGAAGCATCTCTGACACATCCCGACCCAGTACAATTATGTCATCCAAGTACACAAGGCACGTCTCCCACTGCAGGCCAGCCAACACGCGGTCCATCAGACGTTGGAATGTAGCTGGCGCGTTACATAATCCAAACGGCATGACATTCCATTCGAACAGTCCATTTCTGGTGCAGAAAGCGGCTGCTCGGCGGGCACGGGGGGTCAGCTCAACTTGCCAGTATCCGGAGGCAAGGTCCAGTGTACTGAACCACTTGGCAGTGGAGAGGGTGTCGAGTGTGTCCTGGATGCGGGGCAGCGGATAAGCGTCCTTGATGGTGCAGTCGTTAAGTGTTCTGTAGTCTATACAGAGACGGTACGTTCCATCCTTTTTACGTACCATCACTATGGGCGAAGCCCAGCTGCTGTGGCTACGACGGGCCCATCCAGCTTCCAGGCTTTGCTCCACCTGTTGGTCAGCATCCTGTTGCTTTTCCCATGCCATCCGACGTGGTGGCTGCTTGACAGCAACCCTGGCCGTGTCATGATGTCATGCTGCACCAGGTTTGTGCGGCCAAGATCGCTGGGTCCGGTTGAGAACACACTGCTATAGGTGCACAGCAGCTGGGCTAGCTGGAGCCGCCCCTCTCGGTCGAGCTCTGCCGCACTTTGGTTGTAGAGTTCTTGCAGGTGCTGGGGAACAGTAGGGTGCTCTGACTGCCTGGCCTCGGCTGTGATGTTGGCCGGCTCCAGGACTTCTGCAGGTTGAAGAAAACCTGCAATAACTCCCCGTTTATAGTTACAGCTGTATTTCCAGGATTGAAGATGCGGAGCGGCACGCTCTTAAAAGGTTGAGCCCCACCAGGACACGGGCGACTAGCACTTTATGTTTCTCTACAAAGCCTTTGGTGGGGCTTAACATCACTTCCCCTTTGAGGTGTTCTTTTATATGGGCGTTACCCCTCACCACATACTCCAAACCGGCCTCAACCACCACAGTTCGGGCCACTCTCACCACGTGCATCCTTGTTCTGTTCGTGGCGTGGAAGTATGGCACCTCTTCCCCAAACAGTACGATGCGGCTATTTCCAAAATCAAGGCGTGCTTGGGCCTGAACAAGGAATGGATGGCCAAGGAGAGCCTCTTCACCAGCAATGTCAGCCACCAGGAAATGCACGCTCACCTGTCGATTGTTGATCTGGATGGGAATGTACGCCTCCCCAATGACAGGGACGTTACCAGGCCCAACCCCCAGCAGTGTCTCTACAGTTGATGGCTGGAGTGGTGGTCGAGCATTTGAGTGGATGGCGTTATAATGGTGCAGGGCAAAACACTTCTCCGTGCCCCACTGTCCAGAACAGCACAGATCTCCAGTTCCTGAATTGTCAGATGAATGCTCATTTCCTGACTATGAGCTTTAACATGAAGCACTGTAGGCTCTGGGCTCTCATGGAAGGCTGTCGGAGGCTGGCCTCTGGTGGTTTTCCTTGGTGAAGGGCAATTCCTTTTATGTGACCAATGCCCGAACAGTTGTGACAGCGAATTTCTTCCCACTTAATGTCCTTATAGTTTTACGGGGGCTGGTGTGCGTTGAAAATCATGGTGTGCGTTGTCGTTAGTCACTACAGCACCTGTCTTCCGCGTTCAGCTCCTTCCCTGACCACAGCAGTGCGCGGTTTCTGTTCCATCACGCTGTGTAGCCCGACTGCATTAGGCTGGTGACATGTGATGCTGCTCGCCTGGTGGTCTCATAGCGACGAGCAATGTCATAAGCTTGGGCTAGAGTGTGTGGCCGCTTCTCTAACAATTTCTGCACAATCCCTGCATCTCCTATTGCTTGAGTGAAAATTTCAACACCGATGGCATCCTGCTCTTTGTCTGTCCTGTCACTGTAAGCCACTGACACTTTTCCGTATATGTCATCCCGTAACTCATGGAGAGCTTCACCTGCCTTGCGAACGCGCTGTCTCAGCTCAATAGCCACTGCAGCAGCGTGCTCTGAAGAGGGCCATAAGCAGTGTTGACTTCCTCCACCAGGCGGCTGTAGTCCCACTGACCTGACCGTGGATTCCTGTGGACGATTGCCCCTGCTGCACCCACCAAGCAGAACTTTAACTGGACAGCCATAGTCTTTTCAGTCCAGTTATTAGCCTTAGCACAGCCCTCAAACCGGTGTAGGAACTCCTTCCACGGTGTGGTGCCATCATACTGGCCAGGACGCAGAGTGGGGACTCTTTCCCTGTAATCGTAGTCATCCTCACTCTCAGACGAAGGCTGACGTGTAGGGTGGTGCCGGCAAACATGTGATTTACTCTGTCCATACTTGGGGAGGGGTGACTTTGTATGCATTTCTGGATTCTCATTTTGCTGCAATGTATGGCCATGGTCAACGTCTTTGAGTGAATTACAGCCAGGGATGTGACACTGTGGGACTGAGGGCGTGGGGACGACAGGAGACAGGAGTGCTATGAATGAAACTCCCTGAGTGAGCAGAGCCAAAAGGGTTTGCACTGGGCATTGCAACAGTGGCTGCTAATGGCACTGCCAGTTGCCTGCAAACTTCAGCAGTATGCACATGTGAGCATGGGTCTTTGCAGCACACGACTGCTCCACAGTCTCTTAACAGATCATCTTTGAAAGGATTGTTGTCTGATAACTTCAATGGCTGTATGGGGATATAGCATGTGTCCGTTTCACTCTGCGTTAATATATCAGTCTCTTCCCCCAGAAAGAATTGGTTATTTTGTCCTCCATTTTCGTTTCTTTTGGTCATATATTCTGTATTTATTACCATGTCATCGACGGCAGTCAGTGACATGAAAGGGTTGGAGTGGCTGGTTATTTTTCCGAACATGTTGTGTTTACTTTCAGCCGCGAGGTGCTGACTGGAGGCTGCCATCTTGGATACTTTCTTATCAGTGAAGGGTACTATTATGCTAGTTCCTCCGGTTTATCTCACCGGTTATTGTCACTGCATGCTCACCACTGCTGCTCTTGTTATTTTTTTTTCTTTTTCTTCTCTCTCGGTCCCTTCGTGGTCGCCAGTGTTAACCTTTCCTGGTTGTCTCTTTTCCGACCGTGGTCGGAAAACCAGGGGAGACTTGTCCTCCAGGGCCGACGTTATACTGTAAACAACGTCGGGGTTAAAATCCCGTTCTCGTGTGCAAATGATGAGCTTGGCTTTAGTTTAGAGTTTTATTTCGAACACAGTGTACACAACTTAATCCACTAGCTAACTGCTCCGGTCGCATCTCAGCGTCCGCTCCGTCTCACTCCCTCTCTCTCCCCCACACGCACAGAGTTCTCTTAAAGGAGAAGCAGCACCATTTTACAACAAAGGGGAGGAAGAAAATAGGCAGAAAAAAACAAAACATTCTACTCTAACAAAGTGATTGCTGACATGAAGTTGTGACTGATTACTTTTGATGATCTACTTGGCCTTTTATTTATATATATATACAAAGATTTTAAGGGTAAAAAGAACAAATGTGTGTTGCTGGTCACACTGAGTAATAGCTGGGAATTCAAAGCTTTCCGCAAGACAAGAGAAACAGAGCAGTCAGGGGAATTAGAAAGGGAATGACTAGAGCAAAGAAATTAAAAATTTGAAAAAAAACTGAATGTGATGAAAAAAGAAATCAGAAAAAAGGACAGGATATGTTATTTGGACAGACAAGGCAGGGAGAGGTACAAAGAAGGAGAGAAAATAACTGCGGCAAACACTTTATTCTCTCCCGGTTTAACAATGCCAGGTAGTGTTCCAGAGCAAATCACAGACAGCTTTTGCATACTAATATATTAATACTCCAGTCATTACTGCTACCATCAGCACAATGGCAAATATTCCCCTAATTGCATATTACATCTACAGCTTTATGTTGTGTATGTGAGCCGTTGAGCGGGTATGCTTGTGTATTTGATCATATTTGTGCGTCTGTGTGGGGATAATGTGTGTAGTGAATTGGCTGCCAAAGATAACAAAGCGGTGTCATGTTCCACTGCTCTGCTCTTTGCCAGGTTGGAACAGGTTTTAAATAAAATTTAAGAAAATAAAACAAAAGCCCATGATAACTGTAAATACAACATAATATGGCTCAATTGCACTGTACTGATTAATTGATTAACCACATTAATTGCAATTAGCTGGTTCTAGTTTAGAAGAAATTGCTTCCTTTCTTTGTTCTGTTTGATTGTTAATAACAGAAAGACTGAATCTCCCTGGGTGATGGACAATTGGTTGGACGATACAAGGAGGTAAATGAATTACCCCTTCCCAGGTCACCTTGTGCCGGGGTATTTGTGATTCATTTGTAATGGCATTTTTCAGGGTCTACAGTAATGCTAGAAGCTCTTTGAGGCTTACTTAAGCACAGTGGTGGTTTAAGCTGAATGCTAACATCAGCATGCTAAGATGCTAACAACGACAAAGTTAACAATGTTAACTGTGTTAACTATGTGTGAGTGTTACCATGTTAACATTTGATAATTAGCACTAAACACAAAACACAGCTGAGGCTGATGGGAAAAAAGTTGACCTGATGAAAATGAACAGTTTTGGAGACATATTTGCAGTAGCTACTTTTATTGTCCAGATTTGTTTTGTTTAGCTCTGTGATCATTTAGTCAATGGTTTCCTGTAACAGGCATAATGGTCTTTAAGTGATGGAAAAGTCAATAAAAACACTTAAGTTACAGAAGGCTATTATCTACCGATAAACAGTATCATTTTTGGACGTATCTTGCATAATGTTGATTGCTTAGACAAACGAATCCAACCTTTGTTTACACTTTACAAACCAATCATTATGTGCTGAGTTGACGTTGGGGTGACAGCAACCCAACAAACACTATCAAATGGGGGAACAATGCTCTGAATCTGAACACATAAAAGAATCAAACATAATGTCTGTTCCCCCTTCACCAAACACTTTACTCAACCAGCCAGCCTTGTTTTCATTCATGAATATTACATAGCCTGTGATTGGATGTCAAAGCATTACACTGATAAGTGAGAGCAGGCCATCTGGTGGCGGCAAGACGGTTATCACGACTTACTACCGCTTAGCAGCCCACATTTGTGAACAGGTATCCCAACCCTACAATAGATTTCTGTGTCTGTGTGTGCAGCTGTGTGCACCCAGTTGTGTTTGAATGTGTGTGCAAGTACGGTAGAGAAGAGATAAGAAAGTCCCCAGCCTCCTAAATAAAGAGTGTGTGCAGCAAATGCCCCCTCCAGAAACACAATCTCTGGGGTAGCTCTGGCTCTCCAGAGGGGAGGCAAGCAGGCTGTGTGGGGTAGCTATACCAGCGGGAGAGAACTCGTGACAGACTGCTTGCAAAGTCATCCTGGCCTCCTTTCCTGGAACTCACTGCTCACACAGGTGTTGGGCTCAGGTGGGCGGGAGAGGAGGAAACTTGGCAGGCAGGTAGAGCAGGAGAAGTGAGGACAGAATCGTGGGCGGCAGAGAGAAAAGGAATGAGGGAAGAAATGGAGAAAAGGAGTAAAATGGAAAAATCGGCTGCAGATGGACTGGTCACATTTTCTCAGCTAAGAGACCGAACACATACTGTATGAGGCACCATTTTTCTGCTTACATAAGTCATATTTCACTGAAGGGTTAAAAAATGCCTTGCTTTCTTCAGCATCCGCTCTAGCTTTTTTCCCAGCACTCTAAAACAGGCCTATGTGTGTCTCGGGGGATCACATGTGAATGAGGAAAGCTGAGAGGTACTCAGCGTCTGTCCTGCTTTTACATCCTGCACCCACCCACCCACCCACCCACACACACACACACACCCACCCACACACACACACACACACACACACACACACACACACACACACACACACACACACACACACACACACACACACACACACACACACACACACACACACACACACACACACACACACACACACACACACACACATTCACTATTTAAGGAATACTAGCCTATGGGAGTCCAAGCCCCTTAGCAGTGTCCATTCTGATTATTCACAACAGTCCCACACCAGGCTGCCATCTTATGTATTATCAGCTTGTGCCCTTTCCTATAGGCCGTGTTTGCCTTTGCACACTTGGCTGTTGCTCTGTCAATGTGCCCCTATGGACCTAAACAAAAGGTAATAGCTCACATGTACTGTAAGGCAAAGCAAGGCAGCTTTATATTTATAGCACATGTCAGCATTATGGCTGTTTTACATAAAAACAATTAAAAAAAATAAAAACTGATAAAACACAAGAATAAAAGTTACAATGCAGTATAAGAAATTAAACATTATAGAAATGAACCACCAATACAACTGTACTACTTGGTAAGCAATCCTGTGTAAAAAAAAGAAACAGTGTTTGTTGACACAACATCAATACTAGAAACCCTCTGGAGAAAGCTATATCACTAAGTGGGAAACACAATAATCATATCCCCTCCCATGATAATATACCTCATGGGCAGCTTTAGGACTACTAAATGAAGAGTAATCAGACCAACTTGTCAAATGATCAGTATTTATGAGCATTTAAAACAAAAAACACTGCAGAGATCAGTTAACTCACACCACTGCACAACAAAGCTGAGCTGCCTTGAAAAACAGCTAAACATCTCATACACACAGATCAGTAACTACTAATTTAATACAGGGTGGATTGGTTACCCAGAACCATCTGGGAGCCACTGTTAATCATTCACTCTAACAACTTTCCAATGTTTTACAACCTTCATTACTCTGGTTCATGACAGTGAGATTAAATCCCACTCTAAGCGGAGACCATTTAAGACGGTCTGATTTGAGAGTGTATCCTCTTGATTTCCACAGAGCCCTGAGGTAGGCCACCTAATCTACAAAGCCTTGCCACTCATCCACATGGATCAATGGATAACTGGGCAAATATTAGCACACATCTTCCCTTGGTCCGCCCGCCTGTCAAACTATCACAGGATCTGTCTGCATCAAGAACTTTAATCTGCTCAGGAACTATGTCCATGTCCACTGACGCCATTCCTGTTGAGCCTGACAGCCTTTTAAATCTAAAATTTAGCAAGAGCTGTTTATGTTCTTACAAGGACACGGTATATTTTTTTAATATGTACAAAAAACAAATTTCCATTCCCACTTTGTGACACACAGTACATCGCTATTGGAAAAGTATTTATATTGATACTATGATATTGATTCCAACCCTATTGCTCACGCTTATCTGACAAGAAAACACGGTTCTGTTGGAGTCCAGAAAGATGCCATATTGCACTCATATATCTTACAAGATTACAAATATGTATGGACATATGTTCCAAATATTGTATATCTGTCTACACTTTCTAGCCCTGTTGGTTTGGCTATTAAAGCATAGCTTGAGGAAAATGGTGTATGTGTCTAGAATCTGAGCGGTTCAACCTCTGTGAGATGAAGAATTTGGAACAAATAATGTTTCTTTGTAAGTGTGCGTGGGTATGTTTGTGTGTGGTATGTTTTACAGGCTGTAGGGGAGGTTGCAAATATGGCAAGAGAGGAAGACAAATGGGTTTACTCTGCGCTGATAGCTCAGTGCCAACTCTCCTCACGTCCCTCCATCTCTCTCTCTCCTTGCATCGTTAGAGTGGTTGTCTAGGTTGCGAGACCCTGTGGTGTGATATTGGACACGTTGTAAAAGACTCACATCCCGCACATTAGAGCTTGTAGCACACACAGATGCACAGAGAGGAAGACAATAGCATAAAGATAGTGCATGCGTCAAAAGTTCTGAATTACTGCAGGGCTGTCTGGGGCAGCAGTGCAGAGAGGACAAAGCAGAGGAACAGGGAGAAAGGGAAAATAGGCTTTTCTATTCTGCTTTAATTTTCCTGTGGGACATGAGGAGAAGGGCAACGTTCAGCAGATCAATAGTGAAGTTTGTCTCTGTCAATGCAGAGTATGGCTTGGAATAGAAGAGAAAAAACATTAAAAAAACTCACTTTTTCATCCAAACTTATATAAGTCACACATATGTAGACTTCCATGCTGATGAAATGTAGGAATAATGAATATAATTCTGATACCAATTGTAGTTAAAGATAGCACCCTTGCCTTGTCACATATATTCACAAAAGAGCTAATGCTAGAACTTATTCGTTGTCCATATATGGTCCATTTGGTGTTTATAAAAACACAAACACTTGCTTTGCAACATCTGAAACATACAGAACTTGAATTATAAACAATAAATGTTTCTTGTGTAGGTGTGCACCTTAAGTGTTTGCTCTACCTTTCTAGCAGGAGATGTGTGATGATGACACTGTGTGCCACTAACTCTTAATGAAAAGAGGAAACTAAAAATAGGTCGCCCTACTCAAAGTGAAATAGTGTTTGCAGGCAATCACATGTGCTAGCATCATGGGAGAATACAAAGGGTTACTAAGTACATCTGTGTACTTGTTGTTGATTAGTTTTGGCAAGCTGTGTAGATTTTGGCTCAGAATTAAGCAGGGTAACCAGCTGCCATTTAGATGATGGGTGGGCGATCAAGATTGAACTATGCTAAACTGTGAAAAAGCACGGAATAGCAAAGGCAATAGCGGGAAAAAGATTGCTTTAATAAATACATTTTGACTGCAGACTGATCATTTGCACATTGAATCCCTGAATGAAAGTGACATATGCATGAAAAATAAAGTTATAAACCTTATAACTCTCAAGGAGGATACTGAACCTGACGACTCTGAGGCTTAGTATTAATTTGCCAACAGAATACATGCAATAATTGTCATATATGTTGCATTTGTTGATGGGAGTAAATAATGCGTGATGGTGCATAAAAAGTATCTTGCTTGACTGAATTTTGGAATTTCTGGTTTGTTTTTTAAAGAACACAGTGAGGGCGCAGAGGGTAATAGAAGACAGAGATGTAACAGCATCGTATAAGTTGGATCCAATATCATGTAATAGACCAGGAGTGGTTTTCTAGGAAACTGTATTCCAGCTCATCTCCACTGCAGCCTGCCAGTGAGTACTTTTCTAGTAACTCACCACGCACACTGGGTGCAGACAGAATTCAGCTTGCTTAACTGGTGCTGGCGCATTATAAAACAGTCACACAACACGATACTAATCCACACTACTTATAGTTTCCTTTCAAATTACTGCAGTGTGGTGTAGTGATTAAATGGCTCGCTGATCAGTTCAAGGACTTGTGTTCGAAAACAAAAGTGCACCATGTTGAAATGCTGATTATCACTATTATTTCAAAAGATTCTGCTCTGTGCAGCTACTTGAAAAGTTGTCAAGCAAAAATACAAATCGTTCTTATGTTCAACAAGGTTACAAGTATTCTCCTGTTGTATATCAAGTCATGCTGTTACTGAGCTCCTCTCTTCTCACTCGTGTATTCTACCAACCACCAAACAGCCTGAAGACTTGATTGGAACTCTGGCACAAGTGCAGCTCCTTATTGCCATGTCACAGGGGTGGGGAATGAATCAGATGATACAAAATTGAATTTACATAAAGCAACCTTGAGGTGAAATGTAGCAGCTGATAGTATTAGTCAGTGAATTAAAATGACACCCTCCATATTCTTTTGCTTTCTCACTTTCTCTGTCTCTCTTAATCCTGTGAAGTGAAGGATTTAGTGGGGAAAGGTTGATTATCAAATGCTCTCTGACGATGAGAACAGACATTTACAGTACCTCCTTCCCTCCTTCTGGTTTCCTCCCCACTTCCCCTTCTTTCTCCCTTTCTTTTCCTTTCCTTCCCTGCTTCTCCCCTGCCTCCCATACACAGGAAAATCAATAAACCCAGCGTCAACATTATCAATTCTGTCAGTGCAAAGGCAGGCCGATCGTTACTGCAGAGATGAGCGCTTGCTGTATCAGTTTGGGCTGAAGCAGCATTCTGATTGGCTGCGTGCGACATTGATTTATCTATTACCGAGAGGTGTCTATCACACACACTTGATGTCCTGCCAGAAACAAGTTAGGGAGACAATTGGTGTGGTTGTGAGAGTGTGGAGAGTTTTAGGGCTTATGTATGCTTATGTATTTCATTTAGCATATAGATCTAGATGTGAATGTAGGACAGTGTGCGTGGGTGAATAATGGAGATTAACCTTTCATTCTTTTAATTAAAATGCATGAATTGGTTTTCTTGCTTGCAGCAAGTTTTAAGGTCAGACTCAAATGGAACTGTGCTGATTGGACTGCAATGACATATGTTAAAAGAAAATGAGTATGACTTAAATTACTTATAAAATAATGACTTAAAACCATTCTCACACTCTGCACATCCTGAAATATACATTCTATGAAAAAAATAAAACAAAGGAAAGCAACTGAATGTTATATTTATCAGGTTGAGACTTTGAGAAATTAAAGAAGTTCTATGTCCATACTTATATCAGCTAAATCTTAAATGATGTACTCATTGTAGTGGTCTATTTTTGGGAAATGAAAAGAAAGAACATGGATTACAGAGACAAGAAAAGGTAGCTTTAGTTGCCAGGAAACTGTTTCCATGAGATCTCTTACCCCTGTCGACAACCACTTGTCCTATGTTTGAAAAAACAACAACAACTGTTTGCCCTTGTGATGGAATCTGCCAAGGTGAATCAGAATTCTGCTGCCACATTAATTTTATCCTTCTGACATGTTAAACCGACTGAAACTGAGTGTGGGCAACAAAAGTTAAACAATTACCTGTCAGCTTCATGGAATAACCCACAAGAATATACCAGGACTGATATAAAACCTGGATACATTAGAAGTTAACACTTCAAAAGTTTGGTAATTGAAATTTAGCAAGAAAGTATATATATATATATATATATATATATATATATATATATATATATATATATATATATATATATATATATATATATATATATATATATACTGGAAATTCCACCGTAAGTCTTTCATTTTGGCCGGTGTCCGTTACCTTGGGCTTTCTTTGTGTTGTCATTTTAATGAGGACTATGGTTACCTGCTCCTCAGATCTCTGCAGGTTAAACCCAGACAGCTAGCTAGACTATCTGTCCAATCTGAGTTTTCTGTCGCACAACTAAAACAACTTTTAACGTTCCAGCAAAACAAGTTCCTTTCCCAATATTTTGCAGCGGCACCACGGCTCTGTCTGGTGCTTAGCACCACCAAGATGATTGTGATTGGTTTAAATAAATGCCAATAAACCAGAGAATTTTTTTCCCCATCTCGGAATACTGTGTGAACCAGCCTCCGCAGCACTGTGGAGGAAGGTCTGGCTATGCCAGAAGAATATACCATATAGACTATCAGTTCCATTTGCAAAGGTTGATCATTCTTAATACACTTTTAAATTCAAAAATGAGGTATACTGACAAGACCATTGTCATTTCAAGTACAAAAGTAGTAAAATATGACAAACCACCATGTCAATTTTTGCTAGCCAAAAGCTGATGTCTGCTTGCTTTCTTGTCAACTGTTCAGAAACTTCACTGAGAGGTGTATTCAAGCTCTCTTCCTGGTCCTTCCTGTAATGCTCAATCTACTCGCTCAGCGCATTATGTGAACTACAGTGAGTGCCTGTCCATGAGCAGATGAGAGGGTAAATCCGATCTGTTAAAAAGCCTCAACTCAATTCCAGGGCCATACTGCCAACAACAATGACCCAAATCCTTTTTTAGGGAGAATAAATGTGCATTTTGTGGTGTGTGTGTGTCTGTGTATCATTTTGAGCAAAGGAAATGATGTGTGTATTGACAACATTCTGGGGATATTTAAGTATGTGCTGCATGTGCTGAGGTGTTAATGAATAAGATTATATTTGCATCTCCTATGATTCATTGCTGAGCCTGTTAGTGCATGCCCTGTATTAAAGTCCAAGCATTGTGTCTGTTTGCATCTACTTGAGCCTGTGCTTAGCTCAGACCTTTGCAACCATGACAAAGACCCCCTAGATTACTGAGGAATAATTTGGGTTTCATAGCCTGCAACAGATTTAGAGTAATGGACATCATTGCCCCATATTCACAGAGCATGGCCTACATATTTAGGCTTTATTGCAGTTCACACTGCTAACAGATTCACTTAAATAAGGAATCAATACTAAATGGCAAACATAGAAGAAATATGTTAAAGGAATAGCTTTAATTCAGTTTTTTCAACCAATGCTGATATACGATGTTACATAATGTAAGTATGGATGCATTTTTGTTGGCAGACTAATTATTGAACATGCATCAGCGGGTTAATTATAGCAAAAAGCAAATGTAGAAAAAGTGAGATGTGAAAATGAGTGGGGCACGCAACAGAGAAGAAAAAGAGAAGGTAAACTATTGTAACATAACCTTTCAGAAGTCACTCTTAGTACATCTCACTCAAAAGTCACAGGCAAACACATTTTCAGGAGGGAGATAAACTGGTTGATATTGAAAAAGAAAGAGACAAGAAATAGATATGTGGACAAGGATTTAAAAAAAACGCAAAAAAACTGTCTTGATGGAGGTGAAACTTCAATCATTTAATCGCTTTACAGGATAAGTCCTTTAACACCATTAAAAGGAGAGGACATGTGTGCAGAGGAGTAGGTGTGTTGTGATGGAGAAAGGTGTGGCTTTTAAAAATATCTGCTTCCTTTTCCCCATTTCTTCCCTTTGCATTACCACTCGGCTGGTATCTCTCTATTGGTTTCTCTTTCTCTCTAAGTGATCCTCCTGGTCCCTGCATAAACACATTTTTGTTTCCATCATCTCCCTCCCTCTCCCCAGTCTTTTGCCTGTCTTTATTTGAACAGATAAAA
>JABXJD010002007.1:45000-65402 GCA_013375575.1 Percina caprodes | reverse complement strand
TGGCTTCTGAACTGGTTGCAGTTCCCCAGAGTTCCACTGGAGGCGCTCACAAGCAGTGCAGAATGAATGGGGGTCTATGGACCTATACCCCTCAAAATCCACTTTTCTCAGGATATCATTTTTTGTCTTGTAATATGAATGTTGCATTTGGTAGGGGAGGCAAAGAAAATACACACGGGTGGTACGGCCAGAGATACCGCTTTACGGCGAGCTCTGAGCTGACAGGTTAGGCTCTAAAAGAGGTTTTAAATGTTTTAAAGATATTCAATCAAACATTCTGGCTCTGTTTGGGATGCCATTAAGCGGGATCTCCGGTCGTAATCAGTCCTTCACTGACCAATCAGCATTCATTAGCAGAATGCTAGCGCCTTATGGGCAACAACGACTCAACCTGTAAGAAATCGAAAGGACATAAGTACTCGGTCATTCAACTTTCAACCTATAATCCACGTTGAAGTCCCAAAAACTACAATCAAATCTGAGATTTCTCAATGACAATCAGGCGAAAGAGACAAATTTAGCCATCTAGCTTCATAGAGTCCCAATTATTTTGCAGATCACGATCCCCCAGTGGAACTCTGGTGGAACTGCAACCACATTGGGGTTAGGGGTTGTGTTTCTCCAAAACTTGAGTCCGTCTCAACTTTTTGTTGCAGGCCCGCTGCGATTTTGAGTAAGAAGTGAGATCCAGCCAGTGGGTGTTCATTCTGTGGTGCAGTACTCCCGCTTCTGGACACACACACACACACACACACACACACACACACACACACACACACACATATACATACATACACACACACACCAGCTGACTGGTTCTCTCTCACAGCATGACATGGTTTTGTCTCAGCGGGAGTCGAGCCGCTGACGTGTGCAGTGCTAACACCACATGTTGTGAACATTGACTAACACAGCAGGGAGATAATTAACAGCTGGACCTCGTGTGATCCCGCAGATACCACGGCCTTCATATCCGGCTTCACCTCTTCACACAGACTGCGTTTAATTTCAGTTTGATCTTCTTTATCATAGTTGATTCCTCTGTGAAGCTGTTGGTGATGTCAGTTCTTTATATCAGGATATTATAAATCATAAGCCCAGTCCAGACCTACGATTTGTGACGAGACAAGGTGAAACTTGCGCCTGCTGGCAACTTGTTGGTCGGCAACGTGTTGGTCGGGGCAACGTGTTGGTCGGGGCGACGTGTTGGTCGGGGCGACGTGTTGGTCGGGGCGACGTGTTGGTCGGGGCGACGTGTTGGTCGGGGCGACGTGTTGGTCAGCTACGTGTTGGTCGGGGCGACGTGTTGGTCAGCTACGTGTTGGTCGGGGCAACGTGTTGGTCAGCTACGTGTTGGTCAGCTACGTGTTGGTCAGCTACGTGTTGGTCGGGGCGTCGTGTTGGTCGGGGCGACGTGTTGGTCGGGGCAACGTGTTGGTCAGCTACGTGTTGGTCAGCTACGTGTTGGTCAGCTACGTGTTGGTCGGGGCGACGTGTTGGTCAGCTACGTGTTGGTCGGCTACGTGTTGGTCGGGGCGACGTGTTGGTCGGCTACGTGTTGGTCGGGGCGACGTGTTGGTCGGGGCGACGTGTTGGTCGGCTACGTGTTGGTCGGCTACGTGTTGGTCGGGGCGACGTGTTGGGCAACGTGTTGGTCGGCAACGCGGTTGGTCGGGGACGGTTACGGCAATGGCGTCGGCAACGTTGCTATCGGCAACGCGGTCGGCAACGCGGTGGTCGGGCAACGCGTGGTGGTCAAACGTGGTGGTCGGGCAACGTGGTGGTCGGGGCAACGTGGTGGTCGGGGCAACGTGTTGGCCGGCAACGTTGTATTTGGTGTCTTCATTAATCATAGGTGTGTTTTGGGCGTAACATACAATTAACCAATCAGAGTGTCATCACCGTGACGATGTAAATCAGCCATCATAATAGCAATGCGCCAAGGTACAAACTCGCCTGGCTTTTAAAGGGAATGGGAGATAACACTGACTGGTTGACTGCATGTTACGCCCAAAACACACCTATGATTAATCCTGTGAAACGTGTTGGTCAGCGCGACGTGTTGGTCAGCTACGTGTTGGTCGGCTACGTGTTGGTCGGGGCGACGTGTTGGTCGGGGCGACGTGTTGGTCGGGGCGACGTGTTGGTCGGGGCGACGTGTTGGTCGGCTACGTGTTGGTCGGGGCGACGTGTTGGTTCGGGGCGACGTGTTGGTCGGGGCGACGTGTTGGTCGGCTACGTGTTGGTCGGGGCGACGTGTTGGTCGGCTACGTGTTGGTCAGCTACGTGTTGGTCAGCTACGTGTTGGTCGGGGCGACGTGTTGGTCGGGGCGACGTGTTGGTCGGGGCGACGTGTTGGTCGGGGCGACGTGTTGGTCGGCTACGTGTTGGTCGGGGCGACGTGTTGGTCGGCTACGTGTTGGTCGGCTACGTGTTGGTCGGGGCGACGTGTTGGTCAGCTACGTGTTGGTCGGCTACGTGTTGGTCGGGGCGACGTGTTGGTCGGGGCGACGTGTTGGTCGGCAACGTGTTGGCCGGCAACGTGTTGGTCGGGGCAACGTGTTGGTCGGGGCAACGTGTTGGTCGGGGCAGCGTGTTGGCCGGCAACGCGTTGGTCGGCAACGCGTTGGTCGGCAACGTGGTGGTCGGGGCAACGTGGTGGTCGGGGCAACGTGGTGGTCGGGGCAACGTGGTGGTCGGGGCAACGTGTTGGCCGGCAACGTTGTATTTGGTGTCTTCATTAATCATAGGTGTGTTTTGGGCGTAACATACAATAAACCAATCAGAGTGTCATCACCGTGACGATGTAAATCAGCCATCATAATAGCAATGCGCCAAGGTACAAACTCGCCTGGCTTTTAAAGGGAATGGGAGATAACACTGACTGGTTGACTGCATGTTACGCCCAAAACACACCTATGATTAATCCTAATATATATATATATATATATATATATATATATATATATATATATATATATATATATATATATATATATATATATATATATATATATATATATATAATGACATCAAAACCAGAAAGCTCCTCACAATGCATGGAGGTTTCACCCCAAATCCAGCACCCTGAGACTGTACACCAAGCGTAGCGAGGGAGGCCGAGGGCTAGTGAGTGTCAAGACCACTGTCCAGGATGAAACAACAAAGATCCAGGAGTACATCGGAAAGATGGCCACCAAAGATGAAGGGCTTAGTGAATACCTCAGGCAGCAGAAACCCGAAGGTGAGGACAAGGAAGATGAAGAACCATCATGGAGGGACAAGCCGCTGCATGGCGTGTACCACAGACAAATAGAAGAAGTGGCTGATATCAAGAAATCCTACCAGTGGCTGGAAAAGGCTGGACTGAAGGACAGCACAGAGGCTCTAATCATGGCAGCACAAGAACAGGCACTCAGTACAAGATCAATAGAGGCTGGGATCTACCACACCAGGCAGGACCCCAGGTGCAGGCTGTGCAAGGATGCCCCTGAGACAGTACAGCACATAACAGCAGGGTGTAAGATGCAGGCAGGAAGAGCGTACATGGAACGCCATAACCAGGTAGCTGTCATAGTGTACAGGAACATCTGCCACGAGTATGGGCTGGAAGTCCCAAGGTCAAAATGGAAGACCCCTCCTAAGGTAGTCCAGAATGACCGAGCTAAGATCCTGTGGGACTTCAAGATCCTGTGGGACTTCAAGATCCAGACTGACAAACTGGTGATGGCTAACCAACCAGACATCGTGTTGATCGACAAACAGCAGAAGAAGGCAGTAGTGATAGATGTGGCGATACCAAGCGACAGCAACATCAAGAAGAAGGAACACGAGAAGCTGGAGAAATACCAAGGGCTGAAAGAGGAGCTAGAAAAGATGTGGAAAGTAAGAGCAACAGTGGTGCCGGTGGTAATCGGAGCACTGGGGGCTGTGACCCCCAAGCTGGGAGAGTGGCTCCAGCAGATTCCAGGTAAAACATCAGAGGTCTCTGTCCAGAAGAGTGCAGTCCTAGGAACAGCTAAGATACTGCGCAGAACCCTCAAACTCCCAGGCCTCTGGTAGAGGACCCGAGCTTGAGGATGACACATACCACCCCACAAGGGGGGTGAGAAGGGGATTTTTTTTATATATATATATATATATATATATATATATATATATATATATATATATATATATATATATATTTTATGTATAAAAATGTATAAAAAGAGGTTTTCTATCACAATTGTATTGATCCTAGAGAACTCTACATGAAAACTAAAAAATGCAATTTGGAGTATGACTGACTCAAAGTGATATTTCTATTCTAATCCCAGAGTCCACATTAAATGAACCCCGGGGATGTCCTCCCGGGTGTGTGTACCTCCGGAGCCAGCTTCTCCCGCCTTGTTGCGTCGGCGTCTCAGGATGACCTCCAGCTCGCTGTCCTTCTTCCCCGGAGGCGACGGCCCCGACTCCTGGGAGCCTCGGCTGGGGCTCCGCTTCACCGTCTCCTGGAGGCAAACGCAAATAAATGAATACGTTTCAAATCCAAACTTTCTTTACTTTCCATGATACTTTAATTTAATTTCCATATGTCAGTTTCATTAAAACCAACATCGTTATTGTTTGACCGTTCGAATTACACCTATAGTAACATAATGATGACTTAAAACCATCTGCATTTTATGTGTCTCACTTTTATTGTGACCCAAATGAAATCTGCAGAATGTTTTATTTAATTTTTTTACAGTTTAAGCGTTGATTTTTTTTTTTTAAGATTATCTTTTGGGCATTTTAGGCCTTTATTTTATAGCACAGCTAGGGAGAGAGGGGGGGAGATGATATGCAGCAAAGGGCCGCAGGTCGGAGTCAAACCCGCGTTTGCTGTGTCGAGGAGTAAACCTCTATATCTATATATGGGCGCGCGCTCTACCAGATGAGCTCCCAGGCGCCCAGGATGTGTGTTTTTAAAACGATGTAGTGTGTCTACGTTGAGTATTTCCCCTTCGCAGCAGCAGCTTTGACACCCCCGAACCACAGCATCGCTAAAACCAAGCTGATTAAAAGTGTGTTTACCAGGATGCCTTTCAGTTCCTCCATGGCGCTCTCCTGCGGTTTCTCCTCAACGATTAGAGGCGGCTGAAAAAACAAAACAAAAACACAAATCATTTTCCCTTATGTTGTATTTGTATTTCATACCCGTCTTGTTCTAGTTTAGCTGTTTCTATAGTCTCTTTAACAGATGTTTTCAACTGTTTTTCAACTGCTCTTTTATGGAGTTTTTTTTCTCCGATCTTTATTTAAAGTGCTCATATTATGCTTTTTGGCTTCTTCCCTTTCCTTTATTGTGTTATATATCTTTTGTGCATGTTATATTTTTAAAAAGTGAAAAGGCCCAAAGTCCCCCCCAAAGGGACGTACCATCTCCAACAGAAAACACTGTTCACTAACTGCTCCAAACAGCTCTGTTGTAGTCCAGCCTTTACTTCCATGACAAACGACGTCACTTTGTAACTTGCGTTATGATGCTCGGCTAGCTGCTAGCGTGACACTCCCTCATACTCTGCTTCTGACTGGCTAGTAGTCCTTACCTTGGTACTGTCAGGGCACGCCCTCATACTCTGCTTCTGACTGGCTAGTAGTCCTTACATAGCTACTGTCAGGGCACGCCTTCATACTCTGCTTCTGACTGGCTAGTAGTCCTTACCTAGGTACTGTCAGGGCACGCCTTCATACTCTGCTTCTGACTGGCTAGTAGTCCTTACCTTGGTACTGTCAGGGCACGCCCTCATACTCTGCTTCTGACTGGCTGGTAGTCCTTACCTAGGTACTGTCAGGGCCCTCATACTCTGCTTCTGACTGGCTAGTAGTCCTTACCTAGGTACTGTCAGGGCTCTCATACTCTGCTTCTGACTGGCTAGTAGTCCTTACCTAGGTACTGTCAGGGCTCTCATACTCTGCTTCTGACTGGCTAGTAGTCCTTACCTAGGTACTGCGCATGTGCGACTCTAAACAAAGATGGAACAGAAGTGAGATGCCTTACTCTGTAGCTAAAACAGAAAGCTCAACACACAGGGTGAAAGGAGGAGCTGCAGCAAAAAAACTTAAATTAAACCACATAAACCTATTCTGGTACAATTATGAACCTGAAAATGAGCATAATATGAGCGTGTTCTTTCAATCTGAGAGCATTTCTTATTGATTTCACATTAAGATTTTGTAATAATTTCCCTCAAAACCTTTGCTGTCACTCTCAACTGAAAGGGTTTGCTGAGTGTGTGTGGGTCAGAAGAAGGGAAACGACCCCCCCCCCCCGGGAACAACAGTGATTGATGCAAACATCAATATACTCACTTTAACTGCTACTCTCTGTGGCAGCACAAAGGAGACACATGGGGGGAGAGAGAAGAGAGCAATCAGCCAGAGTGCCTTCAGCCTACAGACGATAAGCTGATGGTGGCCTGGTCTTTATAGAAGCACGAAGAACGAGTGAAAAGAGGGGAACAATTACAAAATGGAAGTATTGTGTTTGTGTGTGCGTGCCAGGAGTACCGTCTCACCTGCTTTGACATGTCTAGAAGTGAAGATAGATTATTATTTTATTATTCTACAGGCACAGGAATATTCACTCC
This sequence comes from Percina caprodes, assembly GCA_013375575.1. Taxonomy (NCBI): domain Eukaryota; kingdom Metazoa; phylum Chordata; class Actinopteri; order Perciformes; family Percidae; genus Percina; species Percina caprodes. Next base: position 58,785 of record JABXJD010002007.1, on the reverse strand, counting down.
TTCTGTCAGGCAGCTGGGAGCTTTGACCCTTGACCTATTTTTGTTGGACGCAGGGTCGAAATAATGAGTGCTTTGGTTCTCTCTGACCGAACACGGTTTGGCTGGAATTTGAGTATTTTAGTCCGAGTAACGTAGAGCTGCAAAGAGTTATCAATTAGTTGTCAATTATTAAATTAATGGCCAACTATTTTGATAATCAATTCATTGTTTTTTTATTTTTAACCCAAAACGAGACATTTGAGGACGTCATGTTGGGCTTCGGAAAACACTGCGCCACAGTTTTGGCCATTTTCTGACATTTTAGAGACCAAACAACTAATACATTCATCCAGAAAATAATGGACGATGACAGTAATCGTTAGTTGCAGCCCTACATTAATGTCATGAGTAATGTAGGGCTGAGTGTGGACGTACAGCTCTCTCTTACAGTTGGAATTTCAACGTAGTTAGGCTCTACTTTATTATTTTTTAAAGATTTGTCGGCAAACTTTGTGTCATTTTATTACCGTGCATGATTCAGGGATGAAGAAATGTCCTTTTTTCATTCTTAAATGATCAGAAAACAGCTAACCATAAAACACAGATGTCAGTCTGCATGCCTCGTCATCCTCACCTTGCTTTCCTGACTCTTCACAGGCCGCAGGACGACGCCATGTTTGATCCTTTCCATCATTTCGTTCACCGCCTTCACGCGTCGTCGCCCTCGCCAGCTGGAGAGAGAGACGGAGAGGAAGCTCAATGTTTTACAATACAGGGAATAATATCTAATATAGATGTTACATACTAGGTTTGGGTGATATGAAAATGTGTACCATGAGACAACCAATTTTAAACCGATGCTTCACAATGCATCGTTACGTCCCTACTGGACTCATTTGAAAAATGACTCCTATGTAGAAAAAAAATCAGTAATGACCTATTCTGTGGTACAAGTTTGTATCCTTATTGCTCATTGCTGTCCTACATGTGAGAACATAGGCGCCAATACCATGGGTGCTCCGCAGCTCGAGCACCCATGGAAAATACTGAGACTGCCAGTAGGCTACATTCATTTACAATGAAACGTCTGTCATGGTGTGATTGGTTATTTCTCTGTCAGTCCCCTGCTCCATATCCTATCTACCAATCACAGCGTCTCTCTGATGAAAACGCCCCCTAAAACGCCACCGTTTTTGTATTGCCATCCTGTACATAGTCAAATATTTGTTCTTATTTTATTCCTATTATTATTATTATTATTATTATCTCATGTATATTGTATGTGTATATTGTATCCTAGTATTTCATTTATATTCTGTGTTGTGTGCATGATTTTGCTGCTGTAACACCATAATTTCCCATTTTTTTGGGATCAATATCTCAATATCTATCTATCTATCCATCCATCCATCCATCCATCCATTCATCCATCCATCTAGTGACCCGCCTCAATCCCCCCACTATTCAGCGCATTAGGTTATCAGAGTGAGACTAAAATGGACTGATTTCTTATTAAAAAAAGCAAAACCTAATGATGCAAGTGCTGTGTGGACATGTGTGCTATCTTCATGCAACATTGATAGCCGGCCCCATGCCTACTAATTCAAGTTTAGGCCTAGGCTAAAAGAAAGATATGCTACTTTACAGCTTTATTATCGAGACAGGCGTGTGTGTTCGTGTCGGCCGCTGTCTATTTTCTAAGCAAACATTTTTTGATTATGTTTTTTTTTAATGGGCATGTGCCTGTGAGCACCCACGGGGGTGCACAGAGACTCACCTGGCGGCTGCTCTGTCTTCACTGGGGCTTTGGAGCCTTTGGAGGACTTCCTCATGATGGCTATCAGAGAGCTGAGAGAGGAAGAGACGCAAGAACCGAGAGTCATGTCGCACATTTTGTAGGAATGCTGTGAAATGTTTTTCACACACAAAGAAAAAACCCCAACACAAAATCATACAATGAATATATGTTTAGTCACACAGCCTCTTCTTGACTGAGGCTACAGGTACACTACTACGTTTTCATTTTTAAGGAGAGACAAAAATCTGATCTCCTTCCACACAAGAGTTTTAGCTCCAGTAGCAGAACTAATCTCTGTTCATATTGAGACTCCTGCCAACACATATCACATAACCATTCACACACACACACACACACACACACACACACACACACACACACACACACTGGGCATGTGCGTGCCGGTGTAAACAGGAAGCAGATTGTCTGATGTTGCTGTCAGTTCTCGATGTGAGGCGAGTGCAGATTTGAGTCGCGCATCCTCAGATTTAAACGGTTTACAGCATAACGTCTCATACTGAAACAGGGGTTGCCATTGTTGTTTATGTGTCTGTGACGTCAAAAACCGAACAATCTGGTAGGAGTTCACGGGTAGTAAGTTAGGGGTTTGACCGCCGTTCCAGGGCGCTTTCACAGGCAGAAGGTTGTGAAAACACGAGGTACGGGTTGCCTGGAACGCAGCAAATCTATTATAGACTTGAATGGTAGGAGCTCGATCTAGCCATTCGCAGTTTAGTGGGTACGGTAAGCGTTTTCATAGTAACAGCAAGTTGTACCTATCAGAGACGTTGCTGTTATGCTTAGGATTGTGGGTAGTGTAGTATTTATCCATAAGATTGCGAATAAAATAGGTTTATCTTAACCATTGTGTTGTCTTCCCTTTGAAGTTTTTCCCCTTATCTCAACGTTTTGTTGCTTTTTTTAAGTTTTTGTATTTTTTGGTATTTTGGTAATTATTTTTTCATTGATTTTGCCGCTTTTTCCAACATTTTTCACCCGTATTTCGGCTTCCTTTATTTCGAATATATAGAAAAACCTTTGAAGACAACATAAGGGTTAAAACAAGGTTAATTTCATACAGACTTCTAGCTTTTATAAGAACAGAAACTTGCGTTTTACAATCTTGTAGCTCGTGGTCAGTCTACCTTGGTGAGTTGGTGGATTAGACATCACGGCTGATAATCAGCCTCCTTATGGAATAAATCAATGGGTTTTTACTCCCTGGAACCACACTGTTAAATGTAAATAGCAGCGCCCGTATCCAGCAAAATTTGGACTTCACTTTTTACAGTGGGAGGAAGCAGATGCGTGTTGTTTGTCCTTAAACACAATCTGTGTTTCAGACGCTCAAAATAAAAGTGCAGACAGTAAATATAGTGTACTGTGCAGTAAATAGAGGGATTTCAGACACAGGGTGTGATCACTGCACTCTGACTCAGCTTCAGCGTCTGTTCCCCTGCGTGGTAACCGAGGTACAGCAGGCACAGAACACGTGTGTTTCCTTTCCTCACCTGAGGGGGTTGCATCTCGAGGGGGGAGGTGGTGGCGGGGGTGGAGGGGGAGGAGGAGGGGGAGGGGGTGGCTGCGGGGGAGGGGCGGGGGGCGGGGCAACCCCAGGTTCAGGGGGAGGGGGCTCCGTGCTGGGAGCACCTGCGGCCTTTTCCTGGCTCTCCTGGAGCTCTTGGACTGTGGAGAGGAGGGAAGACAATGGAGGCAGTTAATTAATCTGCAGATGATTTAGGTACTGCTGAGTCATGATATCTAATGCTTCCTTCAAACCTTAGTCCAAGGATATAAAGTGTTGCATTTTCAATTATTATTATTATTTTATCTTATCAGGGTTTTTGCAAGTTTCACCAAGTCAAATTTAAGGCTTTTTTAAGACCATTTTGAATGATTTACCGTATATCGTGACATGAAAAAATAAAATATGTCAGATGTCAGAGTGCGGAAACATCGTCTGAAACAGTTATTCCTCATTGGCATTATAGAACTTGTGTCTAGATTGGCTGCAATCTAAGTTGCATGTTAGTCTAATTTGTAGTCGTAGTAGAGCAAATTATAACTACGACTAGCGACAGAAAGAACTACAACAACACAGAATTAAAAAAAATCACATTGCAAAGCGCTGCAGAAACATTTCAATGAGCATTAGAGGTAGGGATTTTAACTATAAATAAAATTGAGTTAAGTGGTGTGTAGTTGAGTCTGATAGCAGCCGGCTAAAAGCAGTTTTTGAGTCTTACAGAATACATGATTGGAGAATACAGCCATGATGTTTTAATGTTTCATATTCAGTGTCCATAGCGCCATCTCATGTCAAGTTCGGTTTCTGTGGTTCTGTGGGTTGACAGAAATTCACGCCGTCTCCTTTTTCCCCACCCGGTAGTGATCAATTAGAGCTAAAGAAACTAAACATAATCATTTCAGGTTATTTTGAATAGTTTTTTTAACCTTGCTTTATAGTTTGAGTTGGACTATGGAGAGTAAAACAAGACCAATTTTGCTTGGATATGAAAGAGATGCTCAGAGAACTAATGTTGGAAACCCTCTAACCTGTTGCATAATTAAAAATATTAATGCTGTCGTTAAGAATTTACCCCAATGCAGTTACACAGAGGCATCAAAAGTGCTTTCTTTAGTGCAGAGTGTGACGCAGAGAGGCCTAAAGCTGCCTGCACATGACAGGCGGCGAAACGGATTTGCATCGGCCGTTCCATTGATTTCCTGTAATTTATTTATAATTTATTTATGAGAAGAGCCCTGGGGAGAACTCAGATTTGCTGTTTGTGATGCGCTCAAAGTTCAATTTATTTGAACTTTGACCTAGTTGCTGCTGACCTCTCGAAAGCTCAACCAATGAGATATATGCAGCATGTCGTTACCTAGCAACGGGAAATAGCTTCCTTGCTTTAAAGGAACAGATCCTGGAGGTAACCGGCTCCAACTAACCTACTGCTCCTAATAGGTGACAAAATAACGCCAACATTTTCCTATTTACATGTTGTGATTTCTATAGTCACAGCGTGTACAAATAACAAGGTCACATGTCACACAGCCATCTTCTAACTTCTCTAACTATACTAATCACAACATGGAAAAAGGAAAATGTTGGCGTTATTTTGTCACCTATTGGGAACAGTAGGCTAGATGAGAAGGGTATGTATGGATTTATCTAACTCTGGCGGATATGGGGAATAAGCTAAAGTCCCAATAAGTTGGCGTGTTACACATGATATGTGATCTGCTCTCTGCGTACCGCCAGGTAGGGCACAGAGCAAAGTATCATGTGTAGGCGGCTTAAAGCCATACAGCTGTGAAAATGGCCATGCCTGTTTTTCTAGCGCCAAACGTTTGTGTCACTTTGGAGTTTGGAGCGTTATTTAGCGTGACATAAATTCTTTAGATTGTCTAGTTTAATCTGATATTAATATATTTACTCTAGCTTTAAAATGGAGCCTCTTAAAGGTCCCATGGCATGAACATTTCACTTTATGAGGTTTTTTAACATTTTTAATACATAACATAACCCCAGTGGCTAGAAATGGTGATAAGTGTAAACCGAGCCCTGGGTACCCTGCTCTGCCTTTGAGAAAATGAAAGCTCAGATGGGCCGATCTGGAATCTTGCTCCTTATGAGGTCATAAGGGGCCAGGTTACCTCCCCTTATTAGGGACCACTAAGGTCTATATAAAAGAGACTTCAGATACAGTCTTAGGGACCACTAAGGTCTATATAAAGAGACTTCAGATACAGTATTAGGGGACCACTAAGGTCTATATAAAAGAGACTTCAGATACAGTATTAGGGGACCACTAAGGTCTATATAAAAGAGACTTCAGATACAGTATTAGGGACCACTAAGGTCTATATAAAAGAGACTTCAGATACAGTATTAGGGACCACTAAGGTCTATATAAAGAGACTTCAGATACAGTATTAGGGACCACTAAGGTCTATATAAAAGAGACTTCAGATACAGTATTAGGGACCACTAAGGTCAATATAAAAGAGACTTCAGATACAGTATTAGGGGACCACTAAGGTCTATATAAAAGAGACTTCAGATACAGTATTAGGGACCACTAAGGTCTATATAAAAGAGACTTCAGATACAGTATTAGGGACCACTAAGGTCTATATAAAAGAGACTTCAGATACAGTATTAGGGACCACTAAGGTCTATATAAAAGAGACTTCAGATACAGTATTAGGGACCACTAAGGTCTATATAAAAGAGACTTCAGATACAGTATTAGGGACCACTAAGGTCTATATAAAAGAGACTTCAGATACAGTATTAGGGGACCACTAAGGTCTATATAAAAGAGACTTCAGATACAGTATTAGGGACCACTAAGGTCTATATAAAAGAGACTTCAGATACAGTATTAGGGGACCACTAAGGTCTATATAAAATAGACTTCAGATACAGTATTAGGGGACCACTAAGGTCTATATAAAAGAGACTTCAGATACAGTATTAGGGACCACTAAGGTCTATATAAAAGAGACTTCAGATACAGTATTAGGGACCACTAAGGTCTATATAAAAGAGACTTCAGATACAGTATTAGGGACCAGTAAGGTCAATATAAAAGAGATTTTAGATACAGTATTAGGGGACCACTAAGGTCTATATAAAAGAGACTTCAGATACAGCATTAGGGGACTACTAAGGTCTATATAAAAGAGACTTCAGATACAGTATTAGGGACCACTAAGGTCAATATAAAAGAGACTTCAGATACAGTATTAGGGGACCACTAAGGTCTATATAAAAGAGACTTCAGATACAGTATTAGGGGACCACTAAGGTCTATATAAAAGAGACTTCAGATACAGTATTAGGGGACCACTAAGGTCTATATAAAAGAGACTTCAGATACAGTATTAGGGGACCACTAAGGTATCCAATGCACTAGTTTCTCTCGTCAAGCCTCCACGTTTGACTCCAGAGTGAAGACTCTTCCTCATCACACCATCTGTTGACGCCATGAAAGAGGCGTCTGTTTTTATTGTTTCTGGTTGAAGTCGGTTTGTGGTTTTTGGTCCTGACTTTGCGTCATGTGACCTATTAAAAAACGGACAGATGCCGTGCTGCTCGCAGGGAGAAAGTACATGTTTGCCAGCTCTCCTGCAGCAGATGGATCAATCTAGTTCAATCTCAAAGTTAGTGTGTGTTAGTGTCAACACGACAGACAACTTGTATCTACTGAGGTTTTATTTATTTATAACATTCTTTTTTATAGGTTGTTTTGTTGTCTTCTTTTATTTTACAATACAGGGTTAAATCACTCTGATTACTCTGAGAGATGATGAGTTGAGTTTATCGAAAAATGTAGTCTTCAATAAGGAAGGCCGCTCAAGCCTCATTATTTTTGATAGTTTTTATTTATTTATTTGGATTTATTTTTTTTATTTTTTCTATAGTTCTTTTACATTTTGATGTTTGGTTGTTAATTAATGGTTAGCTTGATCTGTTTGTTGTGTTCTTTTTTTAAATGTATTTTATAGTGAAATAAAAAAAAAAAAGAAAGAAAGTAAATTTAAAAAAAGCCACAATACACTGTTTTTTAGCTCCTTAAGGGCTCTGTTGTGTGTGTGTGTGTGTGTGTGTGTGTGTGTGTGCATGAGTGCGTGCGTGCGTGCGTGCGTGTGCGCGTGTGTGTTGCCTGATGTCCGGTTTCCTGTGTCCGGGGATGACAGGAAGATTATCCTCACATACCTCTGCACTCTAATGAAAACGTTAAAGCAAATTAAGTACATTCTGTGTGTGTGTGTGTGTGTGTGTGTGTGTGTGTGTGTGTGTGTGTGTTTTTGACAAAAATATCCTTTAATGCTGTTTCAGGGTTCAAATAAAAACAGCAGGTGCGTAAGGAAGGAAGTGTCTATGAAGATTCTCAATCATCGATATTGTGTGTGTGTGTGTGTGTGTGTGTGTGTGTGTGTGTGTGTGTGTGTGTGTGCATCTCCACCTCTGTTCTCCAGCTCCTCGTTCTTCTTCTCTGCCTGCTCCACTCGTCCCTCCACCTCCTTCTTGGCCTCCTCCAGCAGCTCCAGCTGCCTCTGCAGCGCCTCCAGCTGCTGCTTCACACAGCTCTGCTCCAGCTGGGCCTCACACACACACACACACACACACACACACACACACACACACACACACACACACACACACACACACACACACACACACACACACACACACACACACACACACACACACACACACACACACACACACACACACACACACACACACACACACACGCCGCTATATCAATGATTACAAATCTTTATAGACATGTTTACCTATCTTGTAGCAGAGAACAAACAAGAATTTGTTTTTGTTTTTATTCTCATTTTTGTTTTTACTTATTTGAATCTTAACCGTAAAGTGGCTTTAATCAACCAAGGATCAAATGCTGAATCTGAAGCTGCTCTTGGCGTTACGCCCCTTTATTTAGCAGCTTAACCCTTGTGTTGTCCCTTGTTCCTTCCTGTATTGAAGCGTATTTTTCTCCTACCCTGGCCTACACATGGGTAGAGAAACAGATATTTAGTTTGTTGACCCAAAACTACTAACTTTGCTAAAAAAAAATGGTTTATATCACCTTAAAAACACGTTTTTAAGACAATCTGGATCCTGCAACAAGGCAGCCCTGCTTGGTTCTTTCAGGGAATGATTTACAAAGAATATGTTACGACATGTCCTCTCTAACTGGGACATTTTGGGACTGATTGGTGGGGATTGACTGGGGGGGGTTGACTGGGGGGGGGTTGCTGTGGATGAAGTACACACAGGGTAAAATAAATAATTTATACTTTATTAATCCCGCAAGGGAAATTACAATGTACTGAGGTTTAACCATGCATCCAGCTCATGTAAATAGCTCATGTTAATGTATTGTGTCGACAGTCAACTTCATTTAATATTCTATGTGGCGTTCTCTTTTGCGGCGTGCAAATGTTCCACCACTAGCAGCAACGGAGCAATCCCGGAAATGAAACATCGTTGATATAGACTAACTTTCTGCTGATGCTGAAGACGCTCCTCCTCCAGCGTTTTGGTGACGGCGGCGACGTCCTCCAGAGCTTTCAGAAGCTGAACGCTGGGCTCAGCGCTCTGCAGCAGCAGCATACTCTGCCTGTTGGCCTCCTTCTGTTTCACCAGCATCTGCAGGAGGAAGAAGAGGAGGAGGAGGACAGAAAGACAGAGAGGCAGGGAGGAAGGACAGGAAGAGCAGAAGAAGAAGGCCAAAAGAAAACAAGGGAGTAGGACAGAAGGAGAGGAGGGGAAAGATTTTACCAGTTTTTTTCCATCAATCTGTTTCACTCCTGCAGGCTCTTTTTCACTTTTCAGGTCAGTAAACACCAGATTTCTTTATGAGGCACAATGTTATTAACACACACGTCAATTAGCAACACAACACTGCAGGTCAGCGTTCATCACAGCAGCAGCAGCACTTCACAGCTTTTTATATTCATCTGGAGGACTGCTGAGGGTCAAAGTCACAAAATAGTTTCAGAACTAAAGAAAGCGTAGATTATGCATAATGTGGGGATTACAACAAGTCCTCCAGACCATACAACAAAATAAGTTGGTTATTCCTAATACCACAGCACATAGAAAAGCTTTTAGCCCGTTAGTTACGACTTCAAGTCACAACCTGGTAGCGTTTCAGGCAAAGTCACGACAAACCCTTCTAGCTAGCGTTAGCAAGCGGCTAACTAACGTTGACGTTAGCTAGCGCCAGCCGATACTAGTGATTTCTAGTCGCAACATATTTTGGGCAATATTTAATAAACCTAACCTGTAGTAGTACACAATCGTATGTGTATTGTTTGATTACAATGTGCAGAATTACTTTACGTTGCCTATTTATGTCTATTTCTTTGTATTTCGATCGTTTCTTTACCTCGTGTGCATACGTCTCAGCTTTGACTCTCAGGCTCTGCTCCAAGTCGAGCTGCTCCTTCATGCCGTCGTACTCCTGCGCCGCCATCACGGAGACTACAGAGGCAGAGAGACAGACACCATCAGGCTGAACAAAGAAATTCATAATATTAGCAGCTCTTTTTCATGTACATTGATATATTTTATTTAACCTTTATTCAGTGTTTTCCCTGGCTTTGTGGAAGACTTAGGTGCACGTATCTGGCAGGGGGGTTTAGGCGTCTTTCCTCAGAAAAAATGTGAATTTTGTCTCTTTGTGGGGTTTGGCATCTCTTTGTAGTCATGTGTGTCTCTTTTTGGTCAATTATGTTTTCTTTGAGGTTGTTTTGGGTCTCTGTGTTCATTAACTGTCAGTTTGTGTCCCTTTGTGGTAGTTTTGCTACCACAATACATTGTTATACATTATTTAGGACCATTATTACCATATGTGTGTCTGAAACTTTGGAAAAGCTATGGCAGACAATACATAGATACCCTTCAAAAAACTTAAAGACAAAACCTTGCTGAAGAAGTCCATCTACAGTCATTAGATCTGAGAAAAGTCTTTTAGTTATATTCATTCGGTGGTACCCAAAACAACAACAAAAATCCACTCTGCGTTGAGTCTTTACACACAATAACACACAGCACATTTAATACATGTTGATACAAATGTGACTTGATTTTTGCCATTGGCCAATCTACCTGCCACCTTGGCAGCCAATGAGAATTGAGTGATTTAGAGTTGTTTTTTTGTCATTGTTGTTCTTTCACATGTCATGCAAGTCCGCCATTTACTTGGATTTGAGCTAATAACATAGACAGTCTGACGCTCCACATTCACACACACAATTCATTCATTATCTTACACCACACCATACATACCCTCCCCGATCCCGCCCCGCTTCCGTCTGACTGCCTCGGTTTCTTGTGTTTTCTTCCACCCTCCAAAGCCACCTCAAAAAATTCCTCATGTGACCACATGACCTGTGTGTTGTCTTGTGCATTATTATGTTGTGATGTTGTTATTGTATACTATGTTGCTGTCTGCATTGTTTCCTTTCGAGAAAGCGTGTGGTGGCGCTGTTCCATAGCTGCCGCCCGGAGGCTTGCTCCAACCTAAGTCAAATTCCTCGTAGGTGTCTTCATACCTGGCGAATAAAGCTGATTCTGATTCAAAACATGTGGTGGCAAATTACCGGGGTGAAGAGGCCGGCTGAAACAAGCAACCAACAAAGAGATGGCAAGGATGGTGAGGTGCTGATTTACAACAGCAGTGCAGAACGAATGTATTGTTGTGACGGTCGTGTGTTTGGCTCAGAGGAAGAGGTGGAGGTAGAGGAGTGTGTCTGCCCCTTTTTTGTGGACTCAGAGGAGCAGTCTGTATATGATAACTGTCTCTGACAGGGGAAATTATTAAATAAAAAGATTAAAAAATCTATACGTTTGATAAGAGTTATTAATTATATCGATTTCGTTAATTACTTGACAGCAATAAAATGTGTATTCTTAACGAGTTTAAGAACGATGATTGTGCATTTAATGTATTTCATCTGTATGAGGCAAAACAATTGTCCACAGTGGCTGGTGGCCAAAAAAGCTAATTTCAGTCCCTGCTAACACAACATGCTAAACTAAAAGAAGGTTGTATGTTTCATAGTTCATGTTCGTTTTGAACCATCAACACAACTTGTTGTCGATGTTGGTTTGAGCCTTTCTATCTGTCACTCTACGATATAAGTCGAGTGTAGATTTGAGTCGTGCAGGCGACAAGTTGCCTACAAGTTGCTAACGAGAGACTTCTGTAATGTTAATACAGTAAAAATAGACCTACTTAATGAAGTTGGTTCACTGTTGGCTACAAGTTAGCATCAAACACAACAAAGGCTGTCAGTTGAATGGCGTTTTGAGCTAACGTTAGCAATGAAACAACACTAGATAGCTAAAACGTTTTTGAAATGGCCGCTAGTTTAGCTACAAGCTAGCAATCAAACACAACAAAGACTGTCACTTGAATGGCATTTTGAGCTATTGTTAGCAATGAAACAATCATAGATAGCTAAAACATTTCTGAAATGACTGCTAGCTTAGCTACAAGCTAGCAATCAAACACAACATGATTGACTGTCACTTGAATGGCATTTTTAGCTAACGTTAGCTTATGGATACAATCCAACATTCATGGATACAGTAGCTAAATTGTTTTTGTAATGACTCCCATCTTCTGTTATTGTTATCTTCATGGATTTTCATGACATGTGATGCCGTAAACCGTTTAAATCTGAGAGGCGCGACTCACATCTGCACTCGCTTCACATCGGGGAGTGACACTATCAGCGTGTGAACACTTCCCAAAAGTTTCTGCCGTGTTGGGACTCACCTCTGTTAAATCTCTTGATGGTTTTACTTTGTTTCTCATTAGTTTCACGAAGCTCCTTCATCTCGGCCTGACCTTTCTCTGACTGCAAAGAGTGAAAGAGATGACAGTGTCATGACACATGAACCCTAACCCTAAACCAAAAGACACTTACTCAAAAAAGCATTATGTCATAAAAGTTTAACACTTGTTTATGTTTATGACACGTTCATGACAGTGTCATGTAACTCTTATGTAGATACCTTCAAGTAAAGTGTAACCATCATTTCTATCAATAGATTTAGCTCCTGTATGTCCGTATACAGTAAGTTGTTTAACCTGATGAATCTCTTTTCATAAATATGTTGGAGAGCTGTATTCCACTGTGGTCATTTGAGTGGATATCACAGTATATATATATATATATATATATATATATATATATATATATATATATATATATATATATATAGTTCTTTTATGTTTCTGCAGAACAGGAACCTGCTGAAACCCAGTTTTTAAACTGAGTAAGAATGAATGAATGTATAGGAGTGTATGTATATACAGTATATATAAGTGTGTGTATATATATGTGTGTGTGTACATATATATGTGTGTGTGTACATATATATATATATATATATGTGTGTGTGTGCATATATATCTTCACCATATGGCGAAGTTGTATTTTTTATGGTGTGCCGTTATGCTGATTTGAGCACGTTCTAAATGTGTAGCAATTGTTAAATGTGACCAATCAACTTGCCTGGTCGGATCTACTTGTCGGATCTACTTTCTGTGTAATTGTCCTTCCTCACCTGTGCAGTCAGCTCTTCTATCCGCCTCTGCTGTTCATGAATCTGACACACAAAATTCTTCTTCTCCTCCAGTAAGGTGTTCACCATCTCCCTCAGATCTGACACAACACAGATGAAAAGTCCAGAAGTATGTATGCAGTTAAGTTTATTTCTTAAATGTGGAAATGTTCCTGACAAGCCTCCCATACCGCCTAAAATGCTGATATCAGTACGTATCAGCCCAATCCGATTCCATGTAATGTAGCAGAGATGTTCCAATACCGATACCAGTATCGGTATTGCCTAAAACGCTGGAGTACTGGAGTTTATACACCGACCCGATACCAGGTAAAACAAACCTTAATGAAAATCTACTTTAAAGATTATTTATGTTCTTTTCCATTATGACTGACTGTCAAACTGGATGGTTAAAGAAAGTTAATGGCATTCACTGTTTGCATGTGTCAAAAAGAGTTTACCAACAATGATAGCAATCATATCACATCCATACAGGGATACTGGTATAAAGCTGTTAAAAAATAATTAAATTTGTATTTTTTAACATACTGGTATCAGATGGGTACTCGGTATCGCCAGGTACGCAAGATCAGGTATCGCAATCAGGAAGGAAAAAGGAATCTCTAGTTAAATATTAAGAGACTGAGGCTACATTCACATTGCTAGTTTTTGCTTTAAAAATAAATAAAAATCTTTTTCTATTTCTCTCATTCCTCCTGCTCTGGCGTTTCCCCCTCTCATTAAAAACCAAAACGTAGCAATGTAAAAATAGCATGAATACTGCACGATAAATCAAGAGCTCTAAATAGGAAATGTTCTTCTTCTGTGGAGCAGATGATGGGGACTTATTACATGGGACTTAGTTCACCATGTTGTTGAATCTCATTGTGCGTGTTGTACC
>JABXJD010002007.1:0-40000 GCA_013375575.1 Percina caprodes | reverse complement strand
AGACAATTATCCAATTAACTTACATTGCTTGTTTCGCCGCTGCCGACTGCAGCGATCTCGTTTAATACTGCGTCAATGTCAAGGGAAAATATTTCCTCAATAGTTTTTAATGTATCCGATACTCTATAAGCTGTTGCAGAAACCAGCCTGAAGCAATAAAGCAAAAGCTGTCACATAAATGTAGTTCAGTAAACATTACAACAGAAGGTGTATGAAGTAGCAGCAGGGGTGATCCTAGGATCAGACCTTTAGGGGGGGCTCAGCCCCTAATGAGAATGTGGCCTACATGAAATGTTATCATGTTTACATTATGCATAAATCTCTGCACACCCATTACTCTCTGTGAAATACCTCAAACGCTTCACTCAACACATGCATCAGGACAACCTGAGTAATCCGGTTTTGAAATTGCAACAAATTTTCTACATGGTCTCCAAACTATATTGTATTCTCATGTAAACTAGTTATGTCAGCACAGATAATTTTGTAAATTGCTTAGCCAGTGTATCCCACCATAATGGTTATTATATTGCCAGATTCCAGACAATCTCACTTACTCATATATATCCCACTTACAAATATGAAAAAATATTTTTACTGGTATGCTTCCTAGTGACATTAATGCAAAAATATGAAGAAAAAACAATTCCACCTGTGTGTGCATGATTAAAATTCTGAAGTGCAAACTAGTTCAGGCTACAGCACAAATATTTCCATCCATAGATAAGAACAATCAAGTCTAACCTCTGAATTTCTTTGCAAAGTGCACCAGATTGATAGCCTGGCTCCGCCCTCCTACGTACTTTTGCTCAATTTTCATCTTCCTTCAGCACACCGTCTGGGTTTGCGGTATATTTATATATATATATATATATATATATATATATATATATATATATATATATATATATATTTGCGGGCTTTCTCCGGCCAAATAATCAGCAAACAGAGGGAGGGGCTGAGGAGGAGGGAGGGGCGAGCTAGTCTCGTTTTGTTCGAAACATTTTCTTACAGGGGAGCATGCCCATGGACCCCCCTTGTGCCCCAGTGCAGCTCTAGGTCTTGTGATTCCCCTGGGGCAGTGTCCCCGTTTTAAGTTTTACAAAGATAAAAACATGACCTGTTTTGGAGGTATTTACGCATCTGAGCTGAAAATGTTCCTGGATTTTGTCTGAGAAATCTGGTCACCTTAATCTATGATAGTTTGATTGCTAACGTTGGGAAGATGGGAGTCATTACAAAAACAATTTAGCTACTGTATCCATGATTGTTGGATTGTATCCATAAGCTAACGTTAGCTAAAAATGCCATTCAAGTGACAGTCAATCATGTTGTGTTTGATTGCTAGCTTGTAGCTAAGCTAGCAGTCATTTCAGAAACGTTGTAGCTATCTATGATTGTTTCATTGCTAACAATAGCTCAAAATGTCATTCAAGTGACAGTCTTTGTTATGTTTGATGCTAACTTGTAGCCAGCAGTGAACCAACTTCGGCCCATTTTTACTGTATCGACATTACAGAAGTCTCTCGTTAGCATCTTGTAGGCTACTTGTCGTGACGCATGTGCAACTCAAATCTGCACTCGACTTACATCGGGGAGTGACAGTATGTACACTCATATTAGCTGTGCATTGTGGGTATTTTATAGTGGACTATATAGTGAATGAAATTAACCGCTACAAAATGGAGAACACACTATTTACTGTATAGTGCACCTGTTTCTGTGATAGGGAACGCTTTCAAACACGGCTGCAGTCTCTGTCTGTCTGTCTGTCTGTCTGTCTGTCTGTCTGTCTGTCTGTCTGTCTGTCTGTCTGTCTGTCTTCATTAAAGGTTTTTCAGTGTCGCCGTGGTGACAGAGTCAGACCTCTGGACAGACTTACTGGATTGTATTACAGCCAGCAGGAAGCTGCTGCTAACATCCCTGATCCATTAACAGACTCCTTCCTGGTCAATGTACAAGCCCCAAATCTGATTACACAGCTCTCTCTCTCTCTCTCACACACACACACACACACACACACATACACACACACACACACACACACACACGGCTGACTGACAAGGTGTTCCTGCCCACCGCCGCTGCCAGAAAGAGCCTCGAACATCTTTCAGGAATGATGTCTGGCCTGTGTGCAGCCCGAGCTGACGGGGTGTGATGTTCATAAAGACACAAAGCCATTTTCGGGGGAGGGGAGTCTCAACTCAATGATCACTCAGTGCTCACTGACATGCCGTGTCTTAAAACTGTGCACTTCTGTATTTACACTCGCTAGTCTGAGTACATGTGGTGGATTATAACTAAGTACATTTACTCAAGTACTGTACTTAAGTACAAATGTTGAGGTACTTGTACTTTACTGGAGTCTCTTCTTTTCATGCCACTTGCTAGTTCCACTCCGCTACATTTCAGAGAAATATTGTACTTTTTAACTCCACTACATTCATCTGACAGCTTTTGTTATTAGTTACTTTACATATTGAGATTTTTGGACACAAAACACATGTAGTTTATGAAACACAATGTTTTATTATAAAACTACCCAACAATATAAAGTCCAGCTGAAATGAATGAAGGTTAAAGCCTTAGTTGATTGACATAAATGTTTGGATCGTTTCCAGTTTCTACAATGTGAGAATTAATACTTTAAATATATTTTTCTGATGATACTTACATAATTTAAAAAAAATAGCATTTTAAATGTAGGACTTTTACTTGTAACAGAGTATTTTAACAATGTGGGATTAGTACTTTTACTTAAGGATCTGAATACTTCCTCCTCCACTGATTCTGTACTCACACTTGCTATTATGATTACATACGGCGACTCTGTTAAACTACGAGTACCCAGAAGCTGCACCCTCGAAGCGATCAAACCGTTGAGCGTGGAACAACGGACACTACTCGCACCCAGCGGCTGCCATCTTGGCCACGGAGCAGAAGCTACTGAACCATCGGCGTATTTCAAAACTTGTGAATGTGCTGGACGAGCAAGCTGCAGAGGTTACTATAGAAACACAAACACAAACAAATGTAGTCTAGATAAACGACGTTCCACTTCCGGGATTGCTCAGGTGCCGCCGGAAATTCAGCCGGACGTCCGTCACCTTCCTCTGTCTCTGTGTTGGCGCTCTAACCTGCGGCTGATTTCTGAGGACTATGGTTACCTGGTCCTCAGGTCTCTGCAGGGTAAACCCAGACAGCTAGCTAGACTATCTGTCCAATCTGAGGACTATGGTTACCTGGTCCTCAGGTCTCTGCAGGGTAAACCCAGACAGCTAGCTAGACTATCTGTCCAATCTGAGGACTATGGTTACCTGGTCCTCAGATCTCTGCAGGGTAAATCCAGACAGCTAGCTAGACTATCTGCCCAATCTGAGGACTCTGGTTACCTGGTCCTCAGATCTCTGCAGGGTAAATCCAGACAGCTAGCTAGACTATCTGTCCAATCTGAGGACTATGGTTACCTGGTTCTCAGATCTCTGCAGGGTAAATCCAGACAGCTAGCTAGACTATCTGTCCAATCTGAGGACTATGGTTACCTGGTCCTCAGGTCTCTGCAGGGTAAATCCAGACAGCTAGCTAGACTCTCTGTCCAATCAGAGTTTCTGTTGCACGACTAAAACTACTTCTGAACGTACACATGTTCCACCAAAACAAGTTCCTTCATGGAGCTATTTTGCAGCGGCACCGTGGCTCCGTCGGGTGGTTAGCCCCGCCCAAGACGATTGTGATTGGTTTAAAGAAATGCCAATAAACCAGAGCACATTTTTTCCCATCCCGCAATGTTTGCCTGACCCTTGTTCACAGCGCTGTGGAGGAAGGTCTGGCTATGCAAGACTAATTAAAATGTATTATATACATGTTTTTTTCGATGAGTAACATTATACTGCAGTCAGTTAGCGAGAAAACCAGCTTATTTACCATTAAACTGAAGAAGAAGAAGAAGTAGAAGAAGAAGTAGAAAAAGTAGTAGAAGAAGAAGTAGAAGAAGAGTCATTTCAGTGCAATACTACCCTGTCGAAATGTACGCACGACACAAGTGTACACAGAGTACTACACTCCCAAAAGCATCCGAATTGAGACACACAAAAATATCCTTTATCTGATTTGAAGACTAAACTAAAAGGGCTAGAGGGAACAGATATTGCTGCATTAAACATTTAACCGAGTGACCTTTGAACCCCGTGATGATATTCATGTGTCAGCTCAGTGGCAGCGAGGCTCTTTGTTCGGATGGAGTGGCGAGGAAAAGAGAGAAAAGGCTTCTGGATCTATTTTGAATCCCTCGTTCAATGTTTAATGTGCTTTGTGGATGAGCTTTGGTGGTGTGATTCCCTCCCAGACAGAGACAGACACACACACTCTCTCTCTCTCTCTCTCTCTCTCTCTCTCTCTCTCTCTCTCTCTCTCTCTCTCTCTCTCTCTCTCTCTCTCTCTCTCTCTCTCTCTCTCTCTCTCATTTAAATGGGCTTTAATGGCATAGACATCAGTCCAATTCTGAAGTCTTTACACTTGCTTCCTGTGCCCCAAAGAATAGATTTCAAGTCGCTAAATGGTTTAGAGCCAAATTACCTATCAGATCTAGTGAAGTATGAACCACCGAGACCTCTAAGGTCATCAGGGTCAGGTCTGCTTGCCATCCCTAGAACCAGAACTAACAAGGGGGAAGTGGCGTTCAGTTTCTATGCTCCGTATATCTGGAACAAACTCTGTTTGCTGTAGATCTGCACCAACGCTCTGCTCCTTTAAGTCAAGGCTGAAGTCCTTCCTCTTCCATACTGCCTTTGT
This sequence comes from Percina caprodes, assembly GCA_013375575.1. Taxonomy (NCBI): domain Eukaryota; kingdom Metazoa; phylum Chordata; class Actinopteri; order Perciformes; family Percidae; genus Percina; species Percina caprodes. Next base: position 35,209 of record JABXJD010002007.1, on the reverse strand, counting down.
TTAATTATGTGCACTGTACTGTGAATATTATTCTTTTATTATGGTATTTAACCTGGTTTTGATTAATTGTTTTTAACTTTTATTTACTGTTGTTAATTTGTATTATGTACAACAAGTATACTTTTTATATAATTTTTAATATGTTTGATGTTTTATGTAAAGCACTTTGAATTGCACTACTGCTGAAAAGGGCTTTACAAATAAAACTGCCTTTCCTTGAAAGTTTAAAAAACAATGCTGCCAATGCATCAACATACAGTCTGTCCAAATATTTGGATAAAACACAATAAACTCTTATATGAACAATAACACAATATTAGAGGTGTCTAAAAACAAGATAAACACACTAAATCTGAGGGAAAAGGTACTCAAAACATGTAAAATGATGTGTCCATGCAGCAAGATCATTTCACTTGACAAGCTTAATTGATTTAAGATTATAATGGAAAGTGGAACACTTACAATAAGAAATGAATCTCTTAAAACAAGATAAATAATCTAACACTTCGAAATCTAAGTTTTTTTAATCTTGCTAAGAACCAAATAATTTGCAGTGTATGACAAATATGAAAACAAAAGTGAAATATCTCTCCCCCCCCCCCCCACATGCCACAGCACATCGTCCTCTGCTCGGCTGCACAGCTGGAGGAGAGCGGGTCATACGTTCTGCTATTTATAGTTCTGTTTTCATTCTACTTTGTTTTTACTAGAGAAACCAAAAAGCAGGTGCCATCACAGGGGAACACTGGAGAATCCCCCCCCCAAAAAAAACACCCCAGGGGTAAACAATAAGGGTTATGGCCCTATGGCCCAGGGGCAAGTAAAACGCCACATTGGCCAAGTAAATATAACAAGTTAACAAAAGGTTTTCAATCATATTTTCCAATCATCATTGTATTAAAAACGGTTAACTTTCCGTTGCTGATGTCAAACAGATTCCTTGCAGACATGAGCAGCTTTTTATGAGAGAATTTTTAATAACAGAAAATATTAAAGTATTTTTACTGAAGCTACACACTAACCCTCCATTTTTAATTGTGGGACACCATCCGGGTAATGAGTGATTTTACGGATTTATTTGAGTGTGGAGAAGGCTTTTTATAGGGCTTGTGTTTTTTTATATTTTGTTTTGTAAAGGGTAAAAGGTTTATCTTTATGCTTAATGAAAGCTGCTTTATGAATGAAATTGCCAGTTGCCATTACACAACATAACTGACAAAAGCGGACGCGACATGAGAGTTTCCTCTCATTGAGACAGTTTGTCCTGCAGCCCTGCGTCTCCTGTCAGAAACTGTTGTGGGTCAGAGACTGATCCGAGTTTCGGAGCTTCATGTAGAGAACTGGCGTGCCCTTAAAACCTGTAACGATCCGACAGGCTAAAAACAGAACGCTGCTGGGGGCTCTTCAGTGACGACGCATGCTATTAACAGACGATTTGGAGGATTACCCAACGATAAGCACAGTCATCCATGAGTAACGCGAGTGAAATCCCACCGCAGAGTGTTCAAACGGTTTCAAAAAGATGGACGAGGAATTAGCACACAAGCCAACCTGCCAGTGCTGCTTAACGCTTCCACTCCACCTAAAACGGCTAAAGGGGGGGGGGGAGGTGCCCCCCCCACCCCAATCCATTGGGCTAGAGTGCTGTCAATCTGACAATTGTCATTTCCATTGGATCAGAGTACTTTCACTTGGTTGTCTGTTCTTCCCAGCCCTCGTTGCATGACCAATTAACGTTTCCATGGCGACTATCTCGACTAATCGACTAATTCTGATACGACTGAACCAGCACTGGAATGTTTTTTTAATAAAGTGGCCGACTGACTCTATCGAAAATGTGTATTGTGTTCAGAAATACAAAAATTAAAACATTTTCAAATAAAAACAAGTAAAACTAATAATCAATGTAATGTTTCATTAGCATTACATCGTGTTGTTCAATCAATATTTCCAAGCAGACACACACACACACACACACACACACACACACACACACACACACACACACACACACACACACACACACACACACACACACACACACACACACACACACACACACGAGTAGGACCATTTTGATTTCAGGTTTCATGTGGAAAAGTGAAGGAAAATGTCTCTTTCTTTCCTAACAAAGACTTCCAACATAAAAGGATGTGAGTATTACCGCCAGTGGAGTTTAAGCTGGAACATTAAATGAGCTAAGCTGTGAACAATAGCTGAACTAATCCTGCCTTCAAGTGCTTCTCTTAAGCTCGTAAATACGAGTCGTCGTGCATTTGGGGGACTTTGGATGGAAAAACTAAAATGAACGCCACAGCAGTTGCAGAACACTTCCAGTACAGTTGTTTGCCTACATATCTAAAATGCTCGTTGTACCATTTTCCAACACATTCTCATGAATGGGTCCGTGTGATATCGTAGGAAAGGGTTTGCACGCCAAAATGTATGATATATTACAGTATCAAGGAGACTGTCGGCAGGTCCCGTGACACCAGCTGGCCACGAGCTCCAGGACGCAGAGCGGCAGTTGCTAGCATAGACAGTTAAAGAAATGGACCACCAGGTCCCGTTGCTCTGGACGGAGACCAGTGAAGTCTATTAGAAGCTCTTTCCCGGTGATGCTGAGCGTTACTGCGCAGCCTCCAACTGAGCTGGAAGACGTAGATGTGACGTAGCAACCTGTCTGAAAGCTGTAAGTCTTCTGGTAGCTGTGCAAGAGAAATCTCAATCATTCCCCATCAGCAGAGACGGAGAGGAAGGTATATGTTAGGAGATAACATAGGCACAGGCTAATTACTGCTAACTAACATGCTAGTTAACATTATTAATTAAACCTAAACAGCTGATGTAAGTCAAAACTGTCTGCGTGCTTCTCCTGACAATACGGTGCGACAGTAAGTTGCGTGGTTATGACACAGTCGTTAGCCTATTTTTATAAAAACGTCTACTACAGAGCCATAATGTGAGCTACAAGGTAACGGAGCCTTTTGTACATTGTCGTGTTTCCTTAGAAATAAACAACCAACAAATAGAGTCTTGAAACGCTTCAGATGTAAAGTTATTCGCTGTCAAAGTGGCACCAAAATGAATGGCAGTCAATGGAATGCTAACTGCAGGTGATGGCTTCATAGCATTTAAATGGCGCCATAGGCGCTCCGCTTAGAGAGGAGAGGCGGATCCCCTTGGTTGCTAGTTGTGTTTGGACCTCCGTCACAGCTCAGTTGTATCAGCGGCAGTTAGTCTATGTGTTCTTATATAGTCTATGTGTTCTTATATAGTCTATGTGTTCTTATATAGTCTATGTGTTCTTATATAGGCTAGTCTATGTGTTCTTATATAGTCAATGTGTTCTTATATAGTCAATGTGTTCTTATATAGTCTATGTGTTCTTATATAGTCTATGTGTTCTTATATAGTCTATGTGTTCTTATATAGTCTATGTGTTCTTATATAGTCTATGTGTTCTTATATAGTCTATGTGTTCTTATATAGTCTATGTGTTCTTATATAGTCTATGTGTTCTTATATAGTCTATGTGTTCTTATATAGTCTATGTGTTCTTATATGAACCATTCACCATTCACACACTGTGGCCGAGGCTGTCGTACAAGGTGCCACCTGCTCATCAGATAAACACTCACACACTTTTACACACCAATGACTTCACCAAGGAGGGATAGGAGAACTTCCGAGGACCGAGAAGTCAAGGAGCTATCAAATAAGCGTTATGAGATGCAGCCTGTCAGGTCACTCAGGGGTTTTGGGCTCCGTCACATGCTCTCAGCGTGTTCTTCCAGTATTTGGGAAAGCACTGTGATGCAGAGATAGTGCAGCCCCAGGCGTTTATCTTAGTACAGTAGACTGAATAACTAGGCTGCATAAGCTAACGGCGCTACAGGCGCTATCAGTTCTGTACAGCTGAGTGGTATCACAGTTAGCTTCCAGCTATGTGTTCGCTTACAGTAGCATTAGATGACGTGCAGCACTTCTGTAAGATGCAGTCAATCACTCTGGGTCACAAATAATACTCAAAAGACATTTCTGTACCTGCCTTTTCGGTCTTGTTTGGCTATTTCGTGTCTTTCTGTGTCATTTCTTTTTTTTTGTCATCTTGTTTTTGTCAGATTTGTCATCTTGATTCATTTCCTGCCTGCAAACTATTTTTATTAACTTCCCTTGGGGGGGGTTTCTTTGCATCACCTGCATCTTTTTCTCCAAAATCTCTTTTTCCAGTTTCCTATCGTGGCAACTCACTCTTAGGGCTGCTCGGTAATGAGGAAAAAAATATTTTATTTATTAATTATTTTGGTCCATATTGGAATCCCGATTATTTTACACAAATACTCATTGACTTTTGCAAAGACGCATTTATATACCTCAAAAAAAAAAAATATGTCAAATTAACAGTGAAAACCCCTTGAACTGTAAGATTTCTCCCGTTTCTTTTACATTCAGAACACGAGACAAAATAAGAGTTTGCAAAACACAATGTGTAGAATAAATGTTTTTTCTCGATGACTTTGTTTTTGTGGTCGTTAGGAGATAAAATCCTAATTGTGATTAAAATTTGATGACGTGCACAGCCCTACTCACTCTCTTTTAAATGTTTTTAAAGATTATTTTTGGGGCATTTTTAGGCCTTTGTTTGACAGGATAACTGAAGAAATGAAGGGGGCGGGGGGGGGGATGACATGCAGCAGGTCAGAGTCAAACCCCGGCCCGCTGCGTAGAGGAGTAAACCTCTAGATATGGGCGCCTGCTCTACCAACTGAGCTACCTGGGCGCCCAGCCCTACTCACTCTTACTGATTCTTCTCTTTGAATCTGATCTGAAACTTAGAGAGACTTAGAGAGACTGAGTGTCAGACCCCGTTTGACACTCAGCTCCTGTTCTGCTGCTTCGGCTTAATGCAAAGCATAAACTCCAGACTGTGAGACATCGGCTTTGTCTCCTGCTTCCTGACAGTTTTTTTGTTTTTTTTTTACTTTAAGAAAAAGGAACAACAACGTTCAAAAGCTACCAAAGATCTTAAGAACGAGTTCCGGGTCAGGTCATGTTTTCACTGTTTAATAGTCAATTAATCTGCACCCAACTCGCTCAGTCTGACCTTTGAGATTCAAACAAGACTGAAATGAAGTACCTGCCGGCGAAAAGGAGCAGAGTCTCCCTCATTACATCCATTAACATTTGGTCGTCACATAAGGAAGAGGCTAGCAGGGAAAAAGTGGACAGTGGATAAAGAGTCAGGCAGGAGTTGTAACCCTCCTCCCACACTCATCTTTAGTCAGGTCTGGCTAAGGGTTTGTTCTGTCAGCATTGTTCAGTGGAGGCCAACGATGATGTACAGATGCAATGGATGTATGGAACTGTTACTGAAAGGTCTGTAAGCTACCTAACCGATAGGATTGATGTCCATCGTCGTTCCAAAGGGCTCTGTTTGTGCCGAGGGGCTAAGCGAGCCTCTACAAAGTGTACCTCCTATGGAGCCATTTTGATGCTAACAAGCAAGTTAAGGACTAGGCTAGCAGATAAAAAGTGGAAAGTGGACAATGGAGGAGGAGGCAGGAGTTGTAACCCTCCTCTCACACTCATCCTTCCTCCATTTTCTGCTGCTGAATAATTCATGGCAGGAGGTTTTTTAATAATTCATAGAAATAACATGACAAGAGTGACTGCTGTGTTCTTTGGGGAGAGGCAGTGAATGAATAAATTAGTGAATGAGTGAAAGACTGAACTTGATGACGGGACCCACAATGAAAAGGAGGATCAGCGTTCCCGCTGACTCAAGCGACTCCAGGTCCAGTTTTTTGCTGTTGCAGACAACTTTTTGACTCGTTTCCGACAACAAATTTGGGGTTTGAGTTCAAACCGATGGGCTCATCGTCTGCTTATCTTCCAGTGTTTCATCTTTTAATTTCACATTTTAACCGTCCCTATGAACGCTAAGATCAACATGTCCATTACTGTGACATATTTGAACAATCCAACAATTTAAATGTCTTCATGTTTCACATCCAACTTTTACCTGCGGTTTTATTTCCAAGTAATTTAACCCTTGTTGATGCTTTTTATCAATGTTTTTAACCTTTTTCTTACATTTCTGTCCCTTTTTTCCAACACTTTTGAAGCTTTTTTTTCCCAATGTTTGTCACTTTTTTTGACGTTTTTAATACTATACGTAACACTAATTTATTAACTTTAGTTTTACAGTTATTTTTGGAATTTATGGTCAATACATAAGGAAATTACACCTAATGTTTGAGTTAGAAAAGCAGAAATTAGGAATTATTGAGACTAAAATTAAAGGAATGGATGTTGATGATAATCACAGACTGGAATATGTCAACTTTTACTCTCAATACTATTTCAAAAACACTTCAATTTGGTTTCAAATGCTATAAAATTGAATAAGACGCCCCAAAATTAGTGAAAGTAGAGATTTGTACTTGGCAAAATCAATTGTGTGGAATCAATCATGTTATTTTGGGGAATTAAAAAGAACATTAATATAGGAAAAAACGGGTCAATTTGACCTGAGGACAACATGAGGGTTAATAGTATATTTATGTCAGTGAACCAAAAATCCATTGCATCTGTACATCATCCTTGACCTCCACTGAACAATGCTGACAGAACAAACCCTTAGCCAAACCTAATAGCGGACGTATATGGAAGACAATCCTTCCTCCATTAGCAGAGAATGACGGTGGACATTCTGTAAATCACCACAGCAGATTTGTCTAATATGAACATAAATATTAAAGACCGGGCTGTGATATGCAATGGTTAAGGACGACTAGAAGAAAACATCAGCTGGACATATTTGAACAAACCAAAGAATCTAAAACCAGGAAGAGCGCCGGGTTTAGAAGCAAATTGAACACAGCAGCCAAACAGTGGATTTGCAACTTCCGTGTCTGTCACGTGAAACACAAAGCGGCTGATGTCCTTATTATTCATAAACTAAATTAATGGACACATTATTAAGAGCCATCACCAAGGCATGATTTTAAAGTGTTATGTCACCAAAGTGATTACAATTCATCCTTAAAGCGACAGGAACATCTGAACCAAATCAAATGGCAATCCATTCAAAAGGTGAGATATTTCAAGTCTACTGGCCTAACTTGTCTCCAAACCACCGTCCATCGTCTTCCTGTCTTCCTGTCCTCCTGTCCTGTCCAAACAGTTTAGGTATTTGTAACGTCACACCGAGGAGAACACCGGGTGGAGACTGCAAGCTTCTCTGGTTACCTTTTGAACAGACAAGTGACTCAACTGACCTCTTTTATGTGACAGAAAAACTCGTTATCTGGTGTAAAGTGGACACACAAACATCAACTGTGAATGTGTGTCATCATTTAAGAAAGAATATATAGTTTTACAATACAATTTTAATTATTAAAGTTGTTAATATCAGATTCCTGTTCCATCAATTGACAAACTAACTACACAGGATACATATTACCAAAGCAAAGAAATTATGCTCACTTACTGATATTTAGCAGAACTCATTTAACCTTATAAGTCAATATCATAATAATAATAATAATAATAATAATAATAATATGCAGCTTTAAGCTTCTTTTATTTCCTCTACGAAACAAAACCTCCCTCACATTAACCCTCAACATCTGACACCACTCAACGCCTACTAGCTTTCATATCCCATTATTAATAATGACGTTCTCTTACCTGTGTGAATAGTCACGACAGAAGCGTTATGAGCCTCCGTCCTAATATTTAGACCGGCTAATTTCAGAAGTTGAACTCCTCAAAAACACAAAAGGCTTGCCTACTGTTGGCAAACTGAACCTGACAGTCGCCAAGGAAACAGGCACATCCTCCCCTGCCCTCCTCTCTTAAACACACCCATTCAGAGGACAAGGTGTCCACAAAGGTGAGGACGAAAGGTGTTAGGGGGAGGGAGGGAGGGAAGGAAGGAGGGTGTCTTCTGTCTGATTGTAGGTGATGTGCCGGTTGCTTCGTGCTACATGATATCTCATTGACTATATGTAGAGGGGTGAATTAAATTTTTATAAAATGGATAATTGGACAAGAACTGGATATTTCCTGTTTACTACAATTTGGGTCTTTTTTCATTGTTTTGGCGATTGTTTTTATGAGCTGTGAAAACTTTTAAAACAAGAGAGCTGAGATCCAGATCTCTTTAGGGTGACTGTGGATCAGGACGTAGAGCGACTCATATTTCAAGTTTAACCCTCATGTTGTCCTCGGGTCAAACTGACCTTTTTTCCTATATCAATGTTCTTTTTAATTACCCAAAATAACATGATTGATTCCACACAACGCTCTTTGGCAAGTTTAGCATCTTGAAACACGCCTGAAAAAGACAAAAAAACAAGATCTGTCTCCTAAAAATGACATTCCCATACAACTAAACTGCAACATCACTTACGTTTCAAGAGAGACGTATTTTTTGACGCATCGAAACCACTTCATGTGCTCAAAATAGTTGTTGAGATATCTTAGATTGAACCAAAGTTCAACCAGAACCAGAGCTGCACCACTAATGTGGCTAAAAAGGGTCTAGATTTGGATTTACCTATGACGATTTGTGAGTCCTGAACTCTGAACTCATAATTTACATGGGGGGGTTGTAACCAAAATAATCAAAACTGGCCAGAAACCCTCCAAAAAACCTATTTCCTTTACATAAGTACACACATTTGAACCATAACTTGATGCAGAAAAGGCACAAATTGTTGCAGAAACAATCCCCAGAAAGCAGGAAATGAAGTGTTTGATATGCTCAACATTAGAATTTTGCTTAGAAGTGGAGATCTGAGCGCCCGGTTAGCTCAGTTGGTAGAGCGGGTGCCCATATATAGAGGTTTACTCCTTGACGCAGGGGGAGCCCGGGTTTGACTCCAACCTGCTGTCTTTTGCTGCATGTCTGGTCAAAGGCCTAAAAATACCTGAACAATATTCTTTATAAAAAAAAAACAAAATAAAAACAAAAGTGGTGATCTCAACCCAAAATCCCCAAATTACGCCCTTGCCTGGACTACACATCTAACATAAAGTTGTGTGATGATGGAAGCTGGACTCACCTCTCTTGATGTGTTTGAGTTGTCTCTCGGCCTCGTCTCTCTCCTCCGTCAGTCGGTTGCACTGCAGGAGCAGACAGCAGAGTCAACTCAATATAGATCATGTTCCACAACAGCGTACACAGCCGACAGCTACAGAGTAGAGTTACACGGACACAAAGCTGCGTTCAGAGGACGCGTTACACACTGAGCTGTTACAAAGCTAAACTTAAAAGGTGCTCTAAGCGATGTCACGTGTTATTTAGGCTACAACATTTTTTGTCACATACAGGAAACATCTTCTCACTAGCTGTCTGTCCCCTGAACACACTGTAAAAAACATCTCCTCACTATCTGCTAGCTGCCTGTCCCCAGAACACACTGTAAAAAACATCTCCTCACCATCTGCTAGCTGTCTGTCCCCTGAACACACTGTAAAAAACATCTCCTCACTATCTGCTAGCTGTCTGTCCCCTGAACACACTGTAAAAAACATCTCCTCACTATCTGCTAGCTGCCTGTCCCCTGAACACACTGTAAAAAACATGTCCTCACTATCTGCTAGCTGCCTGTCCCCTGAACACACGGTAAAAAACATCTCCTCACTATCTACTAGCTGCCTGTCCCCTGAACACACTGTAAAAACATCTCCTCACTATCTGGTAGCTGCCTGTCCCCTGAACACACTGTAAAAAACATCTCCTCACTATCTACTAGCTGCCTGTCCCCTGAACACACGGTAAAAAACATCTCCTCACTATCTACTAGCTGCCTGTCCCCTGAACACACTGTAAAAACATCTCCTCACTATCTGGTAGCTGTCTGTCCCCAGAACACACTGTAAAAAATATCATCTCACTATCTGCTAGCTGCCTGTCCCCTGAACACACTGTAAAAAACATCTCCTCACTATCTGGTAGCTGTCTGTCCCCAGAACACACTGTAAAAAACATCTCCTCACTATCTGCTAGCTGCCTGTCCTCTGAACACACTGTAAAAAACATCTCCTCACTATCTGCTAGCTGCCTGTCCCCTGAACACACTGTAAAAAACATCTCCTCACTATCTGGTAGCTGCCTGTCCCCTGAACACACTGTAAAAAACATCTCCTCACTATCTGCTAGCTGTCTGTCCCCTGAACACACTGTAAAAAACATCTCCTCACTATCTGCTAGCTGCCTGTCCCCTGAACACACTGTAAAAAACATGTCCTCACTATCTACTAGCTGCCTGTCCCCTGAACACACTGTAAAAAACATCTCCTCACTATCTACTAGCTGCCTGTCCCCAGAACACACTGTAAAAAACATCTCCTCACTATCTGGTAGCTGTCTGTCCCCAGAACACACTGTAAAAAATATCATCTCACTATCTGCTAGCTGCCTGTCCCCTGAACACACTGTAAAAAATATCATCTCACTATCTGCTAGCTGCCTGTCCCCTGAACACACTGTAAAAAATATCATCTCACTATCTGCTAGCTGCCTGTCCCCTGAACACACTGTAAAAAAACATCTCCTCACTATCTGCTAGCTGCCTGTCCCCTGAACACACTGTAAAAAACATCTCCTCACTATCTGCTAGCTGTCTGTCCCCAGAACACACTGTAAAAAACATGTCCTCACTATCTGCTAGCTGCCTGTCCCCTGAACACACTGTAAAAAACATCTCCTCACTATCTGCTAGCTGCCTGTCCCCTGAACACACTGTAAAAAACATCTCACTATCTTCTAGCTGCCTGTCCCCAGAACACACTGTAAAAAACATGTCCTCACTATCTGCCTGTCGCCAGAAGACACTGTCCCGGTGGTACACATGTGCAGTTTGAGTTGAGGTGCAATAACGTTTGCTGCTGAAAAGCGTTAGCTAAGCTGGAGCTTAGCTCCAAGATGGCTGACACTCAACTCGCTTCAGCTCGCTTCGGGTCCAACCCCCTATGGGTGGGTTGAAAACATGCCGGCTTGTAATTCAATACCTCTGGGCAAAAATGCCTCTGAAGATGCAAAATGACGAGTTTCACGTCATCAGAGTTATATTTTCCCAGACACACAATACAGAGATCTCTCGTCTCAGGGGGACATGAGGGATGGAAGCACAGTCATTCAAAAATACTACTGGGTTTCTACTGACACAAAGCTTAATGCTGATTGGTGAAGTATCCCTTTAACATAATTGCTTGACCCCAACGTATAAATGGTTCCCATGCTGGCTTAGAATGCCTATTTAATTGACTTTTCCAACAGAGAAAGCAGCATCTGAATTCTTCAAATATTCCAGAGACAGATTTGGAAATCTTATCAGCCAACGTGTTACATGCTCCATTTTAACATCCATTTTGCCTGATCTCGGTCCTTTCTACAGGCTGTATTGCTCTTCTCCATCGTCTCAAAATGTTGCAAATAACTGCCCCTCACTTCTGATAACAGACTGATTTTTTCTGTTCCTGCTGACTTGACGGTTGCCCTGCAAAAGCCATAACCACTCATTTTCAGATCCAAGGGATCTGGTGTAAGTATCCCTTGTTGGGCTATATTTAGGATGAGCAGCTGTGGTAAGCCCTGTTTGGATGTTGGAGGGCTGAATCTTGGGTGACAGCAGCGGCTGCAGACGTAACTGAGGTTAACAAGTGCAACCCTGCATCAACACGAGGACAAACCGTAGGTTTTATTTTCACTTCTTCTGGGTGGGAAGGAAGCAATTTGCATCAAATTATGGACATTAAATTAAAACCCAAACCCCAAGTGTTCTTGTCGCCTAAAAATCTGACTTCCATTTTGTCTTTTATCATAATCAATGATCCACATTTATAGTTTATGCCTCCGTATAAAAGTCCAGTTCATTCATTTTCTCATAGACAATGTCAGGTGACTGATAGTTGGAGCATGTTAAGGCTTGGAAGAACACAACATTTTAATCATCAGAACCAATCACACATACAAAAACTCTAGGTTGCTTACATTTCTTTAAACCAATCACAATCGTCTTGGCGGCGCTAAGCAACGGTATACTCTGCAAAATAGTCTCGGGAAGAAACTTGTTTTGGTTGAAACATTTGCACCGAGCAAAAGAAAAACGAACGCCACATACAATATTAAATAAAGTCAACTGTTGTCACATTACAGTAACGTTGCTGCTCTGTACCCTAGAGGTACAGAGCAGTGACAGTCTAGCAACTCTCCATTGGTTTGTGCCAACCAAAAGCCAAATTCTGGCCAATCAGATCGTGTACAGAGTCAGTGGGCGGGCTTAACATTAGGACGGCAGAGTTGCAACGGTTCTGCGTGAATTCCCTGCTACTTGAAAACAAAGAAGACTGTCTTTGGAATCGGCTTTGGCCGCGACTCTGGAAGACTCGGAGTTAATCTCTGAAGTCATTCTTAAAAAAGGAAGATGTGTTCGGAGTTCTGCTGAGAATCTATCAACCAGCCTTGCTCTGGTTGGTTGGAGCGCTGTCCTATTGCAGGCAGAGGGAATCTGAAAGACAACCGTTAATCCCGCCCCTCGGATTGAGCCCAGCCAATGGGGGGTTCCCAGACCCAACATCTGGATGTGGGTCTGGCTTGTCAGGCTAGGCTATTTTTTGTAAATCTTCACAATCTTTCCCATAACGAACCAATCAGGCCTGCCTTGTTGCACGATCCAAATGTTCTTCAAAACTTGACATTTTCAGCGTGTAGCTTGCTACAACAACAGTGGTTGTTGTTGTTGTGTCCTGTTGCGGAGTGATTTTGAGAACGACAACGCACAGAGAGCGGAGGGCGAGGGACGTGTTCGACACCGGACATAAACATTTAAAAAAGAAAGAAGTTAACTTTGCTTCCCAAGGTGCATTACACTGAGAACCATCCAATCACAGATAACTATTCACATCCACAACCTTCAGTTTTCTGCCAATTTATTTTGTGGTGAATCGTTTTCATATTCTTTACCCTAGCGTCTAATATCATGTTAAAAAGGCAAAGATTCATCTCTTTATGTATCTTTTTCCTACTTAAGTCACTGCCTCTTTTTTCTTATTAGACAGGGATCTACAATGGCCTTCTGAGTGGCCGGAGTCAATAGTGGAGTATCTGCAATGCTGCTGTTCTCTGACCACGCTTCATTTAAAATGGTAATTGGAACATTCAGTGACCTCATGGGCAGCAAAAGCAACCGCAAACCAGAAGAAAGAACTCTTCTATGGTAGTATGGATGTCCCCCTTTCTGGTCTATAGATCCCGGCCTCTGCTGAATTATTTTCATCCCCACAAAATGTGCACCCATAAAGGTCATTTCCAGGGCCGTGGTAGTGGAGCTTAGCCAGAAAAAGTAAGCGTCATGCGGCGAGGACAGTTAAGTTTAGGCAACAAAATGACTAGTTAAGTTTAGGAAAAAGATGGGAGGTTTGGATTAAAACCCCCCCTGAGGAGCAGAAACTCAGTCCGAAGGGAGTTGGGTTGGGAACCGGAGGGTTGCTGGTTCCAGTCCCTGTACGGACCAAAGTAGTAGAGTGTGGATTGGTAGCTGGAGAGATGCCACTTCACCTCCTGATGCTCTTGAGCAAAGGACCATATCCCCCCCCCAATCGCTCAGGGTGCTGGTCCAGCTGGCATCCAGCTGATTATTTTCCATTGGATATTGAAGTTCAGGTGGAGAAGTGATTTGGCGTGGCTGGCAGAGTGGTTCTATATCCATGGTGGTATTGGAAGGGGGATTTCATTTAGAGCCCGACCGATATATCAACGGGCCGATATTATCGGCCGATATTTCCCGATTTATCGGTATCTGCATTTATCATCAGAAACATTTATAATGACAAATAAATGACAGTATAGTATAGTTTGTCCTCCAGAGGGCGCTCTACAATGTCTCTGTTGGTAACATTGATTTTTCTTTTTGTTAGTTATTGTGTTTTTGTTCAAAGGACTTTAAGTTTCACATCTTAAGTTTGTATTTTTATACATTTTATTCATCAGAACTTTCATACTCTATTCTACTCTATATCCATGGTGGTATTGGAAGGTGAATTTCAGTCTTGCATATTTTGTTTTGTTATGCATGAAGGCAGAATACATTCAGAAACTTGTATCGGACTCAAAACAGCATGGATGGTTTTGTTTTTCCAAGTTTGTATGTGTTGTAGGGAGCACACCCCAAATCCCAGGAAAAAATATAATTTTCATAATATGGGCACTTTAATGGTTAAAATGTGAGTCTTTGTAAGGGCGTAACTGCGTCAAAACCACGCCAATATCGCAGATAAAAAGGACAAAAAGGACACTGAAGATCTCTCTCTCTCCTTCCGGCTGCAGGGAGAGAGATAGACTTGGCCCACTTTCTCTCTCCAGCTCTACCTGCAGTCTCACACACTGTCAGCTCAGATTTCCCTGAGGAGCCCAGCGAGGGCAGCGGGTTCACCGGCACGCAGCAAGGCACTGGCACTGCCAGGGTGAGCGCTTCAACTCCCCGTGCTGCTCAGTGAGCAGAGCTGCAAAGATTAATCAATAGGTAGTCAACTACTAAATCAATCGGCAACTATTCTTCTAATCAATTCGGTTACAGAATTCCTGATTCTCTGAAACACTGATTCTTCTCTCCTCTGTGAGAGTGAACTGAATTTATCCGAGTTGTGGACAAAACGAGGACGTCGTCTTGGGCTTTTGAAAACACTGATCCAACATTTTAGAGACCAAGCAGCTAACCCTTAATGGGGGATGCATATATAAATCCCCAGTTATACAATCTAACTGCAAAGGCAGACATTTGCTGCTGAAATGTCAAAGTGTAGTCAGCAGTAGCTCCTTTCCTTTGAATTTGAATTGTAACACGCTAACGAGTAGCTCTGCTACTGCTTCATGTATCGGCATTGTAGTGAAACGCAGCTGCAGCTAAACAGAGTTTTAAATGGTTGGATCTTTCCATCTGCCATCCCTCTACTGAACTGCGGATAACAGGGGTCATCACTTTGGCCACTCACCCATTTCTCTCCGCATTACATACTGAGCCTGACCAAATATATATATATATATATATATATATATATATGTTGGCTCAATGGTTAGCACTGTGCTACGGCCACTGTGCTAACCATTGGGCCACCATGCTGCCTCCTTTATCTAGGTCAATGGCATATAAGCAAGGCATCAACACGTGGGTTGGGGGTTTTAACCGTCATGTTGTCCTTGGATCAAGTTTGACCCGTTTTCAGTTGATTTATTTATATTTTTGTCACAATAAATGGGCCGAAGAAATAAGCGCTGAAAATGTCAACATTAAAAATATTTTAAAAACTTTGGAAAAAACACGAAAAACATGAAAAAAGCACCCACAACATTGAAAAAGAGACAATTTTTTTGGGAAAAAGCGATAATGTGGAAAAAAAGTAACCAAAACATTTTTTTCCATGGTTGACGGGAAGACAACTCAAGTGTTAAGACCCTTGTACATCTTTATTTTGATTAGTCTCAAACTAAATGAGCAAGGCAGGGTCAGCTAGCTCCCTTCCCTCGTTGTACGTCGATAGCAACCTGTGTGTGAGGGTTCAGCTCCCTGTTTAACCCCTGTGTGTCAAAATTTAAAATCAACGCTTTTGTTGCCGCTTTTTATCGATGTTTTTAACTTTTTCTTACGCTTTTGTCCCTTTTTCAACACTTTTGACACTTTTTTTGACGTTCAACACTATTAACTTCAGTTTTTTCAGTTCTTTTTGGAATTTATGGTCAATAAACTTCATTTATAGGAAATTATACCTAATGTTTCAGTTAGAAAAGCAGAATTATTTAGACTACAATTAAAGGAATGGATTTTGATGATAATCACAGACTGGAATATGTCAACTTTTACTCTCAATACTATTTCAAAAACACTTCAATTTTTTTTTTTTTAAATGCTATAAAATTGAATAAGACGCCCCAAAATTAATGAAAGTAGAGATTTGTACTTGGCAAAGAGCGTTGTGTGGAATCAATCATGTTATTTTGGGGAATTAAAAAGAACATTGATATAGGACAACATGAGGACAACATGAAGACAACATGGGGACAACATGAGGACAACATGAAGACAACATGAAGACAACATGGGGACAACATGGGGACAACATGAGGACAACATGAGGGTCAAGGAATGAAGCGAGGCCCTGTAGACTGCAGGTTAGGAGGTTATTCTTACTACCAAACACTAAAAGGGTTGTGCCTTCAAGTCTTTGGGTAATAAGGTGAAGCAAGGCATTATCACCAGAAGGAGTTGTGTGTTGAATTCCCACTGTATCCACCCTTATATTGGGGTGTTTATGGGTAAAACCCTGCAGCAGACAGCGGCTTAGAGGCAGCTGATGGAGTAATGAAGGTTTCAGTGGAATGAGTAAATCTATTCAGATGTATAAACTGCTAAATATCAGTTCAAACCTGAGGCGAGGCTTTTTTTCCTGTGAATTAGAGACATGAAGTCAGTCAGACATTAGCCCACAATAAGCCTGCATGTCAGCCTTTTTACACTCAGCCCATTTCTCTCCAAAAAGGCTCAAATCCGTTTAGAAATCACGGATCTTCCTCATGAAACCATCAAAATATATCTGTGATATAGCCTAAATGTAGAGTATAATGTCTCCTCTCTGCGTAAATGGCGAGAAGAGCGACACATTCATAGGGAGGGGTCCGGCTCTTTCATGTCTACAGTAACCTCCAGGAGAAGCCGACCGGCGGATTACAGCCCACCGGCGGAAACCAGCCTGGAAAATGTCCCATCTGAGCCGGAAAGACCTGCAGAGACCTCCGTGGACACATTTACAGCGGTTTACCTCCAGAAATACATTATTATAGGCAAACATTTGAGCTATTTTTTTAATCTTTTTATCTTTTCTTACCTCTGTCCGCATGTGCGCGTCCCTCTCCTCCTCGCATCCCTCCATCTGCGCGGATGAAGAGCAGGGAAGCATTTCCCAACTATGTGGGGGGTTTTTTGTTGTTGAAAAGAAAAGAAAGCCACACGGAGGTGTATTTGAGCTTTTCAGCAGCACGTGTCTGGATCCGAGCCCATTCCTTTCTCCTTTTTTTGCTTTTCTTTTCTTCCAAACACATGGGATGGAGAGGAGCTCGGTGCGCTGCTGCTGCCGCTTCCTCCTCCTCCTCCTCCTCCTTTCACTGACAACAGCATCATCTGGCTCGCCTGAACCCCTCCTCCTCCTCCCCCCCCACCCTCCCCCCTCTACGCTTCAGGCAGGCCGTGCACGGAGACATGTGATGCTAGAGAAATGTTCTGCGAGGATTGTATGTAGCCTTCTCATTTAGCTTCGTTTTGAACCCAATTCTGCTTGCACGTCTTCAACTGATCCCTGTTATTAGTAGTCAACTTAAGGCCCCCGTCATGGGAGGCAGGGTGCGTTCAGGTGTCAATGGGGAAAGTCCGAAATGCGGCGATTCAGAGACCAGCATTGCATTCAAGCTTAATTTTGTATCCGTTAAAATAAGGAATAACCTCACATCCAGGGGCGGGGCTGGAAGGGGGAGTAAAGGGGGTTTAGGGGTGCCCCACCGCCTGAAATATAATTGCCCCTCCTGGTGCCCCTCCCCCCCAATCCAAAACTGTGATTTCCATTGGATATTGGATCCGAGTACTGTCACATGGCTGTCTGTTCCGTCAATCTTCCCAGCCATTGTCACATTTATTTTAATTTAACCTTTATTTAACCAGGAAGTCCCTTGAGATTGAATCTCTTTTCTAAGGGAGACCTGGCCAAGACGGCACACCAGTTACCATTTAAATAGAAATACATTAAAAACAAGCATCACACATAGAGGAAAGGAACAGGTCACATGTGGCAGTTACATTTTTGAGTTACATGGCATTATAAATTAATTTAATGGGACTAGATCATTTAAAAGATATTTCTGAACTCATTCTGCTTCGTTTTGAATTGAATTTTCCTTCCCTGACATTATAACAGTGTGTTGTTCCTTTAAGGCCCCCATCAGGGTAGTCATGGTGCGTTCAAGTGTTGATAGGGCATTTTGTAATTCGATGATTCAGTCAGCTGCGAGACCAGCGTTGCATTCAAGTTCAAATTTGAAATTAAAATAAGCAATAACCTCACAGCAATACATTTAAAAACTGTTTTAACTGTTTTTTAAAGACATTTTTGACGTTATTTTCAACGCTTTTGACGTTATTTTCACCGTTTTTTACGTGTATTTTTTTTAAGTTGGCCGTTTTTCTTTTTAATAATGTTTTATTTATTTGATTTTATTTACAATGGATCCCAAACTGATTGCTTTTGTGTCTTTTTATCATATATGTGCTGTCTCTTAATATCAACCTATTAACCAATCACAAGTCTCCATTAGGCCTAGTTGAAGTATAATTTAGGCTACACAACAACGTGTGTGTGTGCTTGTGTGCGTGTGCGTGTGTGTGCGCGTGCCAGTGTGTGTGTGTGCGCGCGTGTGAGTGGGAAATAGCTTTTCCACAATGACATCTAGTGTCAATTACATGCATCTACAACCACAGATCCTCCACTACTTTTTAAACACAATTAATTTATTATAATTTTACGCCTAGAGGAAAATAAAATATATTGAATATAATAAAGTGTAATATGTGTAATGTGTAATAATGTTTGACCTTTAGAAAACAACCAGGCCTAACACGTACCGTCCAGTAAAACAACAGTAAAAGGAAGCACGGTGCCAGGGGGGATGCTATGAACATAAGAAAATATGAATATAATAAAAATATGAATATAAGAAAATATGAACATAAGAAATATGAATATAATAAAAATATGAATATAAGAAAATATGAACATAAGAAATATGAATATAATAAAAATATGAATATAAGAAAATATGAATATAAGAAAAATATGAATATAAGAAAATAATATAATAAAAATATGAACATAAGAAAATATGAATATAATAAAAATATGAACATAATAAAAATATGAATATAAGAAAATATAAATATAAGAAAATATGAATATAATAAAAATATGAATATAATAAAATATGAATATAAGAAAATAATATAAGAAAATATGAATATAATTAAATATGAACATAATAAAAATATGAACATAAGAAAATATGACTATGAATAAATATATATATTTTATGGCCAGAATGGGACTTTGACATTCAGATTAACCCTCCTGTTGTCTTTGGGTCAAATCTGACCCCTTTAAAAAATGTCTATATCTGAAATATGAGTTTCTTTTTAACCAAATTACCATAAAAAATGGATTGGATTCATACAACGCTCAAAATACAATTAATCACTTTCATTCCTGATTAAACTCATCTGTACGCTCCTGTGATCCATAGACCGTTAATATTAATTAGTATAACAATATTGTGTAAAAATAGTAATTAATAAGAATACAGTCTATGCTCTGATCTTAAATATTAGTCAAAATAATTCATAATTTCTGTTTTTTTAACTCAAACAAAAGTTATAATTCATAATAATCGAGGGTTATTGACCATGTAGTAGTAAATAGTAGTAAAACTAGTGGTACTAAGGCGGTGTTGGTGAAAACTAACAAGAAAAGTCTGAAAAAGGGACGAAAATGTCGAATAATTGTCAGTTTTTGACTCGGGAGGACAACACGAGGGTTAACGCGGGTCACGTGACACAGTGTATACACGGAAGTGCCTGCAGCAGGAAAGAAGAAGAACGCCACCCGGTCAGCTTCAGTTCTGTTCCGGTACCGGTCCGTTTCAGCCCCCGCGGACTCCCCCGGTGTGTGTCGCTGTCTGCGCCCAAAGACTACACGATGGATAAAGTATTTCTCACGGTGACGGTGAGCCTGTTTATGGTCGGGACGCAGGTAAAGACCAGCTCCTCCGGGCTGAGGAGGGTCACCAGGGCGCAGGTGAGACCCGTTGCTTCTGTGCTACTCCTTCCCCCTTTCATCTTTAGACCTGATTAAAATGGGGAGGTGGGTTGGGAACCGGAGGGTCGCGGGTTCAAGTCCCCGTACCCCGGACCGAAGTATGGTGGTGGACTGGTAGCTGGAGAGGTGCCAGTTCTCACACACACACACACACACACACACACACACACACACACTCTGACATCTCCCCATTAGTGCATGTATAGGTACTGGGCATGTGTGTGTAGTTCAGGTCTGTGTGTAATAACAGAGTGTAAATTGTAATTATATACACTCTGTGTGTGTGTGTGTGTGTGTGTATATATATATATATATATATATATATATATATATATATATATATATATATATATATATATAGTTTTAATTTAAGTATTTTCTCCTACATTCTTATCAGTGTATTTGTAATTATTTTAGTTTTTTGTGTGTGTATGCATTATGTGTCCATGTACATATGCATACATGTTAAAAAAAAAAAAGGTATAAAGGTAAAATGTATCTGTGACTGGAAGTATTTTATTGTATATTTCCAATGTTACATCAACATGTAACATGTAATATCGGAAGGCCTACTTACGGTAATGTGTAGAAGAGATGAATTAGCAAATCAAATTTATAAAAGTAGCCTAAGTTATTATTAGCGTTTTCAAATTCATGTCTCCTTTTATTTTGGGGACTGCAGAGACACGTGGACACTGTGTTAGAAACTAATGATGGATTACTTCACTCAGGTCTCTGGTCTGAGCTAGTTGATTTTCATATGGAAATGAACTGAAACCTGTCTGGAAGGTAGAAAATACACACATCCTAAAAGCTACACTGGTACGACGAGGAGTTAATGGGAATTATCTCTGCTCTTTTTCAATAAAAGAACCTTTTTTCTCTGATTTCAGCTAGTATATATATATATATATATGTGAATAAATATCGCAATATATAATATGTATAATTGAAATAGACATTATTTTATCATTTATTCTTGAAATCTACATTATTTAAATATTTAATTTGGAATTAAGCGAGGTTGAAGATACAAAGTCGGGCTTAGGGACAGAAGGAAAACAGTAAAAACCATGCATAAAAGGCCTCATATCATATAATAAAAAGAATGAATTTTGTACAAGTTCCCCTTAGGGTGAAGTAAGTTTGACAAAAACAAAAATGAAGAAATGTTTTCTAGTTTTTATTATATCATCCAGGGACAAGAAAAGTACCATAGTTAAAGAATCACCCACATACTCTCCTCTGTGACAGTAAACTAAATATCTTCGAGTTGTGGACAAAACGAGACGTTTGAGGACGTCTTCTTGACCTAATCCGACATTTTCCATCATTTTCTGACACTGTAGACCCAACAACTAATCCATTAATTGGGAAAGTAATTAACAATGAACATAGTGGTTATTTGCAGCCCTAATGATTTGTATCCTGATTCAGTTCATAAGCTCTGTGTGTTGTGGTCAGGTTCTGGGTTTTGACTGGAAGAACTGCGGGCAGCCAGATGATCCAGCTGTTCTCAAGACTCTGGCCCTGTCTCCAGACCCGATCTCCATCCCCGGAGACTTGACGGCCTCTGCCTCTGGATCCACATCCGTAGAGCTGTCTGCTCCCCTGGCTGTGAGTACTCTGACTAAGGGGCTGGGTGGGATAGCCATATTTTAAGGTACATTGATATATTTTCAAACAAGATACAAGGAAAAACCTGTATTTGTACCAGTGTTTCCGCAGCAGCGATGCCGAAAAACACAGAAGAACAATAGTTAGGCTTCTGGATGTGAGACGGCGCCTGGACCCGTGGCGAGGGATGTGACCCCTGACCAGATTATCATAGTTTATAAAAAACACAGAGATGAATTAGCAAAGCAAATTTATAAAAGTAGCCTAAGTTATTATTAGCGTTTTCAAATTCATGTCTCCTTTTATTTTGGGGACTGCAGAGACACGTGGACACTGTGTTAGAAACTAATGATGGATTACTTCACTCAGGTCTCTGGTCTGAGCTAGTTGATTTTCATATGGAAATGAACTGAAACCTGTCTGGAAGGTAGAAAATACACACATCCTAAAAGCTACACTGGTACGACGAGGAGTAAATGTGAATTATCTCTGGTTTGAAGAGCTGCAAAGATTAACAGACAGAACTATTTTAATAATTAATTGTTTGGAGTATTTTTCAATGAAAAACATTTTATTTCTCTGATTGCAGCTTGTATATATACATATGTATATGTGTGTGTGTGTGTTCTAGTTTCTGAACACACACACAAAATGTTACTACACATCGCGGTCGTTGCTTGGTAGCGTTGCATTTCCTCCGTTTCTCTCACTATGCATCTAGAGTCACACTATACTCGCTCCAAAGCTAATCGCCGTCACTCTCTCACTCGCTCTACCACACACACACACACACAAACACACACACACTGTTGAAAACAAGTGAAGGGACATTCTCAATGATGGGCCGGCTTTTATTTAGATAGGCTATGTATTTTAAATCATTTTTCATTTGTCTTGCAGCTGTACATTTTCAAGTGGGGAAGAAAACCCGGTCTTTGCATTTTATTTAGAATAAAAATAAAAAAACCTTGTGACATCTCACATGTGACTTTGACTTAATTGAACATTTAGCAAACTTTGTCGAAAATACCGAGGTGTCTATACTATATCGTGTATTCATCTGAAAAATACAGAGATTGGGTTTTTTGGTCCATATCTCCCAGCCCTACTCTGACGCTGTCCCTATACAGACATTATTGTCTATTGGTGGTGGTGTTTACGCCAGGTCACCTGTGTATTCCACATAGGTATTACAGCATGATATACGACTCTATATAAGACCCAGAGGCCTCCGTCTCTAAGTGAAGCGAGATTACAGGACCATAAACACGGTGTTGCACAACACTGGTTGAACTTGTCTTGTTGAACAGCTATGTGTCTGCAGTGAGCCGGTTGTTGTTGTGTGCTGTTCTGTAAGGTAGAAGCAGGCGTGTCTGGATCTGCTGCTGATCCTCTGAGCTTCATGTGAGCACATCAGGCTGCGGTGTGTACACAGGGTTCCCCCTTCCATTATCAGTAGGATAATGGACATATTATGTCAAAACTAACTACATTGATTGATTAAATGACTTAATGATTGTAATGTTCTCTGGTAGGGGTGGGGGAAAATAATCAATACAGCATAGTATCGCAATATTTTGTGTGGCAATACTGTATAGATATATAAGTATCAATCTATTATCACATATGTGTTGGTCAGTGTGTCCCATTTTGCAGCAATAAGCTTAAAGTGAACAAACTGAGAAATGTATATTTTAGATAAAACAGATGTTGACAAAGTTTCCTTTTGGGGACGTCATTTGAAATTGGGAATAAATAATGAAATAATAAAATCCAGTAGTTCCCATGGCTCTGAAGTAGAAGGGTGTGACTATAGAGGGGGGGAGATGGAGAGGAGGGTTTCTGTGTTTGTCAGTCTGTAGCGGGCGCCCAGATGGCTCAGGTGGTAGAGCGGGCGCCCATATATGTATATAGAGGTTTAGTCCTCAGTGCAGCGGGCCCGGGTTTGACTCAGACCTGCAGCCCTTTGCTGCATGTCATCCCCCCCCATTGACCCGTTGTCCTATATCAATGTTCTTTTTAATTCCCCAAAATAACATGATTGATTCCACACAACGCTCTTTGCCAAGTACAAATCTCTACTTTCATTAATTTTGGGGCGTCTTATTCAATTTTATAGCATTTGAAACCAAATTGAAGTGTTTTTGAAATAGTATTGAGAGTAAAAGTTGACATATTCCAGTCTGTGATTATCATCAACATCCATTCCTTTAACTTTAGTCTCAATAATTCCTAATTTCTGCTTTTCTAACTCAAACATTAGGTATAATTTCCTATAAATGAGGTTTATGGAACATAATATCCAAAAGTAACTGTATAACTAACGTTAATAAGTTAGTGTTACGTAGTGTTAAACGTCAAAAGTGACAAACATTGGAAAAAAGCGTCAAGTGTTGAAAAAATGGACAAAAACGTAAGAAAAAGTTAAAAATATTGATAAAAAAAGTCTCAACAAAAGTTTTGATTTTCAATTTTGATGGGAAGACAACACAAGGGTTAATCTACACATTTCATGTTGATTTTTTTTTAACCGATTCGCGGTGCGTCCGTTTATAAGTGACTGAGCCACAGCTGACTGCAGCCTCCGTTCTGTAAATAGTTTCCACAAAGTCTTTACCAGAGAAAGCCAGAGGGAGCCGATCATTTGCTTCCTTGTTTTCTACACAGACCTGCGAGGTTACGGGAGGAGACTCGTCATCACCTGACGATAACATTGTTATCACTTCTCACTTCAGACCATAATGTCCTCTTTTGTCATGTTGGGACTTCCTCATAAGTTGAACTCGTGTCCCCTGTCATACAGACTGGTTCCTCCTGTTGTGCTTCTCTTCTGCTTTATTACACCGTCACCAAATCAAGTTGTCATATCAAAGATTGTCACTCTGGAGGTCTCACGTAGAGCCCGGCCGATAAAGGATTTTTAAGACTGATACGAATATTTGTTTATTTAATAATCCGATAGGCCGATACATATATAAAAAAAAAAAACGCGTCACAAAACAGATTTCCCTTTTCCCGTTATTTGTAGTTAGTTGAATTCTCACTAAAATAGTAATAATTTGTTTTATTGTCACAACAGAACATCAAAATATATTAAAGTTCTGATAAATAAAATGTATAAAAATACAAACTTAAGATATGAAACTTAAAGTCCTTTAAACAAAAACACATTAACAAAATATAAAAATTAGTGTTGCCAACAGTGACGTTGAGCGTCCTCTGGTGGACAGACTACGCAACGCCATCACTAACGGGGACGTTGTAGAGCGTCCTCTGGTGGACAGACTACGCAACGCCATCACTAACGGGGACGTTGTAGAGCGTCCTCTGGTGAACAGACTACGCAACGCCATCACTAACAGGGACGTTGTAGAGCGTCCTCTGGTGGACAGACTATGCAACGCCATCACTAACAGGGACGTTGTAGAGCGTCCTCTGGTGGACAGACTATGCAATGCCATCACTAACGGGACGTTGTAGAGCGTCCTCTGGTGGACAGACTATGCAACGCCATCACTAACGGGGACGTTGTAGAGCGTCCTCTGGTGGACAGACTATGCAACGCCATCACTAACAGGGACGTTGTAGAGCGTCCTCTGGTGGACAGACTATGCAACGCCATCACTAACAGGGACGTTGTAGAGCGTCCTCTGGTGGACAGACTATGCAACGCCATCACTAACAGGGACGTTGTAGAGCGTCCTCTGGTGGACAGACTACGCAACGCCATCACTAACAGGGACGTTGTAGAGCGTCCTCTGGTGGACAGATTACGCAACGCCATCACTAACAGGGACGTTGTAGAGCGTCCTCTGGTGGACAGACTACGCAACGCCATCACTAACAGGGATGTTGTAGAGCGTCCTCTGGTGGACAGACTATGCAACGCCATCACTAACAGGGACGTTGTAGAGCGTCCTCTGGTGGACAGACTATGCAACGCCATCACTAACAGGGACGTTGTAGAGCGTCCTCTGGTGGACAGACTATGCAACGCCATCACTAACAGGGACGTTGTAGAGCGTCCTCTGGTGGACAGACTATGCAATGCCATCACTAACAGGGACGTTGTAGAGCGTCCTCTGGTGGACAGACTATGCAACGCCATCACTAACAGGGACGTTGTAAAGCGTCCTCTGGTGGACAGACTATGCAACGCCATCACTAACTGGGACGTTGTAGAGCGTCCTCTGGTGGACAGACTATGCAACGCCATCACTAACAGGGACGTTGTAGAGCGTCCTCTGGTGGACAGACTATGCAACGCCATCACTAACAGGGACATTGTAGAGCGTCCTCTGGTGGACAGACTATGCAACACCAGGATTGTGGATGCAGATCTTCCAAACTGTCCACAGGGACCTCTAACGTTGTATGTCTCCTCTCTGTCTGTCCCCCGCCCCCAGCTCAACGTGACCCTGGAGAAGGAGGTGGTGGGTATCTGGGTGAAGGTCCCGTGTGTGGACGAGTTGGGCAGCTGTCACTATCCGGACGCCTGTGCCATCCTGAACCAGCTGACCCCCCCGGGTCAGGACTGTCCCGAGCCGCTCCACACCTACGGACTGCCCTGCCGCTGCCCCTTCAAAGCCGTGAGTCCTTTCACAACACCTCTCTCTCTCTCTCTCTCTCTCTCTCTCTCTCTCTCTCTCTCTGCTGCTTTCCCAAATGATCACAGAAAGGAGATGCATTGCTACCGAGCCACGGCCGAGCGGCGTGCGTCCCCGCAATGTGTAGTAGGCCACGGCGTAGGGTCCGGGTCTCTACGTACCTATGTACACACAGCGTAGATTTAATGCAGAAATACACAAGAAATATCCGTGTATGACACAGCTTGTGATTCCCAGTTGCTTTATGTTTATTCACACTACGAGTTGCATTATGGGACCTTGATTTGTCCTCAACTGTGACAACTTTTGGCGACTATGGAGGTTGGTTTTGGTAGAATACGGATGACAGATTTCTCTTTAGAAGTTTAACTGCTTTTGGATGAGATTTAGTTTGAATTTTAAATAACAGAAAATGTTCTTTAAGCAAAACGATATGTTGTGCAGGCCTAGTCTGAGCTCTCTCTCTCTCTCTCTCTCTCTCTCTCTCTCTCTCTGTGTGTCTCCAGGGATCGTACTCTCTGCCTCAGTCGGACTTCTACCTGCCCAACATGGATCTGCCCTACTGGCTGACCAACGGGGACTACCGGGTGCAGGGCGTCCTGGGCAGCCAGGGCAAAGAGCTGGGCTGCCTCAAACTGTCTCTCTCCCTTCACTCCCTCTAAAGGAGGCTTCAGGTGGTTGATTATTCGCACATAGAAACGATTTGAAAAGTTGGGAAACGAAGCCGAAGTTGCACAAAGTTGGGAAACTGAAACCGTGAGCGGACGATGAGAGAAAACAAAAACGGGGAAAACATATTTTTACATTTCTGCTGCACAGAAAGATGCTTTGGGAAAACAAATGTGTAATATAACGCAAGAACGTGTACACGCTAAGCTAATAATAGCACACGGAACATCACCTTTTAATTTTTAGTTATTTTTTGGGGCATTTTAGGCCTTTTATCAGGTGAATCACAATCAGTGATTGGTTGTTGTTGTTTATTACTTTTATTTTTTTTAAGGGAAAATGGGGGGATTTTGGGCTGATGAGTAGAAGATCTGTTGGGAATTATGCCACATCTATTTTAGTATAACAGATTATGTATTTTCTGTTACTTTGATTTGTAGTATCTGTGTTTTTACTAAGTGCCCGATGAATTACTGTATCGATGAAATGAACGAGATGAAAATAAATCATTAACGGAGTTAGTTTGATATTAGTTCATTGTGATTTTGAATGCTTGTTTTCTTCACTTTTGATAAACAATGATTGAATGGTTTGTGAATGATTCACATTGATTTTTTAAAAATAAACATCATCCAATTGCTTTTAAAATGGCGTTACATATGTGTCTCATTCCCGAGCGAGTAACTGTATGTTTTGAGCACAGAGAATTACGTTTTAAACAGGAATTAACACTCAAACAAAAACCTATTCCATGCTCAATAAATGTATTTGCATATTTGCCATTATCCATATTAAAGTGCCTATATTATGGAAAAAAACAAACACTTTTTGTGGGATTCAGGGTGTTTGTGCCTCTGATGCTTCCACATGCATAGAAACTCGGGGAAATAACCTATCCATGGTGTTTTGAGTGAGATTCTGACTGTCCAACGTAGCATGCTACGGTTAGCCACCTCGTCTCTGGTGACGCAGATGAACAGCTCACCTGGAAACTGAAGACAGGACATTCAGAAACCGGATCTCACTTAAAACCGCATGGGTATGTTGTTCTCCAGGTTCATAACGATGAAACTCAAAACTTCAGACACTATTTTTGTCACGTAACACTACTCTGTGAACCTAAACACGGTAAACTCACACAACACACATCATACGTTAAAGGTGCAGTAGGTAGAAGGTTTTATTCTGGCCCTCATAGGTTCACAATACCTTTTAATCTAGTTTTAAGCCAACGGGAAGCTGTTTTTAGACTAATTACACGACGCAAAAGCAGAATTTGGCAGATTTTCATATTCAGGCATGTTCACGTTATGCCGTAAACCGTTTAAATCTTAGCATGCGCGACTCACAGCTGCACTCGACTCACATCGGGGAGTGACAGACATTGTTTTCTTACATCCATGCGTATAATACATCCATGATGTACACTCATATTAGCGTTGCATTGTGGGTATTTTATAGTGGACTGTATAGTGAATGGGATTAACCGTAGAGAATTCCAACACAACTACAAAATGGCAAACACACTATATATGGTGCAGTGTTTCTGTGATAGGGAACGCTTTGAAACACAGACAGTTGGCTTTCTCCATGAAAGGCAAACGCCAAGTAGATTATTATTATTGTCAATATGTAGTTAGTGTCGTGCTCCATCACACGGCTCATAAGACAGGGCCGAAAGAACAACAGCCCGGCTACAGTGACCGAGCAGCTCCACGTTTTACCACAAGGTGGAAGCATTTCCTCTGAAACTCTGGTGACACTGAAGTATTCTCCAAGAGCCCCTTAGAGTGCTTCTACTCCCACTGCATTACGTTTCTGAAGACGTAGCCTACTGCTGCTGCTCCCTCCAGAGGAGGACACACTTTATTCATTACATGAGCTGAAGTTGAGTCTGGGGTTAATGTTTTGGGGTTTTTGTCCCGTTTATGAGGACGTACGGTACGACCTAAGGGGACGTGCCTTTTACTTTAAATGACCTATTTCGGATGATTTTTTTCTGGATGGATGATTATGAAAAAATTGAGTTATGCTTTAAGATAGGAGCCTTTTTTTTCTTCAGTTATTATTTCCCAAGCTTGGGAGATAAGACTGAATACTTTGTTTAAAGAACAGGAGCAGTAAAATAACCATTGTGTCATGCCATCATTTTGTGAAATCTAATGACTCGATCTACCGGTCGGTGTTCGTTCCTACCCTCACCTATGGTCATGAAGGCTGGGTCATGACCGAAAGAACGTGGTCCAGGGTACAAGCGGCCGAAATGGGTTTCCTCAGCAGGGGGCCGGCGTCCCCCTTAGAGATCGGGTGAGAAGCTCAGTCCTCCGAGAGGAGCTTGGAGTAGAGCTGCTGCTCCTTCACGTCGAAAGGAGCCAGTTGATCTGGTGAGGATGCCTCCTGGGGGGGTCCCTAGGGAGGTGTTCCAGGCACGTCCAGCTGGGAGGAGGCCTCGGGGAAGACCCAGGACTAGGTGGAGGGATGTCCAGCTGGTTGGAGGCCTCGGGGAAGACCCAGGACTAGGTGGAGGGACGTCCAGCTGGGAGGAGGCCTTGGGGAAGACCCAGGACTAGGTGGAGGGACGTCCAGCTGGGAGGAGGCTTCGGGGAAGACCCAGGACTAGGTGGAGGGACGTCCAGCTGGGAGGAGGCCTCGGGGAAGACCCAGGACTAGGTGGAGGGACGTCCAGCTGGGAGGAGGCCTCGGGGAAGACCCAGGACTAGGTGGAGGGACGTCCAGCTAAAAAGAACGCTGAAAAAAACTGTCAAATAAAAATAAAAATGTTGAAAAAATTGTCAAGCACCATTCTTGATTGGCCAAAGTCACATTCAAATCAAATCATTCAACATTCGAAGACCACCATTAGTATGAAACTAGTCTTGCATTGCTAGACCTTCCTCCACACTGCTGCGTAGGAAGGTCCGATGACAACAGAGCAAGCCCAGACTGGAACGTAGGGGACATACACTCGTACGACTAATACTGATCACCTCCACCCGAAAATGATGTAAGACTTTCTTGTTAATCTGCTGTTTGTTGAAGTCGGAGCAAACTGACCATGGACCAAACAAGGGGTCTGGGGGGGGCGTCCTCGGTTTGTTTGGTGGAATTTGAATCCCATTACTTGCATTTCTACATACATTTACAGGACTATGGTGATACGAAATTCAGGCTATAATGAAGTTGGTCATAATGATAAATTCCACCAGAAAGCATAGTACTCAACGACGTGTAAGATCTTCAGGAGCTGATCGGGGGGGCAGGGCCTCGAGCTCACCCAGTAAGAGCTTTCGCCCCATGTTGGCTGAGTCCTGCAGCGGTCTGGGTTCAAGTCCGACCTGCGGCCCTTTGCTGCGTGTCATCGTGCATGCATGTCATCTCTCTTTCCCTTTCCTGTTAATCCCCTTTAATACAGGGAAAAGCCCCTAAAAATAATCTTTAAAAAAATAAATAAGAGACCCATCAAGTAATATCAAACAAACTTGGAAGTGTGTGTGTGTGTGTGTGTGTGTGTGTGTGGGGGGGCAAACTGGATTTTAATTTATCTGGAAATTACGCCCTAGGCTGTAGCAGACCAAAGTAAATGCTAATTTCTTTCAGTTGGACTTTTAGAGGAACGAGTGGTGTGCAGCTGTCTTTTAGCCTCACACAGGAAGTGCGCTGCTTTTGGCAGCGGCAGCGTTTGAAAAACCAAAGAGAAGCGAGTGTGGTTTCATTTACAGAAAAACACACAGCATGTGGACACCAGTCACAGCCTATATGTGCTGTATTAACTTCATTTAAATGTCTTGTACCTGCACAGTGTGATTTCAGCCCCTAGAGGGCAGAGCCATTCACAGTAATGTCCCATTTATATATATATATATATATATACACACACATATATATATACACACATACATATATATACATATACATACATACACATACATACACACACACGCACACATACATACACACACACGCACACATACATACATATATATATATATATATATATATATATATATATATACATACATACATACATACATACATACATACATACATACATACATACATACACGCTTGAATAAAGGATTCAACGAATTAATTGGACTCAGGTTGACAAATTAGAAAAATACACCTCATAAATATTTAAAAAAACAGAAAAGTTAAGTTGATTTACTGACCGGAGGACATTGTAAAAAGTGATAAAGAACTTCGGGAAAAGTTAGAAAACATCAAAAAGTGACAACAAATGTCAGAAAGCTTCAATACCTCGGTCAAAACAACAGCAAAATTAGATTAAATTGACAAAGAACTTTGGGAAAAGTGACAAAAGTATTTTACAAAAGATTAATTTTGGGGCTTTTCCACCTTTAATGGATAGGACAGCTAGGTCAGAAACACAGGAAATCATCACAGGCTGGACTCGAACCCTGGACCTCTGGGTCAAGTATTAAACCTCTATGTATATGTGCGCCTGCTCTACCCTCTGAACCAACCCGGTCACATGTCTTGAAGTTGTCTGAAGATTTTGACCCTGAAAAACTAAATGTTGGTCTTCAGAAAGACAACACAAGGGTTAATATTATTATTATTTTTATTATTATTATTATTATTATTATTAAAAAGCTGACTGGTTCTACTGGCAAGAATCCCCAGAACCGTGTGTGCACACGTGCCGAGGAGGTCAGTAGGTCTGGGCGAGGTGGAGGAAGATCCACAATCACAGGAAGAACCAATTAACCCTGCAGACATCCACCCAGAGGTGTTACCATGCTGCCGTTTCCTTCAGTTCACCGTCGCCTTCACTGAATCGGTTCACTAACAAGACAAAGAAAGACAACACAGCATGTATCGTCACATTCTTTTTTAAATGTATTTGTTTATTTGCATAGGGACTAGAGTATGTCGCATAGAGCTACAGGGTTTATAGCCTAAGCTAATTTGCAGCACACATCCCTAGATGGACCCTTTGTAAATACAATAACTCAACCGTGGAAATAAAATGGCCATTGTACACATTGTACACAACAAAATGGCGACTGTTGTTAGTTGTCATAGTGACAAAACGTGTCAGTGGGTCAATGGACCACCAGGAAGACGTAGATGTGACGTGAAAAAAAGGGTAAAAATAAATAAGTTTTAATCTTTTACAACACAAGGGTTAAATAAATGTACCCTGATTTGTCTGATTGCTCATCATAAAGCTAGATACAGATCTAATTGTAGAGGAGTAGAAACTCAGCCTTGTTTCCTCTCCTCTTTCCTTTTCACCTCTCCTTGTTTCATCAACTCTATTCTATTCCTCTCCTCTTATCTTCCTCTCCTATCCTCCCCTCCCCTCCTCTCCTCTTCCTCTCCTATCCTCCCCTCCTCTCCTCTCATCTTCCTCTCCTATCCTCCCCTCCCCTCCCCTCCTGTTCCTCTCCTATCCTCCCCTCCCCTCCTCTCCTCTTCCTCTCCTATCCTCCCTCCCCTCCTCTCCTCTCCTCCCCTCCCCTCCTCTCCTCTCCTCTTCCTCTCCTATCCTCCCCTCCCCTCCTCTCATCTTCCTCTCCTATCCTCCCCTCCCCTCCTCTCCTCTTCCTCTCCTATCCTCCCCTCCTCTCCTCTCCTCTTCCTCTCCTATCCTCCCCTCCTCTCCTCTCATCTTCCTCTCCTATCCTCCCCTCCCCTCCTCTCCTCTTCCTCTCCTATCCTCCCCTCCTCTCCTCTTCCTCTCCTATCCTCCCCTCCTCTCCCCTCCTCTCCTCTTCCTCTCCTATCCTCCCCTCCTCTCCTCTCCTCTCCTCCCCGCAGGACATCCTGTTTCTGACCTCCACCACCGGGCTGCTTCCTGCGACAGGAAGTCAGTTCACAGACGCAGGAGAGGAGGCAGGATGAAGAGGAGGAGGAGAGGAGGAGAGAAGGGGACGGCGGTCTGCAGAAAGGTTTAAGGAGACGAAAGAAGGGAGGAGAGGTGAAGGAGGCAGACAAACAGGAGGTGAGGAGAGGTCAGAGGTCACCATGGAAACAAACAAATCAGTGGTTCAGCAGGACAATAGAGCGGGAGAAACGGGTTCAGCTAGGCCACCGATTGGCCGCAACAGTCCCGTGTCATCACCTGTTGTCATGTGGGATCCACCAATGAGACGGGGTGGTTGTTAGAGGAATATCTGCAGAGTCTTTTCAATAAGACACAAAATTATTTGTTCTTTTTCTTTGTTCAATATTTTTAGGAACAAAAATAAGGTGCGAATGCCGTATATGAAAACATTAATTCAGGTCACATAACACAAGTTTTAGTAGGACAGGAAAATGAATGCAGTGAGAGTTCAACACACACACACACACACACACACACACACACACACACACAGTGTATCTTTCACCGGAGAAGGTGTTATTTGTCTTCTTCTCTCTGATTCTTATCTGGCAACATGGGGGTAAGCAGATCAGCTACATCCTGCTTTTAAACACACACACACACACACACACACACACACACACACACACACACACACACACACACACACACACTGGGGTTTCAAGCTGCTTTCAGCAACAAAAGGTGAATTAACTGTTGACTGCACTGTTAATGGCACATATAATGGCACGTATAATTGTGCACACACACACACACACACACACACACACACACACACACACACACACACAGGTGAAGCTATAAATTTGAAGTTTTCTCTTTATTTGCTGAAACAGATTATAACGGTGCAGAAGAGTGTTGGTAGGGACTAGAGTTTTCATGGTGATCGCTGCATGTCCACCTTTACTGTAGTCTTGCATTGCCAGACCTTCCTCCACAGTGATGCGAAAAAGGTCTGGCTAGACCACACAGCATCTAGCATCCAGCATTCCTGGATGGTAGGAAAAACGTGCTCTGGTTTATTGGCATTTCTTCAAACCAATCACAATTGTCTTGGGCGGGGCTAAGCGCTGCATGGAGTCACGTGTGTACGTTCCAAAGTTGTTTTAGTCGTGCAGATTGGACAGATAGTCTAGCTATCTGATATTTACCCTGCAGAGAGCTGAGGACCAGGTAATCATAGTCCACCGGAGTTTAGAACGCCCACACAAAGAAAGGGGAAGGTAACGGACAGCCGGCTGAAAATGAGGAACATTCAGTGGAATTTCTGGCGGCACCGAAATGAAACGTCTTTGATTACCTTTACTGCAATGGCCGCTGTAACGACTGGGACCTCGCGGTGCTCTGTACCCGGCTCACAGTCACTAAATGTAACAGTAAAGACCGCTAAACTTAACTGTCATGTGACCGGTTGTCACCTGACTGACTGGTCGCCGTAATTTCGAAGAATATCATACAAATATTTGTGCATAGGTTTTTGTACGATATCATCCAACCCCAATTCTTGTCAAAATAAGTTGGATAATGTACAGTTGAGGGAAAGCGTGTGTGTGTGTTTGTGTGTTTTTTTGTGTGTGTGTTTGTGTGTATTCCTGTTTTCTATCCTTATTGGGATCTTGACCAGTAAAAACATCTTCCATATTAGAACCAGTGGACAAGTTTGGACCAAAATTGTGTGTGTGTGTGTGTGTGTGTGTGTGTGTGTGTGTGTGTGTGTGTGTGTGTGAAGCCCACAGGCTCTCATCTTATCTCTTGGCTTATCAGCCTAAATGGAGGATGAACTAAACTTGCAGGTTACACTGTGGAAAAACTTTGCCTTTAATCACAAATTCATGATAAATCATTACAGCTGTTGCAGATGTTTTTCATGCAGATGTTTTTCATTCAGGTTTTTCTTTCAGTGTTTGCTTCCTGTAGAAAATGTCTCATTCATGTCCAGCAACTAAAGACAAAAAATCCAAATTATACATTATCTCAAAATTGTAAATTAATGAAAACAAATTATGAAACACTGAAAAATGTTAATGCCTAGCAACTTCAACCGTGAATCTTGCAGTGAGGAAAGTTGTAACACACACACAGAGGAATCTATGATAGGCCTACACCACGTCCTGACCACACACACACTTTCATACAGGTGGTAAATTAATTGGAAACAGACGTGCTTCTGTGTGTGTGTGTGTGTGTGTCTGCAAAAGCATTCTTTTCCTCTAACTTATTCAACTGGGAAGTCTCTCGCTCTCTCACACACACACACACACACACACACACACACACACACACACACACACACACACACACACCCCTTTGGTTGGCTGCAGACATGATGGTGTTTTTTTTGCTGATAATCTAATCTGATTGGCTGACCTCTGCTCTGCCTGGATGCCTGAGGATTGGGTCGCCTGTACAGACGACTGCAGACACAACATGAATAGTTAAACGTCATTTTAAATATTTCCAGTTAAATTTAGGAATGAAGCAGTTTTATATGACCAGGTATAATTCTTACATGGAATCTGATGTGCATCTTTTGTTAGTGAAATGT
>JABXJD010000459.1:247500-396502 GCA_013375575.1 Percina caprodes | reverse complement strand
GACAGCAATTACGGTGACCTCATAGGTGACCCCGGGGGTCAGGTTGGGCAGCACAGTCTGAGACTCCGAGCCATCCACTGTCAGAGTCTTAGCATTACCTGGGAGTCCAAACAACAACAAGTTAAGATATCAGAAGTCCAGGTAGAGAGGAGGGTGCATCTCATTTGTCATAGTCCATTAATCTCAACTGAGACAATGTGAATATTATAATGGATTTTCCCATTCATTGTTGTTTAACTTATTTTTGTGTTAACCCTTGTGTTGTATCCGTCAAAATCAACACTTTTGTTGACGCTTTTTATCAATGTTTTTTACTTTTTCTTACATTTTTGTCCCATTTTTCACACTTTTTTTCAATGTTTGTCACTTTTTTTGACGTTTTTTTAACAGTACGTAACACTAACTTATTAACTTTTGTTTTACAGTTATTTTGGGAATTTATGCTTAGTGAACCTGAAATTATGCCTAATGTTTGAGTTAGAAAAGCAGACATTAGGAATTATTTAGACTAAAATTAAAGGAATGGATGTTGAAGGATAATCAGACATATATCAACTTTTACTCAAAACCACTTCAAAATGCTATAAAACTGAGTAAGACCCCCCAAAATTAATGAATGTTGAGATTTGTGTATGCCAAAGAGCGTTGTGTGGAATCAATCATGTTATTTGGGGGAATTAAAAAGAACATTGATATAGGAAAATGGGTAAATTTGACCGAAGGACAACATGAGGGTTAAATATACATGACAACGTGTGAAATGTTGAGTCATTGTAGCAGTTTTGTCTCTATTTTTGTATTTTACAGGGTTACGTGTATTTTTAAGGCCAGTTAGGGTTCACAGTCTATTTTGGTCACCATCAGGATTATAGGTCAGATTTATAGCTGTATATTCTAAAAGGAAAATATGATGGAATTGACTTGATAGATCAAGTATTAATATCATCATGATTACCTGTTATATAAGAAACGTTTTATAACTGAAAGGATTGTGTTAACTTCATAAACTATCAGATTAAGTGTGGTCTAGACCTACTCTATCTGTAAAGTGTCTCGAGATAACTCTTGTTATGATTTGATACTATAATTAAAATAAAATTGAATTAAATGAATGTTGAGCCAGCTGCCTTCTCATGGAACTGTGCTCTCCACATCTGCAAATGTACTTTTATTATGATGATTTCAGTATTTTCAGAGAGTGAGGTCTACGTGGTATATTAATTGATATTTAAAAGGTGAAAACAATGCTTCATCAACTTCCTGTTTCATCTGTGTGCCAAGCTTTTGACACTTTTGTGTCATATCTTTCTCTGTTACTTAGCAACTTATAAGGGAACTTGACATTTATGAGTTAAAAATATAGTTCAAATTCAAATCTAACAGTAGGCTGCATTTTCATTCCAATGGATGCTGACCTGAAGGGGCTGAATGATATCATTTAGAGATATCCATTAATATATTTATAGATATCATAATGGTAGTCTTAAACCTCAAATAAAAAAAAAAAAACATGTTTAACTTTTTCTACATTATGTTCTAATGATTATTTTTATTTGCTCTGGACCCCCTGCCTCATTCAGAAGAAGTACCTTTAACCCGTCACTAGGGGCAGAAGCAGTCTACCATTGGAGAAAAGAGTTTGCCCTGCAGAGGATGGAGGACTGAACTGATTGATAGGTCAGCAATAACGCAGCAGGGCGAATGTCCATACTGGCTATGAAGTCATTCATAAACTGGAATATAAAACTATTAGTGCTAAGAGCAAAATCTTTATGTTGTAAATTCTTACTTTCTTCAGTTTTGTTCAGTCTTGTTAATCAGGTGACAGTGGCTAGATGGTACCTGTTTTGCAGGACACTGACCTCCATGAGCAGGCACATAGGTGACCCTGTAGCTGTCCACCCGAGCTCTGGGAACCACCCAGTGAACAGTGGCCGACGTGTCAGTGACATCAGAGAAGCGGAAACCCTTGGGTGGACCCACATCTGGCACAAACAAGACATACCCAGTAGGCAGGGGCAAACACACACAAAATATAGCTTTAGTTGATATGTTGTGTGCTTTTAAGACTGGCGAGGACAGGACAACAGAACATACGGTATGTCTGTCACATCGTCCAAATACATTTACATAAATTAGTGTCTCTGCTTCAGAACTGACAGAAGACAAGAAAAGACACACATGAATAACATGTTATTGTAGCCAAGGCAGATCCACCACTGAAAGGAAGACGTTAAGAAGTGAAAGAGAGCATGTAAGAGAGAGCGAGGTAGACAGACAAAGAGGCCTGGGGATGCCCGGCTCACGGTGGGACCCTTCTTGGCTAACAGCGAGCCACAGTATCTCGCGTGACAGACCTGAGGAGATTAACTTGCCCCCATTTCATGGCAACACAAAAGTGAAACATGCGCCACACAACCCAAGAGTAAAGACTAACCCCAGGAGTACAGGGGACACACACCCGTTCTATGTGACACAGACAACCGAGCCCCACCAAAGCACACTTTACAAAGAGCGACCCGGACACATGTGGCCAGGCAGTCAAAGACAACATTTAGGAGGACAACCGGACAGAGACAACACAATCAAAGTAGCAGAGTAAAGAGCTTAAAGAGCTGAGTAAATTTCCTGAAGGGGGTGGGGGGTGGGGGTGGTAGACTGACATGACATTTGAAAGCCTTTTTGATAGTTTTGGGTTGAAGCTGTTCGGCTCTTATGTGCAGATATTAAGCATCTTTAAATTAGAACTTCTTATTGATCCACAATTATATTAATTTAAGGTTGGGTTGCCATTCAAACCATCATGGGATACGTATTCCCCATTATAACCAAGACATTACTACATTAATAATGCATCAGCAATATAGATGCTTCATATCCAGCATACCAGACTGGCCAAGACCCATTTTCAAAAGAAGGTTGATATCAGTAAAGCCATGTATCAGTCCACTTCTGATCCAGCAGCAGTCCGGGGCCCTGAGATGAGCAGCCCATGTGGATCCAGACTGTGCTCTCTGATATTGCTGTGAACCAATCAGAAGCACTGACAGACTAACACATAGCATCTGACTCAAGGCACATAAGGCAGCCATGTAAACCATCATCATTTAAACGGATTCCTTTCTAAAGATAACCCTTTCTTGCAGTGTTAAATGCCTTAGATGATACACAACGCTGTGTTAACAGGTTAGCAGACAAAACGTCAGGACACAGGTGTTAATGATCATGATTTCATGCTGTTACCATTAAGACACATGTGACAAGATAGGACATTACTACACATTGACCACGCTGACAAGACCAGTGCAGAGTTTCAGTTCACAGCTCTGATTTCTCTTTTCTATCCCTTCACCGTGTACCTGTTCTCACCCACTCCATTACAGACTTGGAGCTTCTTCCCAAAATGAGCCCAAAGATTTCGATTTTGTACTCGGTGTCCTCGGTGAGATCTGTGATAGCTGTGCTCCACTCCTCACCACCCAGCACCAGCTCTCTTGGTTGGCCTGGGCCCTCGGCCTGGCTCACCATTATGACAAAGGTGTCGAAGGCTTCCTCTTCAGCCGTCCAGGCCACCCTAAAGCTCTCAGAGGTGACGTCGGAGACGACGAGAGCCTGCATCTCCGGTTCGGCCTCTGAGTAACAGGGGAAAGTCAGTGTGCCTTGAAATTTGAGGAACATGGCAGCGAACGAGAGTGTATCAGGGTAAATGACAGTGTTGGTTACATCAGAACCTGAGTTTGCAGAGCGGAAAGAGTTTTACAGCAATCTGGTGAAAAACACAGAAGGAAGAAAACTTCAGGTTGTTGAGCCTTAACTGGCCGTTCAAAGCCACGGTGGTTAGTAAGATGGAAAACTGATAGAGATAAAATTAGTCTGACCCTTGGGCTGCCACTTTTTATTCAGAAAACTACTGTTTGACCATGGGGACAATTTTTCCACAACCAATTTTTAACAGTCTCCTTGTGTTTAGGACAACAGGCTGAAGCTTGGACTCCAGCAGGGCCCTTCCTGTCTGTCTAACTACTAATTATTGGCTTCTACACTAACTGTTCTTTATGGATAATCACCGAATCATCTGATGTAACGTTAGCATTTTGGATTTGATACCATTGATGAAAATTGTAGAGAAGTGGAGGCACCACTGATAACGCT
This sequence comes from Percina caprodes, assembly GCA_013375575.1. Classification (NCBI taxonomy): domain Eukaryota; kingdom Metazoa; phylum Chordata; class Actinopteri; order Perciformes; family Percidae; genus Percina; species Percina caprodes. Next base: position 392,350 of record JABXJD010000459.1, on the reverse strand, counting down.
AACAACTTTAAAAGGCACTGCAAAATAAAAAGGTGCGTCTCTGCTAAAAATTTGGTTGTAAAAGGAACTACTGTCGCTCACAGAGCTAGTAGCTGTACTACTGGGGCTGAGATACCTGCTAGTCAGTCACTGCAGCCCTGCCCATTCTCTCTGATTCCTGTCTAATGGCCTGTTTACACCTCCGTGGCTTTTACCAAATACGAGCCTGCTAACTTGCTAACTAACCGTTGGCAGGCTTGTTATTAGCTTGGTTGCTAACAGGGCAATAGTTCATTGACTCATCTCCCATAACAGACTGCCATCCATTCCTGTTTTGTAGAGCAGTTAATACTCCAACAGTGGACTTTAAATATAAGTGCCTAGTGCAACACAGTTAAAAGACTGAATGCAATTTCCTCCATTTTGGGCTTAGACCTGGTTCTGTTCACCCAATCAGCACTGCTAGAAGGCTTGATGTTGGTCAATTGTTGAATTCCTTGAAATATGTGCAGATTTACAGCGCCCACAAAAGAATCCATGGCAATAAGAATGAACCGCAACAATCTCATTGGAATCCATTGATTTTACTGCAGACCTTTGCCATCTTTTATGTTGATGCGTCTGCACCTGAAATGATTTAAATTAAACAAATTCCATAATTCTTCAAAGTCATTCAAACTTTATTTTTTGAAATAGTAGCAGCCCTGGTCTGATGATGATCTTATCACCGTGCAATCACAGGAAATTTCAAAGTAAAAAGGCTTTTGTCAAACTACAGCTGTTTCTCTTAGAAAAGTGCAGTGCAGTAGCCTACAGTGCAAAAAGCTGGTAGTTAAGCAGTCATTAGCAGCAGCTAATAATGGCAGTGATCGCAAGAGAGGCAGTGAGACAACTGGAGTCTACAGCTGTGTGTGTGCAGAGCATGAGTCGGCCGAAACTAATTAGCTGGAGAAACTTCCGGTAGCAGCACAGATGGATCCACGGACCAGACAAAGCTTTTAGAAGCAGCCGGGATAGAAGCAGATATAAGTGAGCTCAGGAAAGCCAGCCCAACACCAGTGCTCATTAAAACACTAGACCAAATGCGAGGGTCTCAGGGGTTCTTGAACTAGCCTGAAACCCCTTTTTATTGTGAGTAAAAAGGCATGAGGCATTTGTTGCGAGAAGAAGTGGTGGAAATGAGAAGCAGAGCAGACAAATCCCAGGGAGCTGTCACTCTTCATTAGCCGCCGGGCGGCTTTAGCTGGTCAGTGGAAGAGAGGGAGGGCCACATCCATCAGCTAACATGTGCTAGCTTGCTACTGTTTTCACCCTCGCAGCACCACCCCTTCTACCCCTCTACTCCATATCCCCTCACACCCCTAAGACCTGAGGGAACACAATCCCCGCTCACAAAAGGAAGCCTGTTATTGGAGGAGGTCTGCGGAGGCGCCAGCTAACCTGCTGAAAAGGGGGTCTGCAAACGAAAGCCCAGAGCTGGTTCCAGTCTCGCCTGATAACTTTACAAGAGCAGCTTGTGGTGTTAAGAATTACAACCGAGTGGAGCTTGTTCTGGGAGCCGTCCACATCTCTTTGTGGTTCCATCAATTTGTTGTATAAAACCCAAGTTTCCTCACTCCCTTTTCAGAGGACTTTATTTCCCCCACAACGTCTACCTCAAGTTGACCAACGATGGCCACCGTGCATCACATAATCAAATTAGTCAGCACTTGTATTCACTAGTTGGAATGTTTATGGATTAAGAGATGCTAATGAAAAATGTTAAGATGGTTTCACCAGCCATTAGCATGCAGACAATGGGCCGTGTTGAGCGCATGCCATATTCTGCGTGGCCCCAGAAGCCCCTGGCACCCTAGCACCAGAGCCCAGGGGCAGTGGCAGCATGAGAATGAAGACTTGAGGGAACTGGGGATGCATACAGAAGAGAGGCCTCACACAAAGTGACAAAAGCGCCTCAGGGTTTTTTTTGTCCTCTGTCAGTCCTCCCATCTTTCTTCCACTTGACTGATCCTCGTCAGTGAAATGTTGAAGGATATTGTCTGAATAGACGCCGACCAAAAAAACAGAAACTGATTATATTTGACGTCTAGTAATAGTTTTATTGGGTGACGGTGAGAGTGTTTTGCTTTATTTGTCAGAAGCCATTACAAGGCATCATTAGCAGATTTTGGTTTCACTGTTTACAGCCCACTCTTTTGGCACATACTGTAATCCACAGCATTTGTAACTATGGGTAATGACTGTGATTGGTGTGCTGGGTGGGGAGCTGGAGCACCTGTTGTGCCCCAGTTTCACAGCATTCTGACCTTTTTTATACGTTTCTGCCTGTTCACATGACAGACCAGGTGCTGCTGTAGGCTGGACTCGTCCCAACAGGCAGACTGACATCTTAAAGGTGGATCAAACACGTCTCTGCGACTGGGCTCACATAGAGTGAATGGGTTTTGTGTTGGTGAGTGTTAGCCCATTTTCCTGCATCAAAGGAAGGGATACGTGCATGATGGATGGCTGATGAGGCGGTGTTGTTAGGCAATTTGGATTGTGAACTTATAGCTGAATGGATGTGAACCCAGTGAAGAAGATCTTCCACCACAAAAGCTGGAAGATTCTTTTTATACAAACAGTATTTGCTCAGAAAATGGGAGCAGAGATGGACAAAACCAGCCTCCATCCCTACAAGGGCAGCATAAACACAATTTCAGTCACAAAGATTTGTCAAATTGAGATCTCTGTGATCACAAAAACATGGCTCAGTTAATAATTTTGCTTCCAGTTATTTTGCTGGATCACATTTTCGAGAATATTCTTGAAATCATTTCATTTCTGTTGGAGCCAATGAAAGTTAACTCATTTAGACATGAACATTGATAGTGTGTTTCTGTAACACCTACTAGAGTGGATGTAATGTCAAAGGGAACCCCACCAGAGCTGAATAGACAAACGACAAGTATCTGCTCTTTAGAAAGTCCACATGGAAAAACAGTGCTTAATGCATTGTTTGCTGAAGAAGAGGAAAGAAGCAAAGGAAAGAGTAAGCCCCAGCGTTGATACCTGTGATGGTGTCTGCAAAGACCGGGTCTAAGAGAGCCCCCCTGAACACCCCGTACAGACTGGCCCTGTACCAGGTGGTGGGGGAGAGGCCAGAGATGGCCAGGCTGCGAGCATCGGCGGGCACCGTGTGGTTTTGCCACTCAGCGCCCGTCTCTGCATCGGTAACCTCGATCAGAAAGGCCTCCAATGTCCCGTCCTCAGCAGACCAGGACAGGAGGAAGCTGTCCCACGATACGTCGCTGACGGTGACATTGGTCACCACAGGCTTCTCCTCCTCTGGGTGATGACAAACACATCAACATAGAGTTACAGGACTGGGACAGACATACAAAATGAGGACAAAAGGTTAGACCAACACAGGTTCTTCACAGCCGATCCTGGACTGTTTTGGACTGAAACTTGTCTGGCTAGATTTAAACAGCAGATTTTAAATGTTCAAAATCCAGAATCGGTTCCATATGTCGGTCTAACCTTACAACACACAAAGATACACATTCGTGGGTTCCATTCTTGGTGACTCAGTGAACTAACAAATAAGGACAGTGGATGAACCCTCTTTGACCATATCAGCTGCAAAATAGGGTCAGGCAGGGTCACAGCTCTCATTTGTATTCCAATCAATTCATTTTGCTGTCAAGACAAAAGGCCTTCACTTTGTCTGTAGTGGAAATAAGGGAAGGCCAGAGGGAAAACCCAGCCTCATTACCAGTGGCTACCTATACCCATCTCCTCTGTATTACCATATAATGGGAAGACTTAAAGATAGAAAGCAGCAGGCAGACATGCTGATGCAGCTTGTGTGCATTAATGGCTGTGAATGAGCCATTAACATTTGAAGGTTCAGCGTAGCCCGACCGGTATGGCAGAAGTACGCCGTCCACTTCAGAGTTATGGGAGAGCCATGCAGAGCCCCGTGCAGCCCCCTGGAGGGGGCACTGAGTGTGCAAGCATTCATAGAGGAGAGTGGAAAGAGATGGTGCAGGTAAACATCAAGGCTGTCATTATCCTCTCCTCACTGTGTGGCAGAGTGTAGACAATAGTAGTGTGGGGGGATGGGTGAAGGGGAAGGGGGGTGGTCTAAGAGCTTATATGGAAAATGAAGTGCATTTACTGTGTGATTGTCTGATGAGTTCCTGGCCCTAGTGTGGGGAGGATTTGAGTCAACGTTGTGTTCACGGCTGCAAACTGTTCTCGTGAATCGCAGTAAAAAGACTATAAACAATATATACACACGTGATACATGCTTTATAACACGCTATCTTGTAGTTGTAAGCAGATTTAAGTGCATGGGTATTTGTCTTCTCCTGTGCACACCCATAAGTGAAGGCTGCTGCAAAGACATAATCAACAAAAGCACAGGAAAACATTGTCTTCATATGAGAAGGTATATTTGCTCACACATACTGTAAAATAATAAAGTACTATGTACTTTGTTATAAACCATGTATTTCATGTTTTTTTTTACATTTAAATGCTAAATAGGGTCATTGGCCTATTTCAAAAACAATTTTACTAAAAGGATTTTAAGACGTTCTAAGCTATACATTGGGGAAAGTAAAGGCAAGGCCTTTATTTGACAGATCAGCTGAAGACATGAAAGAGTGGGGGGGCACAACATGCAGCAAAGGGACGCAGGTCGGAGTCTAACCCGGGCCCGCTGCATCGAGAAGTAACCCTGTATATGTAGGCGCCCAAGGGAAACATTCTTGTTAAAAAAGCTAGTCATTTTTAGCTAGCTAAAAGCAAGCTAAAACTTCCTTTTAGCTAGCTTTGCAATGCCTATATCAAGGCAGTATATCCTTTTAACCCAGTTAACCCAGACTACACAACCACTTAAGCAGAGGTATGTAGCCGTGTGGATACGGTTTTATTGGCCCGAGGCCTTTGCCCCGTACAATGGAGGTGAATGGAATTCCATTTGTGGCGCTGACATTACAAAATGACTGGGGGGAAAAAAGGTCAACAGCAACCTTTCTTACCAGAAACATGCTGTCACAAATGTTCCTACAAACTTTCTCGTCAGTAGAACGTAGTTCTTCTTCTTTGTCCCTCATGCCATCAGACTATACAACTCCTCACTCGTGGGAGAGGAGGAAATAGGGCAGAGAAACAATACATACACATACACACCAGGACTCACATACATACCTGGACACTTTAACAGTTATTGACTTCTATACTGTATTCTTGCTAAAACTGATGCTGGAAATTTCAATTTTCTTGTGGGAGTCATCCCAAAAGGATTAATAGAGAGAAGTCTAAGTATAAGTCTAGTTTCATTAAAAACAGAGCTGCCAGTGCTATCATCCAGAGTAAAGGGGCTATCTTCTGTTTCTGGGAAGAGACACTGCTGTTTGCATTTTTTCAGTGTTGTGAGCACCACAAACATAATGTGATCCTTCTCCATTTGATTGAGTTGAAGGTGGTAACATCAGAGGCAGCTAAACCAACCCTTTAAGCCCAGCTTCACATGCAGATGAAGATGTGTGTCATGACTATATCAAATGTTCTCCTGAGATATCACATTCTCATGCTGATATCTGCCATTTGATACACACTCATTCATATCATATTCCAGCACTACACGTGTGTTTGTCTTCTCTAACCCAGGCGAAGTCTGTGCATCACAGATCACGTCACGGCATGCAGGACAATGATCTGGCTTTTACATGCTCTATCTTCTCTTTTTTTCTCTGCAGAGAATCAGCTGTCAAAGCACTATCATCTTATAAAGTAAGACATTCCATTGGCCGACACTGGTGATCAAACACATTGAAACATATTGAAGACTTTCTGCGCAGCTGATAGCAGTTTAAAGGAGAATTCCGGTCAATTCCGACATGTAGCTCTTTTGTTTGTACATTCGGAGTGCTGTCAGTAGAGAGAAAAATTAAACCAATCGGTGCTGCCTACACTGTGTTATCCACCTGCTAGAGTTAGCACCCAACAGGCTTAAACAGGGCAAGTTTTAAACTTGTTTTTAGCCTCTTAACATGTTCAAAATGTCATTAAAAGTGCCTACCCATGTGCAGTGATTCCTTCTGAGTGAACACAGTGACTCTGACTGTTGTAGATGTGACAGAAATGCATGAAAGTTGTGCTAATTCAGCTGTGTTTAGTCCCTGTATTGTGTTGAGGCAGCAGTTAGAGAGCTTAGGGACCGTCTACAAACTACAACACTGAAAAGAGATGAAACTAAAATATGTAGGCTATCAATTTAATGATTAAATCAGGTAGTGTCTCCAAACTTACCTCAATTATTACTTGTTTCCCACAATAAGCGTATAAGCATATGCTTATTTTTAAATATGTTTGTATCTCTTTTCCGTGTTGTAGTTTGTAGACAGTCCTGAAGCACTCCTTGCAGTATCAACACAGGAACTAAACAGAGCTGAATTAGCACAACTTTCATGCATTTCTGTCACATCTACAGCAGTCAGATTCACTGTGTTCACTCTGAAGGAATCACCTCACATGTGGGGTACGTTCAGAGGCTAAAAACATGTTTAAAACTTGTCCTGTTTAAGCCTGTTGGGTGCTAATGCTAGCAGGAGGATAACTTGGTGTAAGCAGCACCGATTGGTTAGTTTTTCTCTCTACTGACAGACCTCCACATTTACAAACAACAGAGCTACTTGTTGGAATCGACCGGAATTATCCTTTTTTGGACAACAGCAGTCAAGAATATTTGCGCAATTTCTTCATTGGCACAAATATGGGCACTGGATGTTAGGACTAGTACTGAAGCCTAAGGGTGCTCCGATCAGGATGTTTGGGGCTGATCACCGATTGCAGGAAGCAGTGTTGGTTGATATCGATCACCGATCACCGGGTCTATTTGAAGCCTTCTATTTATCATGTCATATATTTATCATACATTAATTTTAATAGTAATTAAAATTAACAGAAGATAATTTATTGTGAATTGTCAAGTGATTACTTTTATTGACAGGAAACAGTCAATATTCTACTTCCTGTTAGAAACACACCTTAAACAGCTTAGAGCTTAACAAATAAGCCTTATTTCAACTGTCATTGTAAAACGTACTTAAACGTAAAGCGCAGAGCAAAGAAAACAAAATCACATATCTTGGGATGTCAAGATAGAAAGGCATTTCCTTTTTTTAGGCTTGTCCTCCTGCTGTACTGGACTGAAAATAGAAGCCATGACATAACAGTCACACGTGTAGAGGATACATCAGTAATTGTTTTAGCTTTTTGTCCTAGCTCAAAATCTAAAAACAATTTCAATCACTGCAGACATTTTTTAAATTTTTCTCACAGGTAGTGCGTCATCTGATCGGCCTTTATGGAACTAATATTATTAACTATTTAAAGCCTTTATCGGCCAATAACGATCTGTGACCGATCAATCGGAGCACCCTTACTGAAGCCATTGTCATGCCCACCTCTGTTGTTCCTCGAGCACGACTCTTCAGTCAGCTGATTACTGTAAATTATGACGATTATGGTTTTTGTGTCTTTATTTCCGAATTAGAATTACATAAATGTTCTTTTTTCATTCTGTATCTAAATGTTCAGAAGCACATTTTGGCTTGGTATTGATTCTCAGCAGGTCACTTAACAGCTTTTCTTTTTGTGATTGGCAGGCACAACCCAAACCCCTCCCCTCTTCTTCACTCCCTCCTGTAAAGCGAGTACGATCAGTGTTTGTGCTACGTGTCTGGAGATGATAAAGGCTGCAGATTGGCCGGGTTGTGGATTAGAGGGCTGCTGATTTTGGAGACAATGTTTTAACAGGAGTCCCAGCATGTGGCCTTTTATCTGACAGAGCCGCAGTTCATCGTGGTCAAATAGCACAAACCAGAGGGGAGCGGGGCTCACGCCAATAATTATCACATGAATGAACATTCTGCAGGCTGCACATATGTCCACACACACACACACACACACACGCACGCACACACACACACACACACACACACACACACACACACACAGGTCTGTATTATGTTCTTCTTGGCAGCGAGCAATCCAAAAAATGCAACCAAAGAAAGTTATTCTGAAGCTCACCAAGTTTTCCCTCATGCAATATCGATTTTTGCCTGTTGCCGTGCATTTAATGGGCACTTGTTGCATAACTGGAAGATTTACTTGTGAAATTTTTGGCTTGGAGGCAGCCTGACCGCACCACGAGAAATATGCCGCGATCCCCTCATTTGTCTTTTCTTGTTTTGGTTTAAAAAAAAAAGAAAAGAATCCCACATGCTATATAACTGAACCTGAGGGTTGTGGGGGGACTTACATTGAGACGCTAACAATGAACTCAATTCATTGCCTCAGTTTGGCTATAGCAGTGAAGGACAAAAATGCAATGCACCTATGGTTATTCTCTAAGCTCATGGAAACAGAGGAGCCTCTGTCTGTCTGTGGATACTAAATACCTCAGCCGAGCTACTTCTACAGTCAAAGGCTCTGCTTGGTTTTCAGAGGTCAGCTCAGCACAAGGATACTAAAATGCTCCCTTTCTTCCTTGTGGTGTTTGGCAATGCAGATCATTTAGTTTTTATCTGCCCAGATTTTGAGATATTTTGACATGGCTGTCAGGATTACAAAGAATGGTAGAGGCTTGGCCAAGATAAGCGACTCCAGGGTACAGGAGTGATGTTGTCTGAGTGCAGGCTCTGACCATGTCTTGGAGGAAGGAAAGACCAGTTCCTTTCACTGCTCTTAAGATGGAGCAAGGCAGAATTCTGACTTTTGTCTGACTGTGTGCTGGACAGGTAGAGAACATTGGGTTTATCATCGCTGGCTGCTGTGGCTGGAAACAAGACTGAACTCAAACAGTAAAGATGTGGGCTGTAGAACTGAAACAATTTAGCTGACAGGTATTAAAATAGAGCTGAGGGGAAGTGATCATTCTCAATGGGTTCGTCACTCTGAGTGACCCTGTCCATATTATACATAGTCATTTGTCTCATATAGTAAAGACATATGTGCAACGGCTGCCCTGAGACGCTCTGAGACGAGCCAGGCCAATCACAACCATTTATCTAAAATGGGCCTTGTTGAGTGCCGATGAGGGTTTTTTGGAAAAAACCAAGATGAAGCCGCTAACAGGTCAGTATTGAGCAAACTGGGCAGAACAATCAGCTGCACTTTGCTTTTCTGGACCACGAAGATGTGTTGTACCTTTGACAGGATTTGTCTCTGCAGCGGTCCTCTGTTAACATTTGTCCACCTGCTTTGTGCCGAGTCCTTCCCCCCTAATGCGCTGTGATTGGCTGGTACTACTGTGCTGTGATTGGTGGACTTGGTCACAGGTCGCTCACAATACATCACATGGTGATAAACCATTGATAATGCTGCCTGGAAATGGAAAATAAAGTGAGAGGTTCCAGACCTCTGGGCTAACCGGTTGAACTGGTCTTGGTGTGACATGCTGCAGGACAGTGGAATCAACTCTTTAAAATTGTGCACAAAAGTAGCCATTGTTAGAAATGGTGTCTGTGTAATGATATAAAGTAAAGTATGTGAAATGTCACCGTATTCACGTTGTAATAACGGCCAAGGTCAACCTCCGGACATCTGGGTCAGAAAAACCTCCCCTGTCTCCCACTGTGTCCTCCCACACATGTCAGACACTGTAAGGTCAACCACTGGCGCTGAGTCAGGAGTCAGAAGTCAGGAGGTGGGTTTCTGTCAGTGCTGACCTGTTGGTGCTGAGATGGTGCTAGGTGCACTGGTCCTGCGGCCCCTCTCGGCGATGATGCTGATGGTGTACAGCATGCCAGGTGTAAGGCCCCTAATAGTGTAGGACTCCGAGCTGCCTGGGACAACCTCCTCAGCTCGGTGGCCGTCAGCAGACACGTAAACCAGTCTGAAGGAGTCCAGCTTGGCCAGAGGGCGTGTCCACTCCAGCATCATGGTCGTCTCCGTCACATCTGCGACACGCAGGTTTTTGGGAGCATCCAGGGCTGGTCAGGGAGGCAGAGGACAGGTTGTCAAGGAAGGGTTAATATTTGATACTATAAAGCAATGGGTCTAGGACCAAACTTTATGTTCAGATGAGTCTTATGAAGTACACTGCTGTGATGATTTGATGTGTGACTGGATTTTCAGGCACAATGTGCATTATTGCAGTTAGAAAGATGCAAATTTGCCCAAGGTGGCGCAAACTAACATAAAGATGCATCCACCCCAGTTTAGAATTATTCAGCTTGAGCAAAAAATGAGTTTAATGGGCTTCATGAATTTACTTCATAAAATGATAAACACAAACACAGACAGCTAATGTGTGCACAGCTACAGTACACAATCAACACAAACAGGTGAGAGAATGACTGTCTGAACAAACATGAGCACACAAGAAACTGAAGGAAAAGGAAATAATAATTAGCATCAACATATAATATTGAAAAGAGAAAAAAGCAGAACAGAAGTGAAAGCATGTTACCAGTGACTGCGTTGGTGGTTGTCGGCAGACTCTCCCGCTCATCTGTGACTGCAGTAACACCCATCCCATACTCGGTGCCCGGTCTCAGGCCTGTACAACAGGGCAAAGTCAAAGCACTGGGATCCACAAATTAAAAGCAATGTCATGTTTTGTTTGTACAAATCCACTGAGGTGTCACCAAATGAACGATTGGGGAGGCTCTGTAGTCAAGTGGCCAGCTGTTTTGGCTAATGGCTCCAATGCCTATGGCAAGCACAAAACGCTCTCATGTGGCTTGGTTGAACAATAGATTGCAGCCTAATTGCATTTCACAGTAAGCCTGTGCTCACATCAGTCTTGTATTTGCATTGATGGATCTATAGGGCCCTTGTCGCGGAGCAGAAACACTACTTGCTATGATACAGCGGGCTCTGGAGCCCCTTTGGTCCCTACAATTAAGCCCCATCTCGGCCTGATCGCCTCTTATTCCTTTATTAACTCCCACAGAGGTCATCGCACACACAGTCTTGCAGCATGAAATTACACCTAATGGCCAGGAAACTCATTACCAATAAAATCACGAGCGTGAAGGCAATTACAGATAATAACTGTGTGAAAGAAGTGAGAGGCTGAGGTGTGTGTGGACCGGAGTGGGACGTCGACTGAATGGACACAGTGCTTTATTTCCATGGGATGGGCCTCCCAAGGACAAAGAATTGGGCCAGACAAAGACACTATTAGCCCCTTTTTGGAAGCTTTTTTGTTTCTCATGGTGTCTAAGCCTGCCATGCTGCAGCACACAGTGCAGAAACAAACACATCCGCCTCAAAGCATGGCTTTCTACTGTCAGCGGTGCAGACAGATGAAAACGCGCCCGCTTCTCTTGTTTGAGCAAGTGAAACAAGCGGCAGTGTTAGTCCATTTACAATCTGAATGCCACCCCCCCCTCCCGGGTGCTTTTCTAATAAAGTGAGCCTTTTGTATACGGGCAAACATGTCACCACACAAAACAACGCTAACCCATTTTGAAATGAACAGGCTAAATATAACATTGACCAATAAACACTTGTTTAGGAGAATAAAGGTTTCACACTGTAGCATTTCTTTCCCACCGAGGCTTTTCAGCTGGGTCATTTAGAGACAAAGTGGTATGAGAAGAGTGAATATGCTTCCACACGGCAGGACTTTTTACTGCAGCTGGTATCAGAAATATCATAAACCAATCAAACTCCTCCAACCCCTGAACTGTGAAACATGTCTGCCCACTGCCACTGCTTCTGTGTGTGTCATGCTGATGAAATGTGATGAGAATATATCAAATGTCGTCTGAATAGAGGTTCAGTTCTTTAGTCTGCATTATAGACATTACCATCGCCACAACCTGGCAACCCAGCAGTTGTTCAGAGGGCCTCTGGGATCACTGTTCTGCCCAAAGACACTGGGATCCATACACTAAGCTAATGATATGTCCAACATTACTTTGGCAGCAAGCATTTTGTTACCAAGTCAAATATCCAAAGTTGTAGGCCAACTATATGTCTGTAAGTTAGGCTAACACACGTAACGTTGGCCATATTTGAGCTTATAAATCTTAAGTTCTGGGTTCTTTACATGGATGTCAAGGGGGAGCGGAGAGTTGTTTCCCCCTCTGGTGGGGCCGGGACTTAATCTTGCTCTGTCTCTATCCAGTATACACTCGGCAGCCACTTTATTAGGTACACCCGTACAATCTGATGTGCAACACCATAGATCTCTCTTCAAGGACATGTTAACTGAGCTGTTAAAGGATCTGCTGTACAATATATTCTACTACTACCCTGTTTTCATACATGAGGGGACAGAATATTAGAAACACCTCCCAATATAACACAGTCCAGTACAACACCATCACTAACTACGATCTCAATGCTAAACCTGCTTGACAGGGTTAACAAAACAGGCACCATAGATGGAAGTGTGTGCGTGCATGTGCATGCGTGTGTGCGTGTCTGGGCTCCAGTACCGGTGATCTTGGCCCGGGTGGTGTCCTTGGGTCCCGGGGGGAAGAGCAGCTCTCCGTGCTCTCCCCCTGACAGAGGTCCGTACTTGATGCGGTAGTTGTCCACCGGAGCCTGGCTGTTCTTCCACTCCAGGGTGATGCTCTCATCCGTCAGCTCCACTGTCTGCAGGTCTCTGGGGGCGTCCAGATCTTTAACACAGAAAAGGACTTTAGAATGATATAACCAAAAAAACAACAACTGTATTTACTATTGTCGCCCACACCTTCAACAGTTCCCTTTAGAAGGGTCGTCTTCATTATGCTATACTTGGGAGGACATTTTGCCCTCTAGGCACACACCCCAGCAGGATATCCTCCCTCGTAAACATTCAGCCATTAGTGTGTGTGGTCCAACACCCCCGTGAACAGCTGAAGGTAGCAGGTTCAGGAATCCATCTTATAACAGTGTTATTTCAGTCTCACCTGTGAGGAAAGACTCATAGATGGGAGCGCTGGTTCGTTCTCCTCTCCGAGCCGACAGCGACACCTCGTACTGGGTGTCGGGGGTAAGGCCCCCCATGTGGTACTGTGTGTCAGTGGAGGACAGCTCCACCACCTTGCGTTCAGCGGGGTTGGAGATGGGCCCGTAGGAGACGCTGACCCCGTCCACCTCCGCCACGGGTTGGAACCAGGTCACCAGCGCTGTGGTGTCTGTCACGTCACGCACGTCCACCTGGCCAGGGGCATCAATCACTGGAGGGGGTACACACAGATGATGAAATATTATTAAAATTGAATCTTTGGCATACATAATGTAAGTACATAATAAGTACAAGTTAACACTCAGCCCACATTTACATGAACTTCATTGGAATATTACATCGTTAAAAACAAAGGGAATAAACATGTATACCAAGTATCACCATTAAGTCCAGCTTAAGACACAGGATGGTGTAAGACTGGGTTTACACAGTGCACACCTGCAATGATGAGCAGATAAAAAAAAACATTTTCCTACAGAACTCATACCAGTTACATGAGTCATACACTATGTTGCACATTATTGAAGCTACATTGAAGTCACACCAGGTGAAGTCGACTTAATGGCAGTATGTGGCTGCAGGGTCCCAGAGTCTCTGAATGCTCTCCTCGTGTAATGTCCCAAATAATATGTCTTCTTAAGATGCATTGTTAATGCATCTTTAATGCATCTTTAACGAAATAAGCAGTCTGCTAACAGAATGTGAGGTGACATTTAGCAGAAGTGTGTAAAGTCAATGCAAAGACAACGAGAAGCAACGACATGTGCCTGCTTGTGTTTGATTTTTTCCAGCTAGAATGTGTGTTTCAGCAAAAGACATTGTTCATCATGTTTTATTGTGGTGCCGTGGCCTTGCTTTAGCCATTGATTAATTGAAGCCGGACCATAGACCATGAAGCTACTTCAGGAGACACATGGATGGTTGATGTGGGGAGGACTCATATGTGCATGGATACAGTCATTTCAGCAATGCAGGTGCTGAAATGAGACGGCCCTCTTGCATTTATGAGGTTATTCAGCCTATTTACAGATCAAATCCCTGCACCATGAAGGGCGCCTTTTCAGCGGTGCTGAAATTGATTTGTCTCATGTAAGCAACTTTAGGAAAGTCAACCTTCTGCGCAGGGCTGATAAAGTGAAGAATCTGCATTTGAGCTTAACACAGATTTGTCTTCTGAGGACGCGGCGTGTGTGTCGTTCGGGTGTCATGATACCATTCTCCTGGGAGGCTGCCATCCCTCTGAGCCTGACTGCTTGACTGACTGGTGCCTCCCACTCATGGTGGGTTGGGTGGGAGGGTCAGAGGGAGGGGGAGGGGAGACGGGAGTGACTCGCTTCACACAATTAGCCCCTCAGCATGCAAATCCCACAGTACGCACCCGCAAGCTGGTGTAATGGGAGACATTAAGAGAGCCTGAGTGACACAGAGAACTCTGAACCTCATAATCCAAGTAGTGCTGACACGTGCATACACACGCGTGTGTGCGCACGTGCATGCATTAACAGAGTTTATCAGAAACACTCATCCCCTTAGACTTTTTCTTGCATTACGAGGTTTGTTCAAAATCCATCAATGTAGAAAAAATGTCCAAATCCATTTTCACAAACACACAATGGCATTCACTTTACACTTAGGGCTGCCACCATGACAAAAAAAGATTAGCTTTTTTTCAGAATCTCTCATATTTTTTGATTTCCTTTCCATGTTCTATAAGATGATCACGTTATTACACGTTTTCATGTGATGAAATTTTCTTTCCAATACAAATTGATTTGGTTTTTACACATTTCTTGTTCCATCTCACTTCATCTTGCTATCAGAAAACTTTGGACAATTGGAAGGTAGTTCTACCACTACGGTGTTAAAAGGTCAAATAGACGAGAGACAACTCCTTGGAGACATGCAGCCAACGGTTTGACATTTTGGGAAATACACTTTTTCTCTTTTGTTCATTTATAGTTCTTTATTTGTGTGTCTAAAAACTAAAGAAATAGACAATAACACAATAGGTGGGATGAAAACCCCTGAGGGTTGGATATGGAACCTATCTAACAATAATGTTAAAGATAGCAGCACAAGCTGCCAATTTATAATAATACACACAACAAACAACAAATACTAAGAATAAAATACACAGAAAAAAGAAATAAAAAGGGATAGGATTAAATTAGTTTATACTGCATTACATGTCATGGATAATGCTTTTCATTTCATCGTGCATTGTTTCTGTTTTGTTTATTTCATTATTTCATTTTGATGTCTGAAATACATTTCTTCAATTATTCATTGTGTGCTACTTATAAGAATAAAGGATTTGAACAACAGAGCAAGCATTATCAATGCACTTCTTTTTCTCTGGTTCCACTGTCAATCACACTGTAGAAAAACCACCTGAACGTGCTCTCGCTGTAATTTACCAGCCCAGCTCGCTGCTGAGTGTATATGCAAAGCTTATGATAGGCCTGTAATGGCCTTTCCATGCATACTTCTGTTTATCCTGGCACTGCGCAGACCATTTTCACACCATAAATAAGCAAAGAAGTGGCCTGACACACTGCTAGATGGAGCTGTCATTTATTAAACTCGGCACTGAATGTGGTGAACATGGCTGGGCCTGTTGAATCTGCTTTGTTGAAACAGAAGGCTCCCAGGGGTAACAGCCACTAAGACTTGCTTTTAAAGAAAATACAAAATTTTGTTTTAACCCACCCCCAAGTCAACACCTACAAGAGGTAAATATAGCCTGGTGGTTGGTGGTCGATCTGGCAGGTGAAGTCACAAATGTAACCCTGTGTTCTCTTTTTATATTGATCCCCAGCTGACTGTTACAAGCCACTGAGCTTTATAGCCTCATGAAGCAATGGAGATATCTCACAAATTGGCATTAAACTGGAAATCCATATTCATTTTTACTACCCCCTAAATTGAAACAATAAAATGAAATCTAATGAGCTGATCACGTCGGGCTGTTTTTAATACTCTGTTGGAGGCTGCGAGATGGATTACCTAGATATGGAACACAATGAACCTACGCAAGGTATGAAGGTGACAACGTGTTATTGTATTATACTTTGACAGCTCTAAGTGAGAATTTATTCAACAATAACCTCTATATCTGGAAAATCAAGTAATCTGCAGCACTGGGTCAGATTTTAAACACTTTATCTTGCAAATGTGTTTTAAATACAATGGTTAGGATTAATACAAAGACATTAAGATTAAAACGATTTGATTTAGCCTGTCTTTTTAATTTTTAGTATTGGTATACAATTTTTACTTGTCTTTATCGATCCACTCTATCATTGTTTCTGTGTTATAAGTGTCATGAAGGGCAAATGCATCAACACACTTATACACTTATACACACTTATCATCATTTTGGTCTTCGGCATCTTTTTTTTTTTTTTTTTTATACATCCATTTTTTGATTGAAGCCAAGCACAAAAACATGTTTAGATAGATATTATAGAGCAGGTGGATGGACAAACACTAATATGGGAGTAAAGAATAGACGATTATAACATTCAGCCATACAAATATAATGTATTTCTTATGTGACGCCAATCTCTTTTTCATGAATGAAGGCCTGATAACCAATATCTCCTGCTGGAATGAAACCATTTCAGTAAGTCTAAAACAAAAGAGTGATCAGCCAGTGTGAATGTGGACACTCACTTGTGACTACGCTCTGGGAGGCAGGCGGTCCACGCTTGTTGTTCTTCACCACCTCCAGCTTGACCTCGTACTCCTGGCCAGGGCCCAGGCCCGACTGCTCAAAGGTGGTCTCTGGACGGCCGAGGGAGTTGAGAATCTCACCATCTTCCTCTTTCTGCCAGCACCAAAAAAAAAAAAAAACAAGTCATCAATCACTACAAAGACTAGTCCTGGCATTATGTGTGGAATGGGAGAAAAAAACCAAATCATACATAATGGCGCTCTGGGTGGCGTTTGGACTTGAGTGTTGACAGGGGACATAGTTTAATAGACTGTGGCTTTGAGTCCATCCCAGTACTTCTGCTTGGGGAAGTTTCTATGAGCACTCGGGTTGGGAATGGTTTGGGGTTTTCAGATACCGGTGCTATGGCGATACTTTTAAAATGATGTGCCTAAACAGTGCCTGAACCAATACTTTTTAAAAAAGTTTTTAAAAAAAAGAAGCGTACTAAACAACAGTCGTGGCATTAAAGAATGGCTTGTTTATTGCTAAGGTCATATGGTCAAAATTAAAGTAATGTAATAACTATAACTTATTTCACCAGTAAATTGCTGTTGGACGACAAAAACAACCACCAGATAGGAAAAGGGTATTTTACAATAACTTTGAATGCACCACCAGGCTACAAGTGAACGCACCGTCTGTGTTGTTTAATTCCGACGGACTGTTACATCTCGATGTTGGAAATACAGTCACAATTTAATTTATATAATGCCAGCATTGTAACTATTGTCTTTAATCCAGCTGCTAGCTAAAGGTAGGCTAACATTACCTGCTGTCCAGTGTAGTGTAAAGTCAGGCACTGAAATTTTCTATTTTTATTCCGTCTCATTACTACTGTTTACGCCGGCACCGGCGCCCTATTGGCACCGCGTTTCAGTACCCAACCCTATTAATTTTCCTTGCTTTGGCTGAACATTGAAGTTTATTCTATTTTTATTCTACAGAGGCTGATATATTTTCCCCAGGTGATGGTGGAGACCAAAAAAGAGCTTAAACCGAGAAAAAATATTGGACTGGTACATTGAGGTCACAAGGCGCTAGATTCCAATTAGTCTCCTGACAATGTTGCTCCATATTTTGTGGATGTGTAAACAGGTAATATTTTGCCAACACATCAGTTATGTCAACTTTAAAGGGTGCGAATATGTCAAGCACATGCCATTTTAAACTTGGCACCACGTTTTAGTACCCAACCCTAATGAGCACTCAAAAGAGTTTTTGCATGCTGGCTCGGCTCCATATTCCACATGTATGGGTTTAAGGCCATTACTGAATTTTAAGTCATGGGTCTGCAGTGGTTCGTATATGGTTTCTACAAGAGGAAAATGTGTATAATGATAGAGGCTGTGGTACAGTAGGCTCTAGTTCAACCACCTCCTAGAATACAGAAGCTCCTTTAAATGACAGTATTGGGTATCAGACTCACTGTGTTTCTGAATATGAGGTTCCAGCCATCAAAAGAAATGTCCAACGGGTCCCACTGCACCTCCACTGACGTCTCCCGCACAGACTTAAACTTAAGTCCCTCAGGCTCGGGCAGATCTGGGAGGCATAGAATAAAAATCTGACTACATTTCATCCAGATTTATACACTGCATTTTGTGCCACAGAGGAGATTGACATACGTGTAGCCACCCTAGCACTGACAGGAAGACTCCTCTTGTTGTTGAGTACAGCAAAGACGCTGATCAGGTACTCCACGCCAGGCTCAAGCTCCCGAATAGTGGTCATCTTCTGGTCCCCAGGCACCCGCATGTCCATCTCCAGACCTCCAGGGGCAGTTGGCACGTAGGTGATCAGGTACTCCGTCACACGCATCTCATTAGTCCAGGACACGTCCACCGTCTCTGGGGTAACCTCCACCACTGTCAGGTCCTTGGGAGGTGAGACTTTGGAGAGACACTGGAAATCACTGATCTGTAGGGTTGTTAAATGTTTGGAACACATCTGTCTGTCAATGTCTGTGTCTAATTTCAAGCAGTTTGAATGTGGTGGAGTTATATGCTGCACTAATCAATATTTTTGACATGAGCAGCTCTGTGTAATATAAAAGTAGTCACTCAGAGTCACAGACCCACAGAGAATCCTGCAGGGACCCTCAGCTCTACAGAAGTTTTTTTTTTTTGCCTCTTTTAGCTAATTGTTACTTTTTTACAATGTTTTAGCTGTTGTAGCTGCAGCAACAAAAAAGACTGTACACTACCTGCCAGCAGCAAACAGCAAACAGACACAGTTGGAAAGCAGCTGGAGAACATAGTGTAGCGTTTAGCAGCTGACCACATGCCCTCCACCCCTCAGGGCGATGAATCAACCTGGCCCAAGAAAGAGATCTACAAAGGTTCTTTTATCCCAAACGCAATTAAACTACAGTGAAGTAAAATATGCAAGTGTAGGCTGTACACCATGGGTGTATAAATGCCATGTCAGTTGTACAATTCGAAGATCTTTGATCTATTAATGTGATGTTTTTGTGTGTTGTGTTGACATTTTCCTTGGTAAGATAAAGGACAATTTTCCTGCTTTGGCTGAACAAGGAGGTTTCTTCTATTTTATTCTACAGAGGCTGATGTATTTCCCTCAGGAGTTGGTGGAGACCAAAGAATAGCTTAAACTGAGAAAGAATATTGGACTGGTACATTGAGCTCACCAGGCGCTAGACTCCAATTAGTCTCCTCACAATGTTGCTCCATACTTTGCAGATGTGTAAGCAGGTAATATTTTGCCAATTTTAAAGGGTATGAATATGTCAAGCACATGCCATTTTAAGCTTGTGTGCATGTTGCAATGTTGCAACCCCAATTGGTCAAGGATTCATTTGTAGAATAAGAAATGCATCTGACTTTTGCAGCACCCACTGCTAGTATAATGAACTAGACTGTGGACTGTGTGGTCTAAATAGCACAGTGAACCTGTGGAAAGCTGCACAACATGAATTCAAGGTCTATCTTACCACCAGAGCAGTCCTCCCCAATGAAGCCCTCGTTGCAAACACACACTCCGTTCTCACAGTGCCCCTGATTTTGGCAGTCTTCTGGGCAGGTCAGCATTGAGCAGTCAGGCCCGGTGAAACCCTCATAACACACACAGTTGCCATCGACGCAGTAACCTCTATCAAGACAGTTCTTGGGACATGTTTTCTCACTGCAGTCCTCACCGGCGAAACCTTTGTGACATACACATTGTCCGTTCACACAGTGACCACGGTCCAGGCAGTCATTGGGGCAGGTCAACTGGCCGCAGTCTTTCCCAGTGAAGCCGACAAAGCACACGCACTTGCCATCCACGCAGTCTCCTCGTCCCATGCAGTCTTTTGGACAGGTCTTGATGCTGCAGTCCTCCCCAGCATAGCCTTTGTTACACACGCACTGTCCGTTAACGCAGCGGCCACTGTCTTGGCAATTGTTAAGGCAGGAGAGCTCGCTACAGTCTTCGCCCTGGTATCCTATGTCACATACACATTCTCCGTTAATGCACTGGCCCCTGTTGCTGCAGTTCTCAGGGCAGGAGAGGATAGAGCAATCTTCACCCTCAAATCCTGGATCACAGATGCACTTCCCATTAAAGCAATGGCCTCTCTCGTTGCAGTTCTGGGGACAGGTGAGCTTCGAGCAATCCTCTCCACTGTAGCCGGTCTGGCACACACACTGGCCATTTACACACATGCCACGGTTGTTACAGTTGCCGGAACAAGTGAGCTCCCCACAGTCTTCTCCAGTGTAGCCCTGTTCACAGTAGCAGGTGCCATTGATGCAGCGTCCACGGTCATAGCAGTCGTTTGGACAGATGAGTTCGGAGCAGTCGAAGCCCGTCCACGGCTCGTCGCAAACGCACTCGTTGTCTTCGCAGCGTCCGCGGCCCAGGCAGTTGTTGAGGCAGTTGGTCTGGGTGCAGTCCTGACCAATGAAGCCCTCCTCACAGAGGCAGGACCCATCTACACAGTGGCCATAGTCACCGCAGTCCAGCAGGCAGAGCTCAATACTGCAGTCGTCCCCACCAAAGCCTTCAAAGCACTCACATTTGCCATCCACACAGCGGCCCTGGTCCTGGCAGTCATTGGGGCACTCAGATTCGGTGCAGTTGGGGCCCTTCCATCCAGGCTCACATATGCAGCTGCAGGTGTCAGTGCTCCAGTTCCCACGCCCATTACAGTAGGGCTTTGTGGACACATCACCTGCTGAAAGGCAAAAAAGGAAAAGGAAGTATTGTAAATAATAATAATCATTTATACTGTTTATTGATCCTCAGTGGGGAAATTACAATTTACACTCTGTTTTGTTAGAATCACTACACACAGGCCTGAAATACACACACACACATGCTTACAAATTCATGCACA
Source organism: Percina caprodes (assembly GCA_013375575.1). Taxonomy (NCBI): domain Eukaryota; kingdom Metazoa; phylum Chordata; class Actinopteri; order Perciformes; family Percidae; genus Percina; species Percina caprodes. Next base: position 371,350 of record JABXJD010000459.1, on the reverse strand, counting down.
AATGGAGAGACGTCAGAGTGGGGGCCCTGAGTGGTTGGGGGGGTACAGTGCCTTGCTCAAGAGAACCTGGCAGTGCCCAGGAGGGAAAGTGGCATCTCTCCAGCTACCAATCCAAACATTGGTCCGTACAGGGACATGAACCAGCAACCCTCCAAACAAACTCCCTATGGATTGAGGTACTGCCACCCCCACCCCCAAAGCTATTTGATTCAAACTGTTCAGTAAAACGTGTGCAATGCATCCTTTAACCCCAGCAACTACTCTATAAGGCAACATGTCCTATTTTTAACTAATAGCATTTAATGGATATGAGTCTCTAGCCACAGTCTTTATATGTTGTCCATTTATGTTGATATACCATCTTTTTTCAGACGTATGACATAGGTTTTTGACTGTATTCTAACTTCCAGGTGACCATTGGTTTCAGTCCATTTTAACAAACTGAAAATCTATTTAACATTGACTTGAAATGTTTTCAACTGCATGCAAGGATGCTCTGACAGCCCATAACTGTCCAGAACCTTTTCATTGACAATTCAAGTCATACAGACAGTCAGACAGAAGACAATTAAAAAGTTGACTTAGACATCTTGAAAAGGATTATGAAACTATGCAAATAGTTGTTGTTGTTGTTTGCATTAAAATGTTTGCTGGTCAATGTTGGAATGCAGAAACAGCAATTTTTCAAAAAGCTCTATACTCACAACTCCAAATCTATGTATTTATCCATGCTTTAGAAGTGGGATGCCAATAATGTTAAATGCAGCCAGTGAGTGGTAAATGGGCTAAGTAGTGAAAAGCCAATGCTGTTTTCTTTTTTTCTTTTTTCTTTTTTCTTTTTTAAAGGATTGCCGGGGCTAACTTTTGAAATTGTGTGCAACATTTCTTACCTTATTTGAAATCTATATTCATGACCTTTCTGCTCTCAAACACAATTTTCAGGAAACACTTTAGAAATAGATTTAACTGGAGTTGTCTTCACACATAGTTAACTAGAAACACAGATGAATTACAGTATAAGGTATGCAGACCTACCGGTAACCTGCGCTCCACAGCAGCCTGCCCCACTGCTGCACTGCTCTCTCAGACTAGACAGCTCGGACTCCAGCATCTCCAGCCGGTTCAGGATGTCCTTGATATCGGGCGCTTGGTTGTCACAGCCGCATGCCTGCTTGGGGATATTGATGCGGTGGGTGAAAACGATCTGATTGTCACCGTCCACTGTGTGCTCCATATGCTCGCTGTTCTGCATGTCCATCGGGGCACTCTTGTGTTTGAGCTCAGTGTCACCGGGCGAGTCCAGGTCCACAGAGCAGAGAGACGTGGAGGGGACATTGATGTTGTAGACGTGGTTAAACACCACCGGCTGGTCGGGGTGGGGCACGGTGATGTTCTCCTGGGTTTTCTTGGGCATCAAAGCCTCTCTACGGTGGCGGATGACCTTCTTGACCAGGCCGGCAGTGGAGAGCTGGAGGATCATGGCCACGGTCAGGCAGTGTAAGAGAAAGCCTTTCATTCCCATGATGACACCGTGAAACTACTTCTCAGAAAGTAGTAGCGGAGTGCAGACAAGAGTCTCTTCAGGTATCAAGTGTTCTTGTCCTGAGTCAAAGAAGGACAGAAAGAAGGGAAAAATGAACAAGACCGCCTATACCAGACACCTGTCACATAGTTCTTCTTCATTCAACACATACAACACAGAGCAATCCTCACAGATTTCTGTTTGTACCTTTGTGGTTTGCCCTTGCCATTCAGGATAGAACACACACACACACACACACACACACGGGGCCATAGCCAGACTGAAATATTATAGTATCCCACTGAAAAGCAATTAACCTTCTTCTTTTGCCCCTAACAAAAGTCATATCCTGTTGCTGCATCTGACCCACTTTGGCCCCCCCCTTGTCTCAGAGGAGGAGAAACACACTCAGCAGATGACATCGGGGCATTCTTCTTACAATTCCTCCAAGGAGCTACTGCATGGGTGGTATGTGACCTTGGTGATTTGAAGCTTTCTTTTTCTGACCATGCTGAGAAAGGTCGCCAGGAACACCTGCATGGTGGGGAGCCTCCTGCAGTCCAGACCACTAGGACCCACCATCTGTGATCTTGCTGTAAAGCTCAGAGGACACAAACTGTCAGGTCAGCATTCCCGTACTCTCTGACGACCACTGGGTTTTCATTTATTTCTGTAACATGACTCTTTTTGCTTTCACGTAATGCTTCAGAGACACAATTCTTTTAAAAGGTCTGCTGGAGAAAGGTTGTGGCATTGCACCCAACCCTAAAACCTGACCTGTCTTTTTCTTACAGTTTGATCTTAGCGTTAAATGAAATATACAGGTTGGTTAAAAGTATGCATTTGGGTTCACTACTAATCACTGTAAATGTAAATGGACTGTTCTTATATATCTTTTCTAGTCTTAACGACTACTCAAAGCTCTGTAACATAGTACAGGAACCATTCACCATTCATACACATTCATACACTGTGGCCAAGGCTGCCGTACAAGGTGCCACCTGCTCATCAGATAAGCACTCACACACATTTACACTCCGATGGCGCAGCATCGGGGGCAACTCAGGGTTCAGTGTCTTGCCCAAGGACCCTTCAACATGGAACTGCAGGACATCGCATCGAACCACCAACCTTCCGATTGGCAGGCAACCACTACCACTGAGCCACAGATGAGAGAGTAGTAAAATGAAATACTTAGCCTGTTTGTATTGGTACCAAAAGGGAGAACACATTATGAAAACAGATTTCATGCATGGCAGTGTCTGGCTCTCTGAGTTTATATAATACACTTCTTAGCCCACCTATTCAGAGAGATGCTGACGCCAATCATTTCCTACCTCTAATAAAACCGATGTGTGCCTTGGCTGCTCTAAAGGTTAACAGCAGCTGTTAGCCGCCAACATGAAAATGTCTGAATAAGCATAGAGCATGTGGTGGAATATGTATGAAGGGGTTTTATTTTGTGGATGCAATCAAAGCACAGGGTGTCTTTGAGTGTGGCACAGTCAGCAGGTAATATTCCAGGAAGAGGTGCTTGGTCTCCTCATCCCAGGATGACGTGTGATTAGGCAAGCTGACAGCCCAGCTTGGAGGGATCCCACGGCTTCAGCCCCCCACACACACACACACACACACACCCCTGCACCCTCCCCAGCCCCATGATTAGACAGACAGGGATGAGTGCCTCCATGATGGGCAGACTGTAAAAGTGCTAATGTGGCTTGCTGATGGGAGCCCTAAGGATCTGGGCCCTCAGGGGTGTCCCCCTCCCTCCCCCCTGCCACCCTCTGTCTCACCCTAACACACTATGTCACACATGCACATCCACACGCACACCAATACAGTCACGCCGCTGTGCCCAAGCATCACAAACTAGGGATTAAATCAACAAAATAGCCAGAAAATTGCTTTGAGTCGCTGCTAAGGTTTTAGTTCTGGGCGGATGGTTGGCTTTCTCACTTTGAAGGCTGGCTGCTCTCCACATGGACCTCTGAGCGAGGCAATCCTGACAGACCAAAGCGCACTTTGTTTAAGAATCTCTGGCTCTGGCAAAACTCTTTAGCTTTATTCAGAAACAGATGAAATAGATGAGTAGAACCTTCCAAAGACTCAGGGAAGAAATCTGATTTTAACCTTTCCCCTATTAGCTGCAGTCTACCACTCTTTAATTTGAAGCAGAACAATCACAATAAGAGAATCTGAGTGTGACCCTGAGAACCACAGAGCTGATCCCTTTGGACTTTCTTCATGAGCACCCTGTGGCCCTGGCACTATGCTAATGCAGCTGGTTGTTGGCATTGTAGATACAGACTTGATACAATCTGACTGCTGCTGCTTTCTTATTCCCTTACTTGGTTTTGCTGGATAGTTAGCTTCTCAAACAGCAACAAAGCTTGTTGCCTGCCTTGTGGTCGAATGTGAGGAAGATGTCTCCCAGGGGAAACCTGCTGGCACACACGCATTTGCTACTGATCTAAATTACGCTGTTTTGAATGAGGGAAACACATGAAGTGTTATATCTCACACAGTGGAGATCTGGAAATGCTTAATAGAACCAATTGGCGTCCATTTCAAAAGTGATTATTTCTCTCGCTGTCAGGAATGTTAAATTCATTTTATAGTAATTTGTTTGGGAATAAAGTGACGGGGTGCTCCAATCAAAGAGCCAACCTAAAACCGTGACCTGGAACCTAAATGTGACCCACACCTACCCCGAAAAAACTATGCAACAAAGTTCATTATTATTAATGAACCAATTTCCTTAATAACACGTCTATGTACACACGTGCAACATGCATGTCAGTGGTATGCACAACCCTTCTAACAAATACTCATCAGCATTGACACAGAGGTGAATGGTTCCATCCCTGATTTTCCCATCAGTGTAACGTCAAAAACATCCCTCCTTCCCCACAGGAACAAGTGTTTTCCAGCATGTTTCCCTTTTATGCATTATGCAAGTCTAAAACCTTGAACCCTGGGACATCAAGAGAATACATTTATTTCACACAAAGAAGAACCAAAGACATCAAGATGAGAGTAAAACCATTGTAGTCCAGTCAGCACAAATCCCCAGAAGCTACTGAATACCCCCAGTCTTAATGCAGTGCTTTACCACTTAGCATTGATCTTTTTTGCATTTGAACAGTAGGGTTTGAGTGGAAATAAATAAGTCCTCGGTGGATGATTACTTTACCAGTGTTATCCTTTTCTCCTTTTAGACACAAGTTTTACTTTCAGTTGAGAGATTGATGAGCAGACTTTCTGTCTGGGGATGGTTGCAGGCATCATAAGTTTCTTTCAAACCCATGCTGAATAACGTAGGCGGTTTTGAAGTTCACCTTTGCAGAGACTGCCATATGGCAGGTCCAAGATCAATGAAAAAAGAAAACTGTTACTCTGCAGGCAGCGGCTATCTGTACAGCCATTCTGATGAGAAAATACTACTTGTTTGGCAGCACAGAAAGGCAAGTGTTATCAGCAGCAGTGTGGTAGTGATTTAAAGCACACCAACATGTGCAGTCAGTGCTTTAATGACAGGAAAAGAAAGATTTGCTGACCATCAGTAGATAATAGTAACTGTGAGTGTGAAGAGACAATGCAGCTGCTCTCTGATAACTCAACAACAAACAAACTGAATAATGAAGCGCCATGCCCCGCTTGGTGTGTAAATGCTGTAAATATTCAATGACTACCACTACAACTCAAGTCCCAGGACTGTATGTTAAACAGTTTTGATAGGATGCACATGCTTTCTTTTCATTTCTGAAGAATTTATCAAGCTTGCCTAGTTTTGTAGGTCAACCATGACAAAAACGCAGCTTGCCTTCTATGGTACAAAATCCAAATGTGGGTCGTTGATGTGAGGACTGAATGAAGGGTTATTGTCTGGGGCTCTTTTTACCTTGCGATACTGTCACACTTTAACAAGGGAAAGTAACCATTAAATGGGCCTCTGTCACGGACACTCACTGCCATGGCCGGAATCATCAAATCCCATTTTTAAGAGCTCATATCTCAAAGAAGGGCAAATCTACAAGAATTGCAATGTGCTGATGAACATATTTATTACAATCAACTTGCCTCCAAGGCAAAAGAAACCTCCCACAAAAGTCCCGAGTGAGAGCAGGTGAATATTGATTCGGAGGCTGTATCCGCACCAAGGTCAGCCACAGAGATAGAGACTTGCTGAGGACAGCACTCTTGTTCTGAGTTATAATCATCAAACACAGAAATGAATTTCCAGGAAGAGGCATGGCTTGAGATGACTGGTTGTCGCATGATAGATGGACCGTTGTTGCTGCTTCTCAGAAAAGGTTTTTCAGATTTTATCACCTCACACTCTGGAAGACACAAACCGTCTTTCACTCTCAACCTTTTATAACCGACCTATAAAAAAACTCAACTGCTGTCCCTGTTGTGCTGAAGTACACAGAACCTCGATGGCAGAATAAAGAAGTGTTCTGCTGGCTCAATGGCTGATGAGATGAAGTGTTAGAAAACAAAAGGCATTCAGTTTTGACTCGTTTTATGTGAGGGAAATCAGTGAGCAGGTAAGACAAGTGCAGGATTCGGTTCAGATATGGCAGCGATGTGGTCATTCTTCGGTATTGGGACACAGCTGATTGGGTGGAGAGAGCCTCCTCTCAAGTCTGCTGCTCGGGAAACTCCTCCAGCTTCGTTCTTGTGTAACTGATTTCCAAATCAAGTAAGGTGCAGCAGGTGAGACCAACATGAACGCCCATCGCAAACATTACCTGAGCTCAAACATCTGTCATGTCTAAGATCATGGAAGAATAATATCTTTTAGGTATAAAACTTCACTGCAAAATATGTCTCATCAAATTTCTTTGGCTCCCCGGTACGTTCTGCACACACGCCGAAGGACGCCTTTCTCGTCGCATCAGGCGCTGGCAGCCACTGACCAGACGTCTGTATTTTACATGTTTGGAGTGAGAACGCGTTGATCATTAACTAAACCATGTAGAAAAACTAATAAAGCATCCAGCGTATGATTTTAACAATGTGTGTGTCAGTTACCTCGTAGCGGTCTGCATCTGCACTATCTGTGCAGCTAGTGTTAAAATGCGTTTTCGGCGCGGCAGTGGGCAAGCTTTAACCTGTTAACATGGGAGTCAAAATAAAAATGGACACGCCACGCAGCTGACACGCTCACGCCACGCACGCTGTCATCCAACAAATTGATTTTTCAGAAAATTCACTCTAGGAAATAAAGGAAATGAACGTTTCCAATAGGGAACCTATCTGCTCTATCAAATGAGATTACATCTGTGTGTGTGTGTGTGTGTGTGTGTGTGTGTGTGTGTGTGTGTGTGTGTGTGTGTGTGTGTGTGTGTGTGTGTGTTGGTTAGAATAACACCGATAACACTTTATGGCAAGGGTACATGAATTATCACAAATTCATGCATGAATTAATTGACGTCTGTATTATTATGCGATATGTAATTAATGAGTTATATATTACTGCATTCCTTAATATCCCATGAATCATCAGGAATTGACGTGTTCATAGTTTGTCATTCGGGACCTCATGCATGAACAATACAACTACACAATTCTGATTTGAACACAACTTAATGATGTCCCCACCTTACCTAATGCTGTAGTTGATGTGTTGTTCATGCATGAGGTCATAAATGAACGCTTATGAACTCATGTCAGTTCCTGATGATTCACAAGATATAAAGGAATGAAGTAATACCCAATTCATGAACTAATTCATGCATTAATTCAAAGTGTTACCATAACTTTAGTTCAAGTCTGTGGCAGCAGTTCCAAATAATTCGTTAAGTGCCGTGCAATGAAAAATACCTTTTCACACATTTTCTAAAAGAATGCTTTAATTCTGAAAAATAAAGTTGGTCCCACACGAAACTCACTCAATGTCTTGTAATATTATTTCCTAGATATGTAAGCTATACATGCCAAGAAAAGTCATGAATACGTACTGAGATCTCCCGTTATGTTGTGAGCTACGTGTGCTGTTGGCAAAATGGTGTCTAATCTGTCTGTGTCTGACCTGCATGGGCACAAGCACTACAGTCACGTGCAAAGTGTCCCGGTTTTAGTTGTGGGAAACAGAACTAATTACGATTACTAAGTAATTATTGTACTTACTTTTTTTGTTCGGAAGCAGAGAAAAGCGCTGTTTCATCGAGGTCCTCTAACAATTGGAGCCCAACCAGAAGCCTTTTTTTAATCTATCATGGAATTAAGGTGTCTCATAGTGTCTTTGTAACATAACTGATTATGAATCAAGTTGCGCTGGATGAACAGCTGAGAGCCTTTTCCAGAGATTTCTGTGTCTTCATAGCCCTTCCAGAAGCTTAGAAATGTGACCGTGAAGACAGGACTTTTCGGAGCCTGTGCGGAGACTGTGCTCGCAGTTACAAGACAATAAATCCGAAGATTTGGTCTCAATTGAAATAGCCATGCTGGAAAAGAGGGATGGTAACATCAGAGCATAGTTTCTGCTCTATTGGGGCTACAGTTTGGCATAAGTTCCAACAATGTAATAAAGTTTAAGATGGTTTTTGTAGCGCCACCATCAAGACAATTAGCACACAAATTGCACTGATTGAGTTTAGCATATGACTGGACTTATGTGCAAAGTTTGGTGAGTTTTTGTGCATGGGAACATGGATTTCTTAGGAAGAAGAAGAAGAAGAAGAAGAAGAAGAAGACAGGCAAAAACAACAGGGTCTACGCAGCTTCCCTGCTCGGCCCCTAATTATATTCAACTTCTGACAAAGCTTCTTTGCCTTTAAAAAATAAAATGAAATCAATAAAGCAAAGCATAATATTTCACGTACATATCATTATGTCACAGATGGTACAACATAAATAATAGTTTGACTTGTTAAACAGATAGGAAATGGGGAATATACTCTCTTTTCGATGGATGAAAAGAAGGCTGTGCTGATTGGCTCTTCTCTGTGACCCCATTGGATCTGATGACACAGATAACGGGGGAGTGGGGAAGGGGGGGTTAGTGTGTTCATGGCTGATAAGGCAGAGGGGGAGGCTGGATCTGAAATACCGGCAGAAGCACTTATCTGGATACTCGGAGGGAGCGCCGTGCCAAGGCTGAGTCCTATCGCACTCACAGAACCGTCACAGTGCTTTGGAGCCCGAGCTGACATGTCTGACTGATACCGTCCCAAAAAAAGTCTATTTCCTCAACCAAAACCAATTCCGACTTTGACACTAAGATACGGAGAAAACGAATGTGGAGTGCTCACTGGCTCAATCGCACAGCAGACAGTCAAACCTCAATTTAGTTTTTACTGCATTGGGATTTAACTCGCGGCTCGCCCTGAGGCCCATCCATATTCTTTATGGCTCTTTCCCTGCGGTGCCTCCGTCTAGTGCTACTGTTCTCCCTGGGTCCAGATGGAGAGGTTGGAATCTAGTCATTGTTCATGAGCTTTTGAACATGCTGGGTGCTGGTGACCTACTGTTTATTAGCTAACCCCGGTGTTGGCAGCCTCATGTGCAGGCAGCCTTTACAGCACATCCACCTGCTGTTTTTCTCCAGGCACTTGTAATTGTGTAGCCCTCCGTTCTACCTATTTTCTCCCCTCAGCTTTTACACAAGACTGCAATTACTACAAAAATCTGGCTTGTACCTGGCTGCTGCCTGTGTCGTAATGCTACACAGATGTATTGATGTCGACTTCTAGCACTCGTCTAAGCTTACCATGTAACTAACATCTTCCTCTCAGGTAATCAGCTGCAAGGAGAGAGCACCATCTCAAGAGAGTGTTTGGCTCGCTTATACAGTATAGCATGACTGTTACTTCTTGTGAACTTACCACTAACAAACAGTATTTGCTTTTTCGTACCAAACAATGCAATTTTTAATCTGGGGAACAAAAAATCCCCTTTTCCTATTTGAAATAGTTTGGTAATTCCAGATATTAGAGGAAGATATTGCTGAGAAAATGCAAGGAATGCTGAATAAACACGTAAGAGGACTTTGCAAGGCCTTTCAAAGACTGCATATTTCAGCACTTTACACTGGAGGTTTATTGGTTGCTTCCATTCAAACAGGATGGAAAGAAGTGTTTTCTCTCCACTATAACTGGGAGCGAGTGTGTTGGCGGTGATACCCGGACATCTGTTTGTCCTTGTTTGTGATGAAAGCCCGAAGCGTGTTGCGTGTCCAAATTGGGAATGCCTTTCATTCAGACACTTGTATGAGCCTAATGACCCCGGTCCCCGGGGTCGGCTCTTCATTGGCTTCCTTGGTTTTTTACTATTTTCCCCAATTTAAATTGTCTGCCCCTCTCAAAAGGGCCCCTGTCTTGTTCTAAGAACATTATGGCTCATGCATTCCAATGTGCAAGGTCACTTGTGGAGGCAAAGTGTCAGAGGGAATTGTCTACCACATGTGTTCATCTATTGGATGCCTCCAATGAAGGGGCGGCCAATACAAAGCCATCCCAGATCCCACATCTCCAAGACTCCTTTCTCGTCGCACATTAGCATCGGAGAACCATTAAAAACCATCTGGGATGCTTTAAAACACTGGATTTCTTCGAAGGGGTCTATGTTCTGTGGTAATGAGTAATCTGCCTGGGCCTGAGTGGGACACAGGGAAAGACTATGGTGAGTTTGTGGAGATATTACCATCATTGGTGCATGACAAACATATATTTGAACAATATTGTGTGGAGATCCTTCAGGTTCAGCCAATAATCTTAGAATATTAATGTCATTAATCAGATTTTCCTAAAATCTACGTCATGTACAAAAAATGACACCTACTACTATAACTGAGGCTGACGGGAATGTCAGAAGTTTTGTAGGTACTTGGCACTAGAGGAAAAGTCAGGAGGAGTCATCCTCTGGGAACCATGAATCTCTGAAGAAAATGCTTTTATTTTCAATACTTCAGGCAGCAATTTATGTTTTATGGCTTGACTGTCCTCTCTTAACATTAGACCTTCAGTTTCACTGTGCTGAATGTGTCTTTTGGTTCACCCAGATTCATATTAAGAACCATCTGGACCACACATGCTTATAGAAACTGGGCAGCACAGTCCAGGTGAAAGCATCCAAAGATAAATTTAATTGAAACATCGCAATATCTAAAGATGAAATGACAATGTTGAAGAAGAGAGACAGAGGGAAGGGCAGGAGAGGAGGCGACAATGTTCATTTAGTCCAACCAAAACATATCTGTATCCCTCCTGAGTCTAGCGAGGCTCATCTGAAAATACCCTCAAGGAGCTAAGTGGGGTTAAAGACAGTCACCCTCTCAGAGCGCTTTGTGGGGCATGGAGCGTTGGGAACTAACAGCTGTCCAAACAAAGGCTTGTTCCCCACTCATCGTTTTACCGAGTGTCACTGTCAGTGGCTACTCATAGTGTAGCCAAAGCTTTATGAAACATTAATGCATCAAGCCTGCACTGCCACCAACAATCAGACAGCAGATATCTTCATAAATAATCAGCCGAATCTCATGTTCCAGTATGCTTCGGTTGAAATAAATCATAATAAGACAAACATCTTCCGAGAGATATGTCCGATGGACCGAGTGATTCAGTGCAGCTGAAGTGTTAGCTGCTGACACTCAGCCAGGCTCCTTCATTGTGTCTGCATCTCCCCATCATACACAATCACCATCCAGCAGACGCTGCCCTGGTATCCTGTGGGTCTCCTCTATCACAGCCCACCTCATATCTCCAAACACCCCCAGTAACTCTCTCTCGCTAAGATATACATATGCGTTCCAATATCAGGGCACCATGAGGATACAATTTGCCACAAATAGTTACAGGGGTATACAGTGTAAATCTGTGAAACCTTAGACTTAGAGATCTGCTAACTTAGCTCGAGAATCCCATTAGTTTCCAGTGGAGAATCCCACTGTGGGCTGGATACAGACTAAGAGATTAAGATTTGACTCTAAAAACTCTGACTGAATGTATAAATGAATGTAGAGACCATGTAAATATTATAATCAGAAACATCCCATCCATTCTCTTAAAAACGAAAAAGTTGAAATCATAAGCAGTAAAACGCACCCTCCTCACTGCAACACACTCCAGGGATGGTCTGGTATGACCGGGAGCTTATTGTGGATAATGTTAGGAAACTTTATCCGGACATGGCTGTGTAACTGATACTCTGAAACATTACTATTGACTCTTCTTTACTTTTTTTAGTTTAACAGCAGCACATATGGTCACAGAGAACGCTTTTTGGCAAAAGTTACATTTGCATTGCATTACATTTCATTACCTAGTTTGAATTCTTACAATTCATGGACAGTAAACAGCAGTTGACAGCATGCCAGAAAAGATATATTTACTGTCAAGCATCCATATCAGTGACTACCATCTTATTTATTAATCCATCAAACATCTTTTATTTCATAATGTCTGTTTCTCTTTCTGCAATCTCAACTGACACATCACATGAAAGTGACCTAAAGATAGGAGACTGGGAAGCACATGGAGAAAGTGTGTGTGTGTGTGTGTGTGTGTGTGTGTGTGTGTGTGTGTGTGTGTGTGTGTGTGTGTGTGTGTGTGTGTGTGTGTGTGTTGGAGATCTGGGAAAGTAACCAACCAGTAGCATCTAATACAGAGCAGCTGTCTGTCTCCCGGGTTACACAAGCCTACTGTCTGCTGGCAACCATAAAGTGTACAGCTGGAAGTACTACGGCAAGCAACACACACACGCACACACACACGCACGCACGCACGCACACACACACACACACACACACACACACACACACACATATATGGAGATGTACACACGTACACACACAGACACACGCACACACACACATTTACACATGGACACATGGACACAGACGGACACACACGGACGGACACACACACACACACACACACACACACACTAACCCTACCCATGTCTCCTCTACTAGCCTATCAGCATCAGCCTTAATGCAAGCAGGAGTATTCATCTGATCATTATAGACCTCCATCTCTGAACACATTACTTCTTTTACTGTAACTGCTCTGCTGATAAATAGGAACCAGCCAGTGAAAGGAAAACTTTGACAGTAAAAGATAATTGGCACCCAGGTGCAGTCAGTAAAGAACCAAATGAAGCCGGTCTTTTCAGTCCTCGCTTGTAAAACATGATGAATTACAGAAGCTTTGATGGATGGAAATTTTTTTGTTGTTGCAAAAATCACCCACATTCTTAACTGGAAATAATCTTAATAATCAATTAATAGTCAGTCAATTAGTCATTTATCAAGCAAAAATGTCAAATTGCTTTTAGTTTTTCAAATGGGAGGATTTGGTATAATTTTAAACTTAATTAATTAATTTTGGGCTTTTAGACAAAAGTAATTTGAAGATGTCACTCTCAGAATTTCAGAATAGCTTTTTTTTTAATGTTTTAACAACGTTTTGTAAATTAAACAACTATAATCAACAGAAGAATCGCAAATATTCTCAATCCCCACAGGACATTTCATCAAAATGACTAAAACAGAAAATAATCACTCCAGAAAGTTGAAGTATCAACTTATATAAAAGTAGAAATAAGCTGGGAGAATGTAGTAATTGAAGTTATAAAGTTGCAAGCTTTGCATTCATTTTTCTCAATGATGGTAATTAAAGCAATGGCCCATTCATCCTGCTCCCATCGGAACACAGCGGCTCCGTGCAGGTAAGGAAGGTGACTTACCACACAATGCCCACAGCTTCTCCACAGACTAGAAAATGGAAGCAGAAACAGTGTTGAAGAGCGCCTTATCAGCCAGCCCCGATCCAAATGTTCTCAGCAGTGTGGATCTCTCAGAGCGCTGACAGCTCTGTCATCTTCCCTCTGCTCTCTGTTCTCTTACAGCGGTTACTAGTCTACCTAGAGAGCCGGCTGATGCTGTGCAGCCAGTGAGGAGAGAGAGAGAGAGAGAGAGAGAGAGAGAGTGAGAGAGAGATAGTTCCCTTTCTCTTGAACAGTAGCCCCTCTGCGGTCAGACTCCACTCCCACCTACTGCTCTCTTAAATGCCCCCCACCCATTCACCCTCCTCAGTATTGTGACTGAAAGCGAAGGAGCTGAAACAGGACGCCTCAAGGCTGGAGAGAAAGAGCGAGAGAGAGAGAGAGAGAGAGAGTAACTGAGAGAAAGAGAGTCGGAAAGGAAAAGGGGGGCGATGCAGGGGAGGGGGTGCTTGGACCATTAGCAGCAAATTGCAGCAGGCAAGCCAATAGAAAGCAAGATATGAGTGAATGCAGGGCCTGCATTTACATTGCATTTAAGAAGTTGAAAGCAGGGAGTGAACACTGAACAGGGAGTGCCACCACTCCATTTGTGATGCGGATGAGGACACAGAAAAACATTGTATGACATAAAATAACATGATCAATGCTGCTGTATAAAAGCCCAGTCACACTAGAAAGGGGCCCTGGGAAATCAGTCAGATTAACAAAATATTTGGTTCAAGAAGCTTGACAATACTGGCAGGTCAACTTGGTGGCTACTGTGGCTGGCGTGCTAATGGCTTACTTGCTAGTTACTTGGGCGCTGAGTGGACAATAAGTAGATAGTAATAATGTTTTTTGCTTTCAACATGTCTGATATCAGTCTGACAACAGTGTGAATGTGCATGTCATTGTGTGCTAAAGTTTAATTTGGCACAAACTATTCAAGTAGATTTATTACATTGAAATAAATAGATAGATTTAGGAACTGTTTTTAAATGCTGCTGTGACAATCATATACTGTTACAATCAAAGATTTCAGTCCTGGTTGATTTCTATGAACTGAGAGGACTCCTAAAGACCTTTAGAATACGGTTTGTTTCAAAGGGCACGTGGATTGACCACCGGGGGCAGCAATCAGCGAGTCTATCAGCAATATAACAGAGGAAGAGCAACTCGTGCCGACATGGTTTACAGCATAGCCAAATTTACCAGAGCAGCATCTTATGTTGCTTAAATTTGCCCCCTTGAGTCCTCCACTTGCTTCCCTTCATCCACGGAGGAGAGAGGAAAACGAGCAAATGTGTTTTAAAGGGATGAGACGTCCTTTCCTCTGAAGCGTCACTTGAATTCCTCAACTCCTTCAGCCGCACGGCACCACAACACTGCACTAAGTGCAACCTGCACAATTGGTTTATTTACATTTTATCATACTATTTAAGCAGTTGCACATTTTTGTATTCCCATCTTGTATATATTCTAATATTTGTATCTATCTGTCTATCTGTCTATCTGTCTATCTATCTGTCTATCTATCTATCTATCTATCTATCTATCTATCTATCTATCTATCTATCTATCTATCTATCTATCTATCTATCTTCCAGGAAGGTTGCTCTCGTGGATCCTCGCCTATAGCTCCTTCATGACCTCCTCGCTCTTTGGTCCTCGGGGCAAAAATAAGAGCTTTCAGGTGGTTTTCACTGAGGAGGGACAGAACAACATCTGGTTCAGCCGAGGACTGAGGAGTCAAGGAGCGACCAAATAAGCAACATGAGACAAAGCCCATGACATTTCTAAATTCTTGGCTTGACATGAGAAACATGACAGAGAAGGCCAGACCAGAGGACAGTCAACGACAACAACACCCTAATTCAAATGTCCTGCACTAGCTGTGAATCCCTTGTGTGTGGGCATGCAGTTAATAAAAAGTATATTCTGCCAGTTACAATGAAAAAAAACTGCATGGAAAAGCAATTTAAGATTGTATAGCCTGGTAATGGGTGAAAATGCAATTGCAAACACAAATGGGGTTTGATATAATGCGATTCTTATGGATTAGTATGAGTTTGCGTACTGTTCTGGAAATTGCCTTGCTTAAAGGTTAGGTTCTTTTCCATTGACTCTGGCATTCATTCAACCGCCAGGCAGCGACCACTATGTACAACCTGACACTGGATCAGTAACCCTCTCTTGATTAGACTTAACCAGACTTAGACTTAGACTTTGCTTGGGGTACCAAACGTACACTGGTTGCAATTACCAGCCGTTCTGCACTCCAGACTGTGATGTAAACAGGCAGAACCGTCTCCAATAAACACAAGAACAAGGAGCTCAGGAGGATCCTGCTAACACAGCTCCTATGGACTCCTCGTTCTGGGGGGAAATGCAGACTTCAAAGTGCAGAGAAATAAGCATCAAAAGATCTTCCATGAGAGCCAGTGTGGAGGATAGCGTGACACTCATTAAGTCAGAATATGACCCCTCAGACTGATCATACAGGGCCCGCGGGTGCTGATGATGGTGGGGAATGATAAAGACCTTCACATATATAACTTCTCTCTTGTATATGATGTATCATTTCTTAAGAAAACTTTAAAAGGTGTCGGGTCTAAAACAAGTCAGTTTCAAGCTAAATAAATATGTTTTTCTAACATATTTGCAAAGGCCTTCGGGGAAATATACTTTTCAAATCTCAAATTCCCCAAGTGTTGATAAAGATTGGTGGAATGTGAGTGAAGATCCATACCGAACATCAGTGGGGTGTGTGTGTGCTGAGGGTTTGGTCCAGGCTGAGTGGAGCTTTTCTCAGCAGGGGAAATGATCTTCATCTTGTTGCTGAGAGCCGGTATCCAGTCAAGCAGAAAATATCCTCTCTAATCCTATATACAGCACAATGGCACATATGTAGCACGGCTATCGGGTGATAAAAAGCAAATTCAATGACTTGAGGGGCCCTAAATTCATTTTCATCCCGCTCCCAAGAGAGAGGGAGGAAATCTATACAGTCTTGGGGCATATATCTTTTTTTAATGACTTCTGGCTTTAATGATATCATTTAGATGATATGATGGGTTGAAAGCATGGCTATGAATAGCACCTGGTTTAAATGGCTGTAAATGTAGATTCCCTGCATCTCTCCATCTGTTCCTGTTATCACCTTCCTGTCACTCTCTCTCTCTCTCTCTCTCTCTCTCTTTCCTTCACAGCTTCACAGAGAATTGCTATGGGAGTTCTCCACCTCCCTGTTTGTGAAGGCGTACCTGTTCACTGACTTTCAGAGCAAGTGAACTGAGCGGTTTTGATTTCCCAGATGACACCTCGTACGTGCATCCTCGTCTGTCATCCATTTCTGCCGCTCCGGAACCAGGCGTCTGCGTGAGGAAACCCATTTTATTTCCATTAGAGTACAACAATGTTCAGTTTTATCAGCTGTCATTTAACATATACACCGACGGAAAAATGCTACAATAATCAAGTAAAGAGAATACAGCTATCTGCACTGCATGTTAAAGCACGGATGTTGCCAGGACTGCATAAGCACAGGCTATTTCCAAAAACAGGTTCTCCAAACAAAACAATTTAAAAATCCAATTTATGAGCTGCAAAGTGCAATGGAATCAAGTATGAAATAATGTACAGTAATATGTGGAGCTGGTAGTCAGTGTATAACTGTGTAAGCTGGAAAACTTAATCTACTGGCAGCAAGTAGAAAAGTGAGGCACAGGTTGCCTACAGCACTTATAATAAGGTCTCCTTGCTACTGTATAATTGGTACTATCTAACTTGAAGGAACGGAAAGGGACTCTGTGGGAAGTGAGACACATTCTGTCAATGACAGTGAGACCTAATTATACTATGGAGCCCCTGCAGCCATGGAGGATGTCAACGCGGGCAGCAATAAGACACACCACCCGCCATTGGTGTGTGTGAGCTTTCAGGTGACCTGGAAAGACCTGTTTACCTCATTAAAAATGAATCACAAGGTAATAAGGCCCCGCTCCCATTCCCCTCCCTCCCTGTCTGTCTGTCCTTCATCCATTATGCAGCAGCGAGGTGGGAAGGTGTGGGTTAAATCCTCAGGGAGGGTCACTTGGACGGAGACCCAGTCTGCCTCCTCCTCCCTAAGCTACTGAAGCCCCTGCCTCTGTAATGCAATAATGAGACAATAACACAGTGGTGGGAAGCTTAATGTAGGTGATAAGCACTGAGGAAGGGAGTCCAAGTAGAAGCAGCAATCATCAGCGACAAACCTGTGGCCACGAGAAGTTAAACAAGGGAGAAACAGCCTATTAGCAGTGATCCATAATTCATAACGCAGGGAAAAGATGGGCCCCACCATAGCTTTCATGAGACATGCAGGCACAGACAAACCAAGGGTTACTGTTTTGCTTTTCTGCAGCTGTTTGCATTGCTATTTGCATTATATGTGTAACAGTAATTGTCTAATCTAAAAGGGATTGTAGTTTAGAGGTCAAAGAAACAGACTTACAATGTGAAGAACTAGGAAGACCCTGACTGGAGGAACTACAGAGAAGAACAAGCAAATCATTCAACAATTAAAGAAACATGTCAATAACATCTGTTTTTCTCTAAGACTGAGATGAGAACATGTCTCCACAGAGTTGTAGTCAGGTTTAGCTTAGTTTAGCATAAAGACTGGAGGAAGGGGAAACAGTTAACCTGGCTGCCCTGAGGAAATGTGCCTACGAACACCTCTAAAGCTGTTGAACTTGTAATTAAAGACTAAAAAGTGGCAAGCTAATGTTAGTCCCGCAGTACTCCAGTCCGTTTCTAACACTGTTTAAGGTTTAAATGCTTCCACATTGATTGTTGGCAGTTAGTTAGTTATATAAAAGGTGAAGATTAGAACACTGCAAGGCTCTGACTATTTCCTGAATGCAGTATGTCTGTAGCAGTGCAGCCCTTGTTCTGAAAAAAGAACAAAAAGTGTGTGTGTGACAACCCTCTTCGCCATGTCTGCCTGCTTTGTTTGTGTGGCTGTGTCACTCCCCAATGTGAGGTGAATGCAGATTTGAGTTGCGCATGCTCAGATGTAAACGGTTTACGGCATAACGTGTCATACCTGATGAGCGTTGAGTCAGAGCTCAAAATGCCATTCAACTAACAGCCTTTGTTGTGTTTGATGCTAACTTGTAGCCAGCAGTGAACCAACTTGGTTAAGTAGGTCCATTTTTACTGTGTTGACATTACAGAAGTCTCTCATTAGCATCTTATATGCTACTTGTCGCAAAGTAATGCGACTCAAATCTGCACTCGACTTACATTGGGCAGTGACAGGCTGCTTTCCTTGCAGGTCAGCGGGTGGGCGTAGCAGAGGGTCAGTAGGTGGGCGTGGTAAAGGATCATTAGGTGGGTGTGACAGAGGGTCAGTAGGTGGGCATGGCAGAGGGTCAGTAGGTGGGTGTGGCAGAAGGTCAGTAGGTGGGTGTGACAGAGGGTCAGTAGGTGGGCGTGACAGAGGGCCAGTAGGTGGGTGTGGTAAAGGATCATTAGGTTGGTGTGACAGAGGGTCAGTAGGTGGGCGTGGTAAAGGATCATTAGGTGGGTGTGACAGAGGGTCAGTAGGTGGGTGTGGCAGAGGGTCAGTAGGTGGGCATGGTAAAGGATCCTTAGGTGGGCGTGACAGAGGGGCAGTAGGTGGGTGTGGTAAAGGATCCTTAGGTGGGCGTGACAGAGGGGCAGTAGGTGGTAAAGGATCCTTAGGTGACAGAGGGGCAGTAGGTGGGCACGGTAAAGGATCATTAGGTGGGTGTGAAAGAGGGTCAGTAGGTGGGCGTGGCAGAGGGCCAGTAGGTGGGTGTGGCAGAAGGTCAGTAGGTGGGTGTGACAGAGGGTCAGTAGGTGGGCGTGACAGAGGGCCAGTAGGTGGGTGTGGTAAAGGATCATTAGGTTGGTGTGACAGAGGGTCAGTAGGTGGGCGTGGTAAAGGATCATTAGGTGGGTGTGACAGAGGGTCAGTAGGTGGGTGTGGCAGAGGGTCAGTAGGTGGGCATGGTAAAGGATCCTTAGGTGGGCGTGACAGAGGGGCAGTAGGTGGGTGTGGTAAAGGATCCTTAGGTGGGCGTGACAGAGGGGCAGTAGGTGGGCACGGTAAAGGATCATTAGGTGGGTGTGAAAGAGGGTCAGTAGGTGGGCGTGGCAGAGGGCCAGTAGGTGGGTGTGGTAAAGGATCATTAGGTGGGCGTGACAGAGGGTCAGTAGGTGGGTGTGGTAAAGGATCATTAGGTGGGTGTGACAGAGGGCCAGTAGGTGGGCGTGGTAAAAGATAATTAGGTGGGCGTGACAGAAGGTCAGTAGGTGGGCGTGGTAAAGGATCATTAGGTGGGCGTGGCAGAGGGTCAGTAGGTGGGTGTGGCAGAGGGTCAGTAGGTGGGCGTGGCAGGGGGTCAGTAGGTGGGCGTGGTAGAGGGTCAGTAGGTGGGCGTGGCAGAGGGTCAGTAGGTGGGCGTGGCAGAGGGTCAGTAGGTGGGCGTGGCAGAGGGTCAGTAGGTGGGCGTGGTAAAAGATCATTAGGTGGGCGTGGTAAAAGATCATTAGGTGGGCGTGGCAGAGGGTCAGTAGGTGGACGTGACAGAGGGTCTGTAAGTGGGCGTGGTGAAAGATCATTAGGTGGGCGTGGCAGAGGCACGTCAGTAGCGTGGCAGCTGTTGGGTTCATCAGGAACACTGGCTGCACCTGGCTTTGTGGGCCAACCTTTCAAAGCCTCTTGGATTCAGTTGCGTCCTTTCCTCTCTGACATCATCCTGGCATTCGGTTGCTCTTATGATTTGTGTTTCTGCACCATACAACACTACACATACATTCTAACTGATCACACATCCCGCTGTTAGTTTAATTGTCCTCTTATGTCCCTATTTAAACTCATAAGTCATTTATTTGGCTTTGTTGTGTGCATGTCCCTTTTTTGGTCATGGCTGTGCAGCTCGGTGTGCAATTAATTCATTATAGCTTCCAAACCACGCTACAGCCAGAGATTCTGCAGAGACCTACTGATGAATACAGATGGATGCACTTAAACTTCATGTTTATATTTCAGTTCATGTACGGGTTACAACAATACGATATAGGATACAGCATGTAAATAAGTTTCAGAGGTTAATGTGTATTGTTTCCTTGTATTTGTTCTCCAGTCCGTATGATAAGCTGTTTCCTGACTACAGCTCAAAAAGTGACCAAACCACTGTACTATTCCTTTAAAGATTAAGAAAACCTGACATAGGTGATGTGCATATAAGAATCTGTGCACACTGTAGCCATAGAATATAAAGAGTATGCAGTTCTTTGTTCAGACTGCAAGCTAAGGCAAAGGAGTTGTTGTTTCAGGCCACACACAGTCACCACTGCTGCACTGCATCTGTATGAATGGCCAATAAAAGTCAGCGTCAGGACCTTGTATCTTTGCTGTGGTCCCTAACCTTTGACCTCATAAACCATTCACCTTTTGTGTTGATACAGTTAGCACTCTGTTTCCTCTGACTGACGCCTGACAGTGCACATACTTGAACTGTCACGATCTGTTTGATACACAAGACATGTAGTGCTACAAGATGACAGAGAATATAAGCACCCCTTCAGACCACAGACTGATTTACAGGCCACGCACATGTTACGCAATAAAAACTAACCCCTCAATTATTCCTCTCTCACACAATTATGTCTTTTATAATAAATGGCCCATTTTAACCACTGAGCACCAACATCCTTCTATAAACAAACAGAGGTCTAACAGAACATGTCAAGACGACTTAACCATTCGTCCCTGGCTGGCTGTGCACAAAAGACTCTGGGTTTTAGGCTGAATGGGAACTTTATTACCAGGGACCTGAAAAAGCTACAGGAAACCAATGTTGAAAGTTTGCAAGTCGTGTTTAGTTTGAACGGTTAGACGAAGGAAGGCTGTTCAACTTTGACAAATAAGACTTTAAATCAAATCAAATGTCAAATGTTCTTCAATCAAGTACTTTGATTTGGAAGAGAGAGGATCCATGATCTGCTTGGACTGTCTAATAATTGCTGTCGCCCGTTCCCAGAAAAGCACAGAGCAGAATGCGGTTAGCAAAAGGTGGGGACCTCCTGGGTGAACTGACCCCCGAGACCTGACCTCATCAATGAGTGACAGGGAGCAATGTCACACAAATCCACTGGGACACCCAAGTGAACCCAGGCTACGTTAAGTCTCAAAAATTAAAGTGGAAAGGGTGGAGAAGAGAGTATACTGCATCATGCTTATCTTTAACCCTTCTGTTGTCTTCGGGTCAATTTTGACCCCTATCTGGGGTTTTTTCAAACAAATTTTCCAAAAAAATAACATCAATGGTTCCCAACAACGCTCCTCACAAGTTAAATAAATAATCGTTTCACTATTTTTATTGAATTTGGGTGTTTTTTTTGTCAATTTTATAGCATTTGGAGAAAAAAAAGAAATCAACTTGTGTGTGTGACAAATGTCAAAAAAGACAAATGTCAATAAAAGTGACTAAAATGTAAACAAAAATAATAAAAAAATAACTAAATAAAAAAAAAGTGACACAAAATAAAAAGGCTTTAAAAATTTGGAGGGAAAAAAAAAAACACAAAAATTTCAAAAGGCTCATAAAAAGTTGACAAACGTTGAAAAGGTGACGAAAAAAAAAAATTGGTGGAAAGACACAAAAGGGTCGAAAAAGATGACCAACACGTTGATAAAAGGCTTTTCATTTGAAATTTTGACTCTGAAAAACAAAAATTTGACTTGTTAACAGCTTATTATTTCCCATGGGGAAACGTTAACTGCAAGTTAACATCCTACAATGCTTATAGGTATATTTTCTTTCACATTTCTTTGACATAAATAGGACACATTAAAGGGATACACTGAATTCTTATTTACTTGTTGTTTTTTTACTTTCATGCCAACATTATTTTGTATGACCATGCATTATCTTTAAAACCTTTATTTTCAGTTTACCATTGTGTGTGCCTCAATCCTACACAGAATACATATCAGCCCACACCATATTCTTTTTGTAATGATATGTAACAGCATGGATGCCTACCGAGACGTGGTCCTTATCTCTTCTATTTTAAGCTGTGCAGCCCCTATAGAACAGTATGGCAGAGCCCACCCGTTGTCTCCTCGCTGAACCCCAGCTCATATTGAGCATCACACAGGTGGAGACAGAAACACAGCTCCTGTATATGTCAGACTTTATTGCTTTGTAGATTAACATGTCGGGGAGTTCAGAGTATTCCTACAAGCATGTAAAGCCTGAGCTACAGTAATATAGCTTATGGTTTAAACATGATGTGATTTGTGCCTCAAACCATAACTGAAACATAAGCTGCAGGATTCAATCTGACATCAAGGATCCAGAGCTGATATTTTACTATCAGGAGCAAGTTGTACTGCGGTAAAAAGAAAAAAGTCCTATATTCTGCTTCCTCAGCATACAAACACAGAGTGCACATGCCCGTCACTGTTTTATATGGTGGCCCTGAAAGATCAACTACTACTCAAATACAGACAACACAACCAAATACATATCAAATACAGACAACACAATCAAATACAGATCAAATACAGACAACACAACTAAGTACAGATCAAATACAGACAACACAATCAAATACAGATCAAATACAGACAACACAACCAAATACAGACAACACAACTAAATACAGATCAAATACAGACAACACAACCAAATACAGGCAACACACCCAAATACAGACAACACAACCAAATATAGGCAACCAAAATCAGACAACACAACCAAATACAGATAACACACCCAAATACAAATAACACAACCAAATATAGACACACCCAAATACAAATAACACAATCAAATATAGACACACCCAAATACAAATAACACAACCAAAAATAGTCACAATCAAATACAAATAACACAACCAAATACAAATAACACAACCAAATACAGACAACCCAACCAAATACAGACAACCCAACCAAAATACAGAAAACAGAACAAAATACAGAAAACACAACAAAATACAGAAAACACAACAAAATACAGAAAACACAACACAAACGAGTTTGTGGTGACTGCTGGTCAAAAGTGTCGGAAAATGATCTATCAAGTTTATTTAAATTGAAACACATTGCACAGTAATTTGTTGGAGATATTTTCTAACAAATATACACTATACATTAGGTACACAGTATTGGACATGCTAACACAGCCTGTATAATGTTAAATCCTGGAGTAAATAACCCCAGCCACCCACTGTGACAACAACCTGTATGCCTGTGCATGGACTTTTAAAAGATGGTGCACTTATGAGAGTTGTTCACTGGGCACATTATGTAGAAACAGCCTCATCGTTCGCTTTTGAAGCCATAGACCATGCTTATTACAGACCGTCTCCGGGTGCCTAACTTCCTGTTGGCTCCCCACGCACATGAAAAATGATTTAATCTCACTTTTAAATGTTACTGGACATTACTGATCAAATTTTGATTTGTGTCATTTTGAAATGTCACAGCTGGGAAAAATGTATTCACCGTTTGTCAGCCACTCTACTACCAATGATGTTTAAATGAATGATTGTTGTAGCAGCATGTTTTATCGTGCTTGTTTTGTCTTTATTGTCTTTTCAAATCAAACATTTTTCCTTAATTTGATTGTGTTTTGACTTTTTTCGCATGTTTCTTTTAGTTGCACAGCGCACAAGATCTCAGGGCCAGTGTAGTTTGTGCTATTAGTTAAGGAAATAAAGACGCATTAACTGAAGCTTCCTTCAACACAGATTGCAGATATGGACATGGGATGGGGGGGGCATCCTCACAGACAGAGCCCATAATTAAAGCTAGAGAGCTCCCCATCACAGCGCAGCTCCATTCAAGCCCAGCATCTCTTTATGGTCGCTTTACCACAGTCTGTCTGGGCAAAGGGTTCAGGCCTGTGTCTTTTCCTCTTTTGTCTGCTCTCCTGGGGGACATGAATGAGAGGTTGGGGCCCGAACAAAAGGCAGATCATGGGTCTATTGGGGGGAACAAATGAGCTTAGTTTGGGTAATGGCAACCAAAAGGAAAGGGAGGTCTGGGGAAGTATTGAGGCTCACCTAAGACCGGAACGGGAGGGGAGATGAGTTCTCCAGGATGAACAGCTGAGATCCTCCTTCCCACACTGCACATGCTCCGTCACTATCTGACAACAACAGGGTTCGTCTACAGGCGGAGAGTTTGGATGATGAAAGGGAGAGAAACATCAGCTGATTGCATGTTTCTCCATGGTAACTGTTAGCTCTGATCAATGATGTCGTATGTAATAAAAACAGATGGTGAACTATGACCTCTGGCTGGTGATCATCACAACAGCTATTACTTGTTTCTGCCATAATGTAATATATCATAGCACTTACTAATCACTACAGTGTGATCATAGATATGAAGACTTTATGTGGCAGTTTTAAGCTTCAAAAATACTAAAAGTTTTATTGTTAAAAAAGTGGGGAAAGTGAAGCGTATTTATGGCCTGAAAGCAGTCCTTCCATACATACGTGTACATTCCTTCAACAGCCAGGCCTTCTAGGATCAAGATAAGACCTTTGCTTTAAAAGGAGATGGAGTTAAGATTTCTCCAAATGTCACCTTATCACAAATGCCATTTGAATTGCATCCTTCCACTTGCCTTTGCTGCCTCACACTTTCCTTTTTTGTGTTGTATAAAACGTTTCTTTGTGCACACCCTTCTCCTCCCACATGCCACGCACGCACACACACACACACACACAGACGCGCGCACATACACACTTCACCGTCCTCATGTCATTCCCCCCCCCCAACTCCCTTGTGGCTTTCCTTGTCGTCTGCAGCCTCCTTACTAATCCCGCAGACAGCCACAGAGCGAGTAAGTTTCACTGCAGACGGCAGAACATCAGCTGCGTATAACGTAAGAAGAGAAAGATGGAGAAGAACGTTACCGTTGTCTGCATGTCTACAGACCCTATGCATATGCCGGGCAACGGAAACTTGATGTGGTCCATGATGATACGATATGATAAATGATGCCATGGTTTCATTCATTGATGACATACAGTAGCTGTTGCTGAATTAATCTGCATGGCACTGGCTCAGGTAATCTGAACAGAGAATCAAGCACTTGGACCAGATCCGCATACAAAAATGCTTCAGAAAGTTAAATTCAGAGTGGTTGATAGAAATACAGCACGTGTCATTGTTCACAGCCAAGGTTGGTCAACGTTTGGTTTCTTTTCCCTTTGACCATCACCCAGAAATACTGTATTGGCCATTGTTCACTGACAAATGTATTTTATCATTTAAGAAAGCGGGCCTGCTGTCTAGAGATGATTAGAGTTTTGGTGTTTCAACAGTATAATAAAAAGCAATGGGGTTAATCATGGGAAGTCTTTTAGACACGATCATGCTTCTTAGTTGAGCCTGTGGGATTCCTGGCTGTCTCTGGTGCTAATTGATGCTCTCTTACTGTCTCCTGAGTGACAACTACTATCACCTTGTTAAACGGCTGAAAACACAGTCTAGAGCCGGATGTAATGATGTCAGTGATGTGACTGATGACCAATGGCGACCCCTGGGTACGAGGCCGGCCAACGGGCTGACAGGCGAAGGAGATGAGCTGCTGAATAATGGGCCCCTGTCAAAGCCTGTTCTTCTGCTTTAGAAGAGCCCAGCTCCCATGATTGATGCCCACCCCAGGACTGGGCTCTGATAGGCTTTTGGTGGTCCCTGAATGTCAATGAAATGTAAGTGTTGTTTCAGTCATGTCACAGTGCCACAGCCGTGCACAATTTCTTCATTTGCTATAGTGGCAAAGGCATTAAAAAGATGCCATGTTTTGCAAATCTATTTAAGCTCTGTGAGGGAATCTGTCAGAGAAACTGTGGTGCAATGAATTTTAATGAGGACCATTCTCTTAGAAACACAATGAAAGAGGTGTTTCTAATGGAAACTGAGGCAACTGGGGATGTTAACTTTTATAGTTTATCTCCACTGCTTATATTAGCCAGCAGTAGAGCCGGAGGCAGACACACAGCCAGGAAGGCTTGTCTTTTTACTCCCCACCTTCTTCTCTTCTGTCTGACATCCTTCCTTTCTCCTTATTACCATCTTTTCTCTCTCTTTGCGTTTGTCAAGCAGTGAAAAGCCAGCACGAGTCAGACTTCATAGTATTTCAAAGCGCTGTTATTTTCCACCATCCACCTTTGCTGTGAGCAAAAGAAGGGAGCCCTTCCTCTGGAGAAAACATATCTGGGCAGCAGCTGTGATGGACAGAGGTGAGAGGTGAGGGCAGGAGGTCAGCGGCAGGGAGAGGCTCCACTGGACAATAGCGCGCGGGGCCAACTCCATTCAGTAGCTGTGAAGAGGTTCGAGTGCTGCTCTGCTCCCTACATCCATTATATTTTCTCAATTAGCTTCAGGATGAGCCATTAGCTGTCCATGTGTGCTCATTGTGCTCCTCAACAGAAACAGCAATGATGCTCTCTGAATGCAGTAATTAGCCTCTCCTGAGCCTCTAAATGCATATCGTGCCATATTTATCCTAAAACATGTTGACAAATCAAACTAACAATAAAATTAATGTCTGCTAAGAACTTAGTGATACCTGTGCATCCCTGGTGTATGTTTGGACCTGTGTGCTAATTTAGTCAAATTGTGTCTTACACATAAAAAACTACATTTTAGTTGTATTTATTGATAGCTGATAGCGCCCCCAACATTAGTGCTCTACAGTGGGCGTACATTTTTTGTACCAACGGGCAATGTTGTGGTTATTTGATTGGAGTTTGATTGCAGCCACCAAGGCAAGTAATCAGCAGTCAAATAGCTTCTGGAACCCCCTTCCCTGACACATTTCCGACAATGGTGATTGGGGCTGTGTCCCCACTATCTCTGTATCTTTTCCATCACATTCACACTTCACATTGGGACCGGCTGGCTGTGTGGAGCTGAGAAAGCAGGCAGAGTTTGAACATTTCTGTCATTTTTCTGTGTGTGTCTCATCGCATGTAGATTGTGTGTATCAGCCTGCTACGCAAGCCTTTTCATGTGTACCAATCATTGCAACACTACGAATGTCTTCCAGGAGAGACTGTCTGAAAATGTGCACTGTTGATTAATGACGATGATTTGCATGGCGGACGTGCGGCCATTCTATGATTTGAGCAGCCTCCATGTTGTTCCGTGACTCCACGTGTTACTCAATGTTGTAATGAAGAGAGAATGCTGAGGTCAAAGACAACTTCTTGCGCAGATTTTTTGTCTGCTCATTTGCCATCATCCTATGTACATGTTACCAACATTTGGCTGGTTAATTGTGCTAATGTTGAACCCTGCTGGTATGTATAATGTGTTGAAGGGGAGTGCAAGGATGGATGGTGTCTTGCCGATTGTGGTGGGCTCAAATGTCCAGGGATGATTTTTTACCCCAGTCCAGCCCTGGAAATAATGGCTTTTGCTTTACGCAATGTTGAACTTCCCATGTATAACTTCCCATACTTAGTATCATATTTAAAAGCTTTGCGTCTTCATGCAGAGCCTTTAAATATGACACTTTTTGCGTCAGTAACAAACGTCAAAAGCACCTGACCAAGTGTCACTTTTGATGCGATGGGGGTGAGAATGCCTAGGTCTTTGCAGGTCTCTGCACCGGTTTGCAGCTGTGTCACACAATCAGCTGACCAACATACATGTCTACCATGTGACCCTCTCAGGTATTGAGGTAGCTTTGTCCTGACTGTTCCAAACCTTCACAACATGAAGAGTTGCACAGTTGGTAACCCTTAAATCCACTGCACGCACATCTTTACCTATTTACTATTTATTACTGGGTTTTTATTTTTTTTAAAGGTCTACAATGCTTTAGTTTGCTTTTCATACTGTTGTTATTTCTTATGTTAATGCGTCACGTTTGTGTATTAAGTTTTTACAAATACACTTTCCTTGCAGATTACAATTAGTATCTTTGTGGAAAGACTGTTGAAAAGACCCTGCAGCATCTCTTTTCTCTCTCAGCTTGTACAGTGTGCATCTGTAAAAACGCAGTCAGCATAATGATTCTTGTTTTCCTGTGCAGGGATGGAGAAGCAGAGAGGGAAGGATGGAGGGAAACTGGGACTACTAAGTGTTTATTAATGAACAACTAGCTTCAGAGACTCCAGAGGGCTCAGTGGTCTCCTGAGGTGTAGAGTCTGCTCTATTTATTCTCACGACCTGTCAGCCGTTTGAGACAAAGAGAAAATATATCTGGAGCCCTGCTGTGCTCACTTATGGAGCCATGCATATGTCTCGCCAACATGAATTACATCCAAATTTACCCCAGAGCTTGTATTTAATGATCGCAGGTTTGAAGTCTAATGGATTCCAATTATGGATGGAAAGACCAAGGGAAGAAGAAGCAGGCAAGCTTGCATAAGTTTACACAACTATGCTAAAGTTGATTAAAAAAAGGAATAAAAAAACATCTTTTAGAAATGGATCTTAATGCCTTAATTCAAAAAAATGTAGGAAAATCCATCTTTTTAAGGACACAAATTGTCTTTATGAATGAATACTGCATTGTAAATAAATAAATGTTTTTCCTTAAAATACAGGATACATAAGTATACACCCCCCCTATGTCAAATTCCCATAGAGACAGGCACATTTTCATTTTTAAAAGGCCAGGTATTTCATGGATCAGGATACTATGCATCCTGATAAAGTTCCCTTGGCCTTTAGGGTTAGTGGCAATAACAGTCAAATATGTCTCTAGTTATTTGTATTTTTACTTAAGTACTGAGACTCAGTACTTCCTCCACCACTGGGTACACACAGCACACACAAGCTCCACCAATATCCCTCCTCCGCCCGCTGTTTCTTGTCTCTCTCTCTCTCTCTCTCTCTCTCTCTCTCTCTCTCTCTTTCTCTTCATCTGTAACATTGTAGCCTACATTGAATAGCCTACATACGGTCATCAAACTATAACAACCTCAGCCACACTGTCGAAATCATTTCAATATTAAGCCATTACATTGAAAATCTTTTAGATAACATGAGCCTAGGATGTCTGTAGCCTACTCCGTACCAACAGACGCCTTTTTTTCGTCTCGCGTTCCACTCTCAATGTTGTCAGACACTTTTAGTAACAATCAGTCTGTGTCAAAAAAAGTTTATTGGACAAAAAGCAAGGCTCCACAATTGTCCCATATGGTTTACAGTGTAGTTTGGTTTGCACCGGTTTGTCATTCTGATCTCGCTCAATACTGGACCAAATTCACAGATGTTGGCTCACATCAGTCTATTAGACACAAATGCATGGGGAAATGAGGCCCAGTGTGAAAAAAAATGAGCTGAAAGAGAAACCTCTGAGGCAAACTGCAGTCAGTGAACATTCTCATATAATCATTAATCCACTGATATGATCAAAATATTGATTAATGCAGCTTTAGTTACCTTTACCAAACCAGGAAACCAATCAATGCACCAACGAAGAAGACTGTTAGCTAGCTAACATGTAAACGGTGCAAGTGTTTCATGAGAACTGAAAAGCATTCAACACTAGTTAGACCTCTAGGACACACACATGTCCACGTTCTGCTGACATCACATGATGGACTCCCAGCAAAGCATTTCTCTAGTCTTAAACTTCTAACACATCTCTTTTCCTGCCACCCAGCATCAACAGTGTGCAGCAACACTCAGTGAGCCCTACGTCATGACTGATGTGACAAATAAAGCGACAAATGACGCTCTCGTTGGGCTGTCTGTCCCTCCAGTACGTGTCCTACCTTTAGTTTGGTTCTACTTGTTGATATCATCCTCCAATAAGTTGTGTTCCTGTATTCCTCTCACGGCTAACCCCTGTCTGACCTAGATCTCAGCGACTTCACTGCACATCTGTATGCCAGTGCATTCTGCAGAACAGAGAGCACAGCTGAAGGTTTCAGTGCGTCCCGTTCAGGGGGATAATCACACACACACCGCTCTGTGGAACGCCGGTGAGGATGGAATGGTTTAACATCAGGCTCAGCCATGTCTTTCCTCCTGGATGTTCATACTTCTCTTCACATTCCTCAGCTATGTGCGTGTGTGTGTGTGTGTGTGTGTGTGTGTGTGTGAGAGGGGTGAACGTATAGCATCAGTACAGCAGCCCATAATTACAGCTTCAGTGTGAGCGCAGAAAGCCTGCTGGGTAATTGCTACTAAGAGCACCAGAGGAAGTATGGATCCTTTAGGTCCAGCACTTATTCAAATGGATCAACTAGAGCCATTGGAACAATTATTCATGTTCATATGCAATGCAAATGTTGTTCATTGCTCCAGTAAAAAGGACGGGCCTTAGATACGATTTGCCACCCTTGGCAACGAAGATATTTCTAGTCGGCTCAGCTCAGAGAACCCTTCAGCTCATAAAGCTAACGCTATGCTAGCAAAATTTAAAGTTAATAACATTGTGTACGATTGGTAATCAGTTCAACCAATGCTAGCTGTCAGCCACGTCATTGTCCCCAAAACAATATCCAGATTTCGGGAACAAAGATCCTCCATGTGTAACGTTTCTGTCAGCAGCAGCCTGAAGTAGAGGGCTGAACAGTGGACGGGATGAGAAACATTTGACATTTTTGTCCCTTTTTCTTTAAAGTTTTCACTAACACTACCTTACTACCACTAGTTTTACAGTACTTTATGGAATTCATGGTCAATAACCCTCATTTATATAGAATTATACCTAATATTTGAGTAAAAAAAAAGCAGAAATTCTGAATTATTTTTAAAATATAGTTAAGATCCGAGGAACGTACAGATGAGTTTAGTTAGGAATGAAAGTGATCAATTGTATTTGCAAAAAGCGTATGGAATCCAATCCATTTTTTGTGGTAATTTGGTTAAAAAGAAAGCCATATTTCAGATATAGACATTTTTTAAAGGGGTCAAATTTGACCCGAGGACAACAGGAGGGTTAAGAGGGGTAGAGTTGAGTGTAACTTACTTTTGTCTTTTACAACTTGTAAATACCTGTATTATCTGCAGCCTGTACTGGATATCAGATGGAAAACACTCTGTAGTTCACATGGAAACCAGTGAGGATGAATTCAAGTTTGACTTCCCTTTGTGTGAGTGACCAAGCATCACATATGAGCCTGCCTCGTCCGCCTGGTGTGGCCTCTTCAAAGCATACTGGACAGTTAATTACAGCACATACACACATGCATGCCTCAGCAAGCCAGTAACATGGGAGACACCCCTCAGGATCGCAGCAGCTGGCAGAAGGGTGAAGCCAGCAAAGTCTGTTCCTCAAATATATCCGAGCAGCTTTAACAGCCGACAGCGCATTGTGACAAACTGAGGCTCTACCAGAGCAGAGCCGCTCATAAAGCAAAGACACAGCCATCTGTAACATGTTAGCTGGGTTCACGGAGGACGACATCTCGTCTGCCTTCTCTGGTACCTATACATCTATTGTATTCTGGAAATAATAAATAGGGACTGCAGATGTAAATTAGCCTATGGCTAACTCTGGTACAATGCATCAAATGGCAACATTTAAAAATTATAAATGGTCCCTAAATAACATGAATAATAAAAAAATATATATTGTTTGTTTTGTATCTGCTAGTGTTTAGTGTTTCATTTATATTATATTAAATGTTTTGGGCACCTCCACCCAAACCTGTTTTTGTCATTAATATGTCTTCCTTTCAAAATGTAATAAAATTGGCAATTGATTAAAATGTCTGGCTGAACGGTGCTTTAAGCGCAGTCTTATTGACTGAAAAGTTCTGTTATTATGGGCTTTATTTCTCCTGGCACTTCAACATTCATGTTCACAGTAGCTAAGTTTCCATCCACTTGTCAATCGAATTATCTGAAGTTCGGTAAAAAAAAAAAACCTCATGTGAATAAATCTGGTGAAAGTGTGTTTCCAGCCAACGGCTTTAAAGCCAATAAAAACCTGTGGTGATGACGTCACATGCAGATTTTGCGATCAAATTGGTATATCTGATTGATATGATGTCCTGCTGTGCCCTGCTGCGTCCTGCTGGGCCATGTACTGCCACACAGTGCCCTGCTATGCCATGAACTACTACAAAGAACTACTACAAACTACTACTTTTTGTGACTGTTATTGCCAGTCTTCATTGTATCCCCAACCGGTCGCCAGACACCGCCTACCAGAGCCTGGGTCTGGGCCTGGGCCTGGGCCTGGGTCTGGGTCTGGGTCTGTCCCAGGTTTCTGCCTAAAAGGAAGTTTTTCCTCGCCACTGTCGCACTGTTGCTTGCTCTGGAGGGAACTACTAGAACTGTTGGGTCCTTGTAAATTATGGAGTGTGGTCTAGACCTACTCTATTTATAAAGTGTCTCGAGATAACACTTGTTATGAATTGATACTATAAAAAAATTGAATTGAATTGATATGAGACATTTTAAGGTGTTTCCATTAACATTCAAAATGAACAATGATCAATATGGTACAAGTTGTAATAGTGCTTATGTGCCAGCTGATAACGACATATCAAGCTATAATAAGAAAATTATCAAACATCGCTATGACGATGCAGATGCCACTTGTCTTTTATTGTCACTCCGGCACCGCTGCGAGACAACTCATTTTAGACATGTCTCGCTGTTTGAGCATCTTCCATTGACTCCGCAGGACGTCCCACGGCTTGTCCTAACCTTTGTCGGCCATTTCCTTCACGAGTTTGTGATAAATTAAATTCAGAAAGTCTCTCGTCTCCTCGTCCATCTACTTCCATCTGTCTTTGTTGACACCCACCATGTGTGCAGACAGAGAGGAAATACTGGGCAGAAATAAATTAAAACTTCGTTTTGTTGCAGGTTGCAACCATAAAATGACCTAAAACTTAATCGCAATTCATTATTTATTCATTCGATATTCGGTATATCGATCAAGATAAAATCCAATGAGACCAAACATATTTCATATTGTTTCA
The DNA here is from genome assembly GCA_013375575.1 of Percina caprodes. NCBI lineage: Eukaryota > Metazoa > Chordata > Actinopteri > Perciformes > Percidae > Percina > Percina caprodes. Next base: position 338,172 of record JABXJD010000459.1, on the reverse strand, counting down.
ATATCACTTAATTCGGATAAAAACGTTTGGATGGAAACACAGCTAAACTATACTATATCTACCCAGTAGATAAACTGCAGTGAAATGCTACCAGGATGAATGCCATATAAACATATAAGTCAGTCATTTTCACAGCCCTGTGTGTTACATGGCACCTTTTCACTCTCTCTCTCTCTCTCTCTCACACACACACACACACACACACACACACACACACACGGAAGAGATTTGCTCTATGACACTCCCCTATGCCCCTTTAAAGATATCTTGTTTGAGATGCATAACAAATATACACATCCTATTATTTAAAGTAAATGCTTCATGATATACCATAAATAGCACTGAGGTGGATAAACGCAGAATATGTGTGTGTAAGCGCATCGTGAGTAATGATGACCCAAAGCAGAATTCCTTGTACGTGTCCTCATACCTGGCAAATAAAACTGATTCTGATTCTGAAATCCCTTCTTCGCAAGGCAGAAGTAAGATATGGGCTCATTTTCTCAGCATGGCTCCGTGTCACAAATACAGGGAAAGACAGGGTGTTTGACCCTCCCAGATGTGAGACACTTCCCTCAACTCCATAACGATACCTGATGTTTTTGACTGGACGGATTGAATAGGTAGAGCAGTAACGCTATGTAACATTTTGTAACACACATGACCAAGACTTAGGTGAATGTTACTCCCTCTGATCACAGCATTAACATAATATGTCCAAAAATGGAGACATTTCTAAACTAATGAATCACATGTCCTACTATAAAAAAAAGAAATGAACACACACTCACACAAACACACACACAGTTGGAGGAAACCACTGTTAGGTTCTCATTTGCACTAACACACACCACTCAGCAGCTTTGTCTTGAGTTACAGCTGAAGCGTTTGAGCGAGGTGCTCCATAAAACAGACAGTGACCTCCATCCTTCCTGCTCTGACCCTGGACCATTTCAGCGAAACAGCACAAACTGCTCATACATCTGGAGACTCAGTATGGACGGTAGTAAATCCTTTTCTATTGCTCTGAGAGGGCACTGATACACAGATCGACACAGGTGAGGCCAAAGCCCTGTGAGGATAAAGCAGATCTGCATCAGCGCCGGTCTGAGGGGTTTATGAGACACACTGGTGTGGATGTAAAACTGCATGTCAGCTTTCAGCTTGAGCCCAGCTGCAGACACAACTCCCTGACTCAGCCCCACACTCTACAGAAGAGCCTCTATAGAGCTGTTTGGGATAAGTGGGTAACCAAATGGGAATACATGAACGCAGATACATTTGGCTTTGACCGGACTTGCTCCACTGGTCATCACTACGACTGCTGCAGCGGGACTGTGGACTGGGCTTGGAAACCAGGACACTGCAGCAGAATTGGGCATGGCGTGAAAGCAGCAGTGATTTGTTGAATCCAATTTTCAGAAAACAGTTTGGCAATGTGAGCCTGTGATGGGCTTTGGAGCCTCGCAGCGTCACTATGCAGCTTTTGGGCCATAGCAACAGTTGAAAGCAGAAACTTTTATAGACAACTTTTGCAAAATCCCGAAGAGGTCAAACATAACTTCTTCCTCAACCTCAGCACATTAAAGATGATGAATAAACAGTAGATTCTGGCTTTCACACCGCTGCCTTTAGATGATCACCGCTGCCTTTAGCTTGTGCTAAAATCATCATCTTAACATGCGTGTGTGTGTGTGTGTGTGTGTGTGTGTGTGTGTGTGTGTGTGTGTTTATGTCTGTGTGTGTGCATGTGCGTGTGTGTGTTCATGTGTGTACAGGTGTAACATCAGTGCATGACTGACTGCTGCGATCTGTGGACTCACACAGAATAAGGCCTTTACATTGACATGCTGGGAGTGTCCCAGGACTGAAAGGACAGACAGCAGTAGTGATACAAAGAGCTTAGTCTGTGAATGTGTAAGTGGACAGGGATGGTCTCTGTGTAAACAATCTGTACATGATCACATGACTGAGCAGACGGTCAAGACTCCAGCTTCTGGCTTTTTGAAAGATTTTAAGACTTCTATTGCATCATTGGATTTCAAGGTTGTTGGATTTAGGGAAAACCTGTGATGATTAGTTGCATTTGAGGATTACATAACTGAAGAACTCCTCCTTAACTCACCCAAAACAAAGTGAGTAAAGTCTGTGACCAGCAGTGAGACAGAGAGACAGGATCAGGCAGAGATCAGAGACCTGAACCTCCACACCCAACAAGCTGACCTGGATCAGATGCTGAATCAGTTCTATATCACGTAATGTATTGTGAGTGATGAGCCCACAGACAATGGTCAGCTGACTGCAGCTCCTATAATTCTCTGTTCACGTTAGTCCTTTGATCAATTGTTAATGTGAGAATATTGGTAAGTGCAGCTTTAAATCTATACGTAAAAGTATCCCAGTGAATGACTTCAGAGAGGCCCGGGTGGATCTCTGCTGCTGTAGCGTGGATCCACAGCACCGAGCTGTGGCCTGATTGAGGGGCTCCTCACCCACTATAAGGGCCTTTTTACAGGGACCCATCCTCTGGGATGACATGTCAACATGTCGGAGCCCAGATGGATAACATGGAACATCTCTAACCATACACTGTAACAAATTTAAAATTTTAAGTAACTTACTGGCAACAATTGGCCAGCAAGTTACTGTGAATGCTGTTTACAGTAAAGGTACCGTACTTCCTTTTACAGTATTTTGATGTATTCACTGTAAAACACAAAACAATTAAACACTGTGATTTTAGTTGTATTTACAGTACTGCTTGTTTTACTGTAGAATTCAGTTTCTCACTGTACAGTTTAAATACTGCATCACTGTGATTTAACATTAGCAGCATTAATAGAATACCCCATATTCTAAAATATTTCAATTAACTGCAGACAACAAGAAAATTAACAGTTATTTAAAATTTGGTAAACAGGAACAGCACTTTACAGCATTCTAGTGTAAAAAAATAAATCATATACAGTAATGTTGCTGTGAAATCTGAAGTAAATGACTGTAGATTTCACAGCCATTATTTACTGTGTAGGACTGGATCATATTGGAGCAACTGACCTCCATCGCGTATGCTGAAAGCATTTATAAGAGTTAGCACTCCGACCTGAGCCTCCTCCTTACACTCATCTTATCCTTCATCACACTGAGCAGAAGAGAAGTGATGGAGGACCTGGCCTACTCTCAGACACATTTATCCCACTGGAAGTCCCTGTGGACTGGCCCGTGTAATATCCCGCCTGTCTGGAGCGTTTGTGGACACATGAAGCCCTAAAGGCTGAAGCATCCCTGAAGCTATTATCGCTGCTTTAATCCAACTGAAATCAAATCAACAGTCTGACTCCAGCCCTGCGACTGCTTGACCAGCTGTTTGTGTTTGTCCATGCTAGGTGTTGATGCGATATATGTTGTAGCTGAGCTATAGGCCTACACCCCATACATACTGTATATTAATTTATATCAGGTATTAAAATCCAACCTACTTGGCTTAAATCATCTTCTGAGTATAAAAGGTAAAGGACATACTAGTGATCCATCTTAGAGCCAAAGACTTAGCCTGTGTCTGGCAGCGCTGAAATGTTGACATATAGTTGTGATGCATATTCTCAGTCTGAAGAGATATAATCTGTTCTGGGATGTAACCATGGCAATATGAACTAACAGGGATGTTAAAGATAGATAGATAGATAGATAGATAGATAGATAGATAGATAGATAGATAGATAGATAGATAGATAGATAGATAGATAGATAGATAGATAGATAGATAGATAGATAGATAGATAGATAGATAGATAGATAGATAGATAGATAGATAGATAGATAGATAGATAGATAGATAGATAGATAGATAGATAGATAGATAGATAGATAGATAGATAGATAGATAGATAGATAGATAGATAGATAGATAGATAGATAGATAGATAGATAGATAGATAGATAGATAGATAGATAGATAGATAGATAGATAGATAGATAATAGGAAATTATACCTAATGTTTGAGTTAGAAAAGCAGAAATTAGGAACTATTTAGACTAAAATTAAAGGAATGAATGTTGTTGGATAATCACTGACTGGAATATGTCAACTTTTACTCAATACTATTTCAAAACCATTTCAATTTCTTTCCAAATGCTATAAAATTGAATAAGCCGCCCCAAATAATAAATGAAAGTAGAGATTTGTACTTGCCAGAGAGCGTTGTGTGGAATCAATCATGTTATTTTTGGGAATTACATTTGGGTAGTTAAAAAGGAGGACAACATGAGGGTTAAGGGGGAACAGGGCTTTACAGTAACACATTTCAGTCAAGTTATTGGTTGCATTTGAAACAGGACAGTTTTACATCCAATACCAGTTATGATGTTAACAAATAAATCAGACCTAAGTTGTGGTCTTGAGATAAAATCCAGAGTCCTCTTCATCCTAAACAAGACTAGACCGAGACCTTCAAAGTCGTCTTGAGACCAAGCCCCTGTCTCGATACTACAACACTGAAAAAAGGCTTCAGTATTTTGGGTGATCCAAACTTTTAAAAAATCTCATCTGACGCAAGAAAACCTCTTGACATGTTGCAGGACAGGTCAACAGCCTTTCACACCCTATTCACCTTCAGTGCTCATGATGAAAGAGTGCTTACATTGTACCAAATCACACACACACACACACACACACACACACACACACACACACATACATATGGCTGTCTTTGTAATTCAATACATCAGATGAGAGAGCGGTAATACTGACATACTGCAGTCTACACTACCGGTTTGTGGAGGCACTTCCTGCAACCATTACATCATACATTTATTATACTACATCACCACAACAATATAACAACAAATACAACTCACAAACACCACCCCCGTCCAAGCGACCTGCACTCCTTCCGACACTCCTTCCCACAGCCTTTGCTCCTCTGATGCCAACCTACTGTCGTCTCCGATCATGACCAAACGCCGGACCTGGGGCTTTATTTTATTTTAAGAACTCAAGGTCCAGATAAAAAAGTACACATAACACATTACAAGAGGGGTACAAACCAAACACACAAACACAAATACATACAGACAAACTGACTCCCAGAAATATCACAAAAGAGACGCACAAAAACAAATATACATTCATACACATATACATACAAACATACAAATAGCTATGCCCAATAATTAAAACAGGTACAGATGCATGTTCCAGTGTTTCCAGAGTGTTGACGAATATCTGGTATCTCTAAATGCAGGATTGGTTATAGCAGTTAATATGATAATATTATAATAGTATGTGTAGTTCCTTTTATAAACTTTGTAAAGTGTCTTTGAGTGTTTAAGAAAGTGCTATATAAATTAAATGCAAAATTAGTATTATTAGAAACATGTGGCAGCGCTGCTCTCAGCTGAGGGGAATCTCTTCACACGTCCACGTTCTTCCTCATGATGACATCAGAAGATATAATAGCAGTTTTGGATTGGGCATCTCTGAGGTGATGAGTCATGTAGCTGCAGAACACACACATGAAGCCGCAGTGTCACTAGGATTGGTTTGGTTAATAAAAGGAATACTTCAAAAATGCTTGTCAAGAGTTGACGTGAGGCTCGTAGACAATGAAACTGAATCCAGTAGCTGGCGGTCTAAATCTTATTACACTTTAGTAATCCTTCAAAGCAGCCCTGGTGGAGGATGATCTCATCAGCGAGGAGCCGTCCTCACTGCTTTGTTAGTACAGCAGAAAAAAAGGCAAAATCCTATTTGGCCTTTGGAGCGGACCAGACTCTGATTACATGTTGGAGGGCAGCACCCCCAACATGAGTGCTGATAGCAGTACAGCAGCGTGCGGATTGACACGAAGCAGCAGGCGGCTCACACCGACACACCGGGCCACCAGCGTGGGGGCCTGCAGCCTGGCCTTCCACACCATCAGTTGGCAATTAACCAGGTAGCCGAGAAGGCCCGGCAGAGCTTTATCCCTGGATGTGTGCGGTGTGGACATGCTTAAATCTCCTTCTCTGGCCCGCCTCTGCTGTTGGTGTTGAAGTGCATCAACATTTCACATCAGCACTGGCTCATCGCTGTCTCATAACTCAACTCTGCTGGGAGTTCAGGCCCTAAGTCTGGTCTTCTGCTTTGCTTCCTGGCACATTCCTTTGGGTTTGTGCAGTAAAGTAGTGCTCGAAATGGACTCTGCTGAAAAGATTCATCTTCCAATGCAAACAGTAAACATATCTGTTGGTAAATGTGCTGTCCAGCGGCCTGGCAGGGACATGAGCCGGAATAATACTGCCCCTTGTTCTGGGTGAATGAAACTGAGTTGGCACTTGGGTAGCTCCACTGGCAGACGATCCGGAGGCAGAGGGCCTCCCGCTCTCAGTCAGAGGAGATGACGAGAGGAGAGGAGAGGAGAGGAGAGGAGAGGAGAGGAGAGGAGAGGAGAGGAGAGGAGAGGAGAGGAGAGGAGAGGAGAGGAGAGGAGAGGAGAGGAGAGGAGAGGAGGAACCAGACTTGAGGAAAATCACACATTCCAGCAGCAGTCTGCAGTTTGCTGCTGATACAGAGATGTAATTGAGCTCAGAGGAGGTTACACTGTGGTGTAGCTACCTGTTAGGGTCTGACATGCCCCCTACAGAACTTGTGCCCATGGAAACAGGAGCCTGAGAAAAGCATTGTGTAAGGTGCATTTTCCTACCCTTCTTTTCCCCTTTTGCTAACAGTAATTGGTTGCCAACAGCACTTGACTGTAGCGAGTTGAAGCCTCCCTCCCGGCAGGTCTTTATATCCGTCCAGAGGGGGGAGGCAAGGGGGGGGGTTGGCCAGTTCCCTGCGCCAAGCCACCAGGGAGCTGGATGGTTTGGCTGTGATTAGAGAGCCGTTATGTGTCACACAAGCCTGAGCTGGGCCTGGCTCTACTCTTTCTGTGTGTTGTGTGTGGAAGGAAATTATTTCATCCGTTAGTCTCAGGCTGCTGATGACAAGGTGGGGGAGATCACCAGCTTCCTCCTAACTAGGTCACTGTGTTATTCAAGTCCAGCAGGAGACTGGAAGCAAGAGAAGGCTGAATGTTTCAACTTCCCCTCACCCACGGCTGGAGATCGTGTTAAGAGATGGCAGAGAAAACTAAGAGAGGAAAAACAGAGCAACCCTGATTTCATTTCTACAACAAACAAGTGTAACACACAAGAAACCTTGACTGATTTAGCCCTGTGTCGTGTTTATCCACCGGATCAGGTGTTGTAGTGGGCCCAGTGTGGAAAGCAACCGTCAATTTCACCATTATACAAATCTCTAAAGTGAGATGCTGATCAGGCTCTTCATACATTTTTAAGGTTTGTACTCTCTTGACACGCTGTCGTCAGTCAGAGGATCCTTTTACAGAAATGTACCTGATGGCTGCGGCAGTTGAGAGTCTCATCTGAAGTCAGGAGCCAAAAGCCAAATCATTACTCTAAGCGGCCGTCGACATGCCAGTCGAGATGCCCTCTTTTTGTCATTTTCTAACAGTCGTGAGACAAAATACAGCCGACTTATCTTTGGACAGCCTCAGTCAGCGGGTGCTGCTCGAGGTGCCGCTGGCTCTGAAAGAAGTTCTAAATTGCCTCTAATAAGTTCTCTCTCTCGCAGCAATGCAGCGATCATCTTACACCACAATGGCTTTAGGTTCAAATGTGAGTCATTAGACATTCAGAACGACTCTGTAAGAAGTGCAGTGAAGTGAAAGGATGTGTGTTACTTTGCTTCATCTAGTCTTTCAGTGACCATCAATAGGACAGGATCTGTATATGTCCTGACTTGACACAGAATCTCAATCCTCCATATGAAATATATACACTGGTACTACAGCAGACAATGTGGGTTGAACATCAACACCTACTACTCACATTGTGTTTTTAGTCACATTCATTACACTTGCAAATGTATTTCCATTCTGTGTAACAGAAGAACTGTGTGCATCTGTATGTACTTACAGAAGACAATATGTGTTATATGCAGGAAAAAAGCAGCAGGGGGATGTTTTCTGATCGTGCACAACAAAAGCAAGCATGCAAGAATTAAATCCCCCTTTCAATACCATGGATATAGAGCCACTCGGACAGCTATGCCAAAACTTCAACAGCCAATGGAAAATAATCTCAAAATGAAATAGCACAACTTGTAGTCAACAGAAAGTTCACTATGCGGCGAAAACATAATACTCTCACACAGGAAACACTGTTTTTGCAAGCTTATCTAGTTGTTTTAGTGCCTAAACTTAACTTTATTACCGCATGACGCTCACTTTTTCTGGCTAAAATCCACTACCACGGCCCCTAAACAACTGCTGCTGGTAGCCGGTGTCCTGGAGCTCTGGAGACCCCAAACCACATTAACCAGCTCCGACTGGGTGATCCCGAGGCGTTCCCAGGCCAGGTTGGAGATATAATCTCTCCACCTAGTCCTGGGTCTTCCCTGAGGCCTCCTACCAGCTGGACGAGCCTGGAACACCTCCCTAGGGACCCCCAGGAGGCATCCTTACCAGATGCCCGAACCACCTCAACTGGCTCCTTTCGAGGAGCAGCGTCTCTACTCCGAGCTCCTCGGATGACTGAGCTTCTCACCCGATCTCTAATGAAGACGCTAGACCCCCTCCTGAGGAAACCCATTTCGGCCACTCGTACCCAGTTATATGTTGTTGGGAAATATCTACCTGAAGTTAGCTAGCATCAGCTAACATTAGCCTACTTTCCTCATTCAGAATTGATGCCCTCTCTGTGTCTTTCGTCCCTTTTCTGTTACTGTGAGAGAAATAAGCCTTTTGTGTACATAGAAAAAGTCTTAGGTATTTGAGTTCAGCTCATGAAAAATGGGTGCAAAAACTAAAGTGTTTATAATTTTCTTCAACATATATCCATTGCAATGTGGCACCCATAATGATACTACCAATTACAGGATAGAAGTAAACAGCACATTTCTAAATATATGCTCATGGTGATGTACACGTCACATATTGTGTTCCTAGCAGCTGAGCTCTTTGGCTCCTAGATTCATCAGATGCCTGGCTGTGATCCAAACTGAGCTTCAAGAGAACTTGTGTCCTATACTCCAAAGACTCTTTCTAAACACAATGTTAGCTAAAGCTTTGTCGCCTCCCGAGCCAATACTGCCTCCCCCAAGGCCGCCCACCCTCGAAAGTGGAAAGTGCAGCCTGGAGGCTTGCAAAGGTAATGTGGGGGGAATTTACCAATCAAATAGCTGTGAGGGGCTCGCGCTGCTGAGCGCCAAGGGCTTCCTCTGCCCGCGGCACTCTCAACAGCTTTGTTCTGCCCGTTATCTTTGGCTGCAGATAATCCTGAATGTGCTGCGTGGATCACAGCTGCTTTGCCAGGAATCAACCACCAGCTCATCGTGAATGTTAAACTCATTACATATTCAAAGGGATCTAAATCTCCTGCATATCTGCCTGCTGGAGGGCCCTGTGCATGTGTGTCTGCATGCATGCATCTGTGTGTGTGTATGTGTGTGTGCGTCAGCCTCCTCCATCCTCAAAGAGGCTTTGCTAACGGCATTTTCACCCCCCCATTTAACCTTCCCCTTTCATCCCCCCCGTCCACATTGAATCATGCTCAAAAACCTGAAAACAACTCAAAACTTCACTTTTTAGGGCGCCCAGATTGCTCAGTTGGTAAAGCGGGCGCCCACATGCAGAGGTTTACTCCTCAACACAGTGGGCCTAGGTTTGATTCCGACCTGTGACCATTTGGTGCATGCCGTTCCCCCCTCTCGCTCCACTTTCATTTCTTCAGCTGTCCTGTCCATTAAAGGCTTAAAATGGCCAAAAAAAACCATCTTAAAAAAAAAAAACTTCACTTTGTGGATTCTTTGATGATGAGCTAAAACAAAGTATCTGTGGACACACACCTAACCGTCTGTGTGTGTGTGTGTGTGTGTGTGTGTGTGTGTGTGTGTGTGTGGACAGATTGAAGAGGGAGTAACTAATCCCAGAGAGGGTCAAAAGGTCAATTTAACCAACCTCTGGGGTTATACAAATCATAACATTAAAGCTGAACTTTAATTTTTTTAAATTAAGCTGAATCCCGTTAGGACATGTAATGTGAAAAGGGGTTACTTTGAGTGACATAGAAACAGAAATCAGGTCTTTGGAGGGTTTCAGCATCCTTCTGATCCCCGTCTTGGTTCAGTCTCACCGCTTTCATCAACTTGGGTTTCAGCTGCAGCAGGGAGATGTTTTCAGCTGAAAAGCTTTAAAAAGCATCTGGCCTCTAACTGCTCAGCAGCAGACAAACAGTCAGAGAGCAGCTGGTGAACTCAGTGGAGCATCCAGCAGCTACAGAGACCGAGATCTCCATCAGGAGCTGGTGGAGACCAAAACAGAACTAAAAGGAAGAAGGAAATATTGGACTGACTTTTGTCATTTCATTAGAAACTTCATACCAAATCAATGCTAATATAGCAGCTTGTAAACATTATATATTGCTGAGATTGCCTTTAAATGTCACAGCAAAGCACCAAGAGCTCCAGACAACAGTCCATTAACTTTAATTAATTAGTTACAAACAAGCTTTACAGATTGTCTGGCTATTGCCACAGAAACCCAATTAACAAAGATAGGATGAGGTGTATACTTGCTCAGTATCCCATCTAATTACCTTACATCCCAGCCATCTTATTTGGATTTCTCATAAGCAGGATAAGGGCTAATCCAGGCTTTTTAACAAACAAAATGTCAATGGAATGGCTTACTATGAAATGCAATAAGTGGCTGCTGTTATTTTTTATTGTTGCTGAACAATAATAATAATCAACAAAATCTATTGAGCCAATCAGGAAAGTAGTTGAGTGTATCCCATTTGGTATAAATCAAATGTGGTTAGAGAGATAAAGGGAATCACTGGAGAATACAAAGAGAGAGAGAGTTCATCTGTCTGAGGCAGTGCATGACCTGTATAGCTCACCGCAGCTCATTCAATTCATTTGTTTGCAGTACATCATATTCCAGGATCTGGGTGGGGGATTAACAGCACATCGATCCACAGTGGACATGTGTTCGGCAATGTTAGGTAAATTAGTCCTGCTGCTAATGCGCTTGTTTGCATGCGTGGCTCAGTCAGTGGCCGTTGATCTATCTGCAAGTCCTCACCTCCACACTCCCCCCTTAATCCTGTCCCCAGACAGGCTGATGCCAGATCAGCACTGACTTCAGTGTGAAGACGGGGGTCCCCGTCTCTACAAAAAAGCCCACTGGCCTGAGGATCAGCCTGCATAAGTCACCACTGTTGTCAAGGCGAGGGTCAGACGCCTAAAGCTTCAAACTACATTGTTTCTTATAGCAAGCTAATTTATGATCAGTTTCTAAAAGTATGCACTTATTGGGCAGTATGTCATTCAAAAAAGGGAGCAAATTACCAATGTAAATCTAAATCTTATCATATCAAATATGTAACTCCATGATTTACAATGACTTCTTAATAGTTTCTCAGCAGATTTCCTGGAAAGAATGATGTCCTTTGGTACTAACTCTGGGTGAAATAGAATATGTGTGATGGATACAGCACCATTTAGAGTAAACTGAGACACATGTCACATGTTGTCCATGTTCAGCTGACCAGCTGCCATTGACTAACAGACTGCCCCTACTTAATGGTTTATGGCATTTATTGTAAGTATACTAGTATATTTTCCGAAACATGATTTCGATGACAAGCTTTTTTTTTATTTTTTCTGTTGTCTTCCCACCGACCTGGACACTCTATTGTCTTTTTCTACCCTTTTGTGGCTTTCCCCTGATGATTGTCACTTTTTCAACATTTGTCGACTTTTTCTTTCCCCACATTTTTTAAGCTTTTTTTTTTTTTTTTACATTTTTCCCCGTTTTTGACATTTGTTACTTTTCACATTTCTGTCAGTTTATTTTGAAATTTGTCTTTTTTTTTTCTTACACTTTTTTTTTAAAGTTCTTATACCAATTGTTTTTCTCCAAATGCAATAAAATTGACAAAAAAACTTGTGACAAGCGTTGTTGGGAACATTCCACGTTACTTTTTTGGAAAATTTGTTTGAAAGAAAGCCAAATTTCTGATATAGAAACTTTTTGGAAAGGGGTCAAAAGGGTTGAACGCCACTTTAGCAAAATCTGTTACTCCAGTGCTCAATATACTGCAAAAATATGACTATATAGTCAAGAATCTGAGCTGGTTGAAACATGTACTGCATTTTCTTTTTCTTTTTTATAAACTTGGAAGCCATGGAGCTGCAGTCTTATAGTCTGATAACAGGGGACAGTGTCCAATCAAACATTGACCTTGTATAAGAACAAAGGGAGATGTATTGAACCAGGTAGTAGCACAAGTGCTATTTTACACCGGGCATGATAAAACATCACACACGCACACACACACACACACACACAATCAATATAAATGTCTACAACTTTGTTGTGACAGTATCCAACTTTTTGTCAAGCATGAAAAGATAATCTTTTGGTCGGTTGCTTGTTTCAGCCACCACATTTTTTAGCTTCAATCCAAGGAAATGGTGGACTTGGTTGAAATGTGAAAGAAAAACAGCAGAAATAACTAATTAATTACTCAATTCTCATTGGCTACAGGTAGATTGGCAGTTTCACCTGCCAATGACAAAGTTTAACAGCATTTGGCATGTGGTCAGGTGTTGATTTCAGGCCCGGCATGCATTCATTATATGAGTGCCACAAATAGATTTTCCAGCAACATTCTGCCCATTATAAATCAGTTCATTATAATGGAATTGTCACAATCAGCAAGTTTAAGTTAATCTGTGCACTTTATTAGCTCCTCTCATAACCCCTGCTCTGACAAAGTGTAAGCTGCTTCGTGGTGTGCAGACAGTTTGGAGACTTTTCCTAGCTGTTGCATGTTCCTGGAGATAAGAGATATCAACTGGTGTTATGAGTTGTCACTACGTCACCGAGCTGACAGCCTCACGCTATCTTCCACATCCCACATTTCATCGTCACATTTTAAATGCCTTGCTTGGTGCTGATTCACTAACCAACTCCAGGGATTCAACCTTCCCACAAACCAAACCTGCTTCTCTAATCTGCAGGCTCAGGGGACACCCTAAAAGACACCTGAATCTGTCAACATACACAAAGCTGTCTGCAAGCCTGGATCAATTTCACCTCCTGACATTTGGATTTTACAGCCGTTTATTGGCTGATCAGAGATAAGCAGTGGCACTTTGTTGGTTAGGAAGGAGAGTGTGTGAGCAGAATAAAATTATGTCTTGAACAGAAGAGCAAGCTATTGAAAGAGAAAGGGCAAACTGTCCCAAACACAAGTCAATACATTTCTAATGTGCACCGCCAGATTCAATAAATGTGAAAGAGCAGCAGAGATGAGAAATACTGCACACTTATTCTTTTAAAAAAATATCAAACGGCCTTCTTCATCCAAGACGTCTCCTGTTCCCTCGGAGTTTTGAAATCGGTCAGACAACAGTGATAAGACGACGTCTTCTTCATTTACAGGACACATATGGACTGGGATTCACACCAACGCAGTGCATGCTCAGAATTTCTATCAGTTACTCCTATCAGCCCCCTTGTCCTCAGTCAACATAAATCCTCCTCCTGCCACCACCTTCACACTTGCATCATATCATTGACAAATATAATCCATTGTTTGAGGAGCGCACAGGAGGATCAATGTCCGATCATAGCAAACACACAGAGTGAGGCTGGGTGACGTGAAAGCCTGTCAGAGCTGTACGAACCCTGCAGGGAATATATATATATATATATATATATATATATATATATATATATATATATATATATATATATATATATTAAGCACAGGTCAGGGAGTACACAAAGCCTTTGATTACACTGCAAAGTCTTTAAAAATGCAGGGGGGGGGTGTCAATGGAATCAAACTTTAACGATCAATAGCGGGTCTGTGGGTTTGTCATGGCAGCTTGATTAGATTCAGGAGGAAAGTGGGTTGATGAGTAAACATGACAGCATCAATATTGAATGAGAGAGAGCATCCAACGATTTCTTCCTTTAATGTCTGTAAGAGATCTGGGTCGAATCCTCATGATGCTCTGACATGAAAACGTTGTTTTGTTTTTTTCATGGATTAAAGTGCCAGATTGAAAATGAACGTGGGACATAGAAAGTGTCAAAAGCAAGAAATAGTAATAAAGGCGAGCCAAACTGCAGAATATGAAATGTGCAGTCCCCGGTGTAAAGTCATGTGCTGTTGCTTTGCTGATAAAACTGCACAAGTTCACTAAAGAAAACTAAATTACAACTTTTTAAAGAATAAACCAACCAAAAACACCAATCCATAACTAAATCCTGCAAAGAATTGAGGCTTCGCCCCGTCTGCCTGAATAACCCAGAGCCATAAGAAGAAGTGGAAGAGGTCTACCTTGTTTAAATGGAGCCGGGGCGATTCAGTGGCATTGTGAGTGCTGTAGCTGCAGGGTGCTTGTGTTTCCCCAGTGAACTGAAGCAGATGTCAGCAGAGACACCTGCTCATGCTCAGCCTCCTCCTCCGCTGTGAGCCGGCCGGGTGTCGGGGGTCACCGCCTGCCCCAAAATAAACCCATCGCTCAGCCCCCTGGCATGCTATTGTCTTAAGCACAGTCGCGGATCTATGAACTCATTAAGACATTTTCACACATTCTCATCTGTTAGATGAACACTCAAAGTTGTGAATAAAAGGTAATGATAGCTGTTAATTTAGAAGATAAGATGCTGTTATAAGTGTCTTTATTGGTGCAGAAATATGACTATGATCACTTTGATAAAAAAATACCTAAATTAGTGATAAGCATGAAAAACATTCTAAGGAGCTTACAGTCTCTTATCCAGGGACTAGGTTAGGGCTGGGTGGGGGTGCAGGCCTGTGGTAGTGGCCGGCCATCTGTTTGGGATGTTTCATGGTGGGCTTGCATCAACAGCAGCCGTATGATTGATTGACAGTTGGGTAATCCAATCTCAGCTGTTCTAAGTGGGAGTCGGGGCAAGGATTTTCAGTGAGGAAGGATATCGAATCACGCAGCCTTCACAACTGCAAAAATGAGTCCGATGTTGTGTTGGCAGTGGCGGCTGGGCACAGATCTCAGGCCATAGGTTCCTGCTTTAATCAGGCCCTAACCAACTCTGACCTACATCCGTCCTCATCTGAATGACAGATGTCACCAGTGTCTTTACTGCAGAGTAGTATGTGCTCATTCTTTAGTGATTAATGCTGCACACCACACAGCTCAGGCATCCACAACGTCTACTGCAGCACGGACTTCTGGTTCTGGGACTCTGTGATGTAATGCTGCTATGAGCCGGATGATCATATTGCAGACACTGAAACAGCATCACTAGACAGTGAGATGCTCTTATATCAAGGCGCCCTGTTTTGGCCCATCATGGCATTGGGCATGCTCATGCTTATCCTCCTCTTCTTTTAAAATGCTATAAATTCCCGACCATAATGACTATGAAACATACATTTTGTCCAGCTAAAAAGTACATAATCTGATATTTTACAGCACTGTAAAGCACAGTGCTGGTAAACATCCCTATTAAATTACATCCGTAAGTTTTATCTACAAAGAATTAAAAGAGTTACGGTTTTCTCTCTCTCATTCCTTCGGTTGCCGCGAGCCGGGCTAATGTCACTGGCTTACTGGAGGCAGGATGGAAAAGAAATTCTAGTAAGTCAGCTGGAGCCTTATGTTAAAAGTTCATGTCTCCCACTTATATTGCAATTGCTGAATTACATTATTATTATTATTAATCAACATTTATATAAATGTGCCAGTGTTAGCCAGTTGGCTAATTTTCAACTGTAGTCCTAGTTACCTAGCATGCTTGTCTTTGTGGTGGGGGGAAACCAGAACACCCGGAGGAAACCCCACGCAAACACGGGGAGAATGTCCAAAACTCCACACAGGAGGCTTCGCGTCCAACTCTGCCCAGACCAGAGCTCCAACTCTGCAGGGCCTCGTTGCTGTGAGTGCTAACCACTGAGCCACCATACTGCCATATGGACTATGATTTAGTCTTTACAGAAAGTAGATCCCACCTGTCATTTCTCTTTTGCCAGACTGCAGTAGCAGCTGGACCGAGTGGCCCCGGACCCTCATGGGGCCCACAGGTTCCAGGTTTGCCTTTAATCAATCAGTTGGCTCAAACGTCTTCACTGACAGTTTGATCAAAACAATCTGAACTCAAGCTCCACTTTTCAAGCTTTTAACTGTGTGGTCTTCTCGGGAAAAACATTAGTAAGAGGACCTTGAGTTCAGATTATTAGGTCAGCCTAGTTTGAGAAAAATGCATTTTTATATAAATAAGCTTCATACTGCAAGCATCTAACACTGCAACCATTAATTGAGTAGTCTCATTAACAGATTAATCAGGTCTGTGTAATGCTCAGTTCAATTTTCAATGTAAAAAATAAAAAGTAGAAAATTGTAAAAATGTATTTCAATTACCTAAAATGGGATTTTTTGGTTTGTCAGATCAATATATACAGTATATATTGGTCATCTTGCCAATGGGCCCCCAGGGGCCTCATGCGAACGTCCAGCTCAGCAACACCTGATTGGAGTGCAGCTAGCTGTGTGCTAACCTTTTAAATCATTCATTTTACATGGGTTAAGCTTTATTAAAGAAAAATATGCTTGTATGCCCCCGTCTGTGGGGTGACAACAGGCTAACAGGTGACTCCACAGGTGACAGGTGACTCCAGCTCTGTCTGTCCTCTTACTCTACATAACAAATCATGAGGGGATCCCATCTAACACATCACACACCTGTGCTGTTCTGCTCCATAAAGGCAAGGTCAGATTTCACTCTGGAGTGTGATACTGGACACACACACACACACACACACACACACACACACACACACACACACAAACAGCCTGGTTCAAGTCATTGGTATTTTCAGACTGTGCACACCATCCATTGGAGGCTAGGGCAGAAATATACTACACAGGTTTTTTTTTTTTTTTTTAAACTTCATTCTTCACAAATACTCGGTGCTTGGTTGTAGACCAGTTCAACCTCATCAATCAATAACACATGCCAAGACTTCACCACATGGTAAATTGCATTTTTCACCTTAAAGGACCTGTACTCATTTAGAAAATAAATATAGCAGCAAAGAAATATTTGCTGAGTAGAGATAAAGTGGAGTAATGAATGAAGTCACACTCCCTCTCTGTGTGTGTGTGTGTGTGTGTGTGGTTGACGACTTTGGTATGAGAAGGGGTTGTTGAAAGTCTTGGCCTCTCTCTTCGGTTAGATGAAGGATCACACCGGATACACACGTCGACATCACCGCGGGCGTTATCTGAACCCTGCTATGACTAACATCCGCCAAGATTACAGGTTTCACTCAGTCAGTCTGTCCCAGTGGTTTTCCACTCACTGCTGGATATGTATTGGCCCATATGTTGAACCATTCATATGCCATAAGTTCTTCAACAACCAAATGTAGCTCAGCATAAACTCTTTCAGGAAGAACTTTCAATCGATGCACATCAACTCAGTTGTTATCCTAATAAATGTACTTTTTTGCTGCGTATAACATGTCGCATATCTGCAACTAGTCTCTCCTGATGGAAATATAGCTCAGTGTAAAGGCTTTCAGGAAGACCTGATTTAATCAATGCTCTCTTCCTAAATGGAATCAGCTGGTGGAGGCGTTCGCCTTCCTGTTTAACCAATCAGAATCGTGCAGAAATTGCAAGGGCCAATCACAGAGTCCCAACCCTGCTTTAAAAACTCTGTTTATCAGCCTCCTTCTGTTTGGTCTTCGGGCTCTTTCGTCGTCATCACCAGTGTCTAGATTCCGTCGTGGGTGGGGGGGCTGATGGTTCTCTACCCTTATATACATATACACGAAGGATTTGTATAGCAATATAGTCTAATCGACAAAGACTTTGTACATTTAATTGAGCTGTACAATAAACCTAATTTGCATATCTGCAACTAGTCTCTCCTGATTGAAATGAATGTTACCCTCAGTTTGATGACGGTGTCTATATTGGGTTCTGCAGTTTTGCACTTACCACCCCAAGTCTGCTCTCTTCCATCTTCAGTGCATTCTGGCGTCGGGTGCACTGCTTCAGCTGGGAGGGAGAAGAGGGGATTTGATCAATCATGACTTGACCACCTAGTGAAGAGGTATTCCTCCCAATGTCCATCTGCACCACACGTGCACTGCACGCCTCTAGCAATGAACCTAAAGGACAGACACTGTGCCCTTGTGCTGGGTGCCTTTGAGCTCTGCACCATTAGTTCACATAAATAAACCGTTGAAGCCAAGCCCCCAAGATGTATGGAAGAAGATTACTTTTATAAAACCAAATGTGGGATTTTTTTTTTTTTTAGTCATATTCAACTGCGGTCATAAGGTGAGAAATCCCTCCAGAAATATCATCCACTAAAACCCCCAGCAACCTTCGCTGCTCAACCTTAGGACTGTAAGTCAGGTTACCTAACCCTAACCCAAGTAGCTCAGTAACACTGGCCAGGTGTTCATCGTTACCTCGTTAGCACCTGCATGCACACACATGGACACATACACACACATGGACACACACACACACACACACAAACAGCTTTTGATTTAGATTCTTTTATGTTGTCAAAATTGCTGTTTATCTACATGGAGTCTGTTGAACGCACCATGTAGACACTGTTCATTAGAGAGAGACATTGAACACACCATGTAGACACTGTTCATTAGAGAGACAGTGAACACACCATGTAGACACTTTTCAGTGGAAAGAGACAGTGAACACACCATGTAGACACTTTTCAGTGGAAAGAGACAGTGAACACACCATGTAGGCACTGTTCATTAGAGTGAGAAATGAAACACACCATGTAGACACTGTTCATTAAAGAAAGACAGTGAACACACTATGTAGACACTGTTTATTAGAGAGAGACATTGAACACACCATGTAGGCACTATTCATTAGAGTGAGACATGAAACACACCATGTAGACACTTTTCAGTGGAAAGAGACAGTGAACACACCATGTAGACACTTTTCAGTGGAAAGAGACAGTGAACACACCATGTAGACACTGTTCATTAGAGAGAGACATTGAACACACCATGTAGGCACTGTTCATTAGAGTGAGAAATGAAACACACCATGTAGACACTGTTCATTAGTGATAGACAGTGAACGCACCATGTAGACACTGTTCATTAGAGAGACAGAGAGACAGTGAACACACCATTTATGCACATCAACTTACTTTAATAACCTGTTAACAGCTAATGCTAACATCTTGCATGCAATAATACTTATAAGCTTTACTATAGTGTTTGTTTGGAAGAACATTTCTCTTCACGATGGTTAGCCTCAGTTTATGGAATATTTATCTCCATTAGTTTTGTTATATAGTTGTGAAATACAGGCACAAATGCTACCAGAACACAACACAGTACAAGCAAGCCCATAACACTTCAATAATAAAAATATAAATAATTATAATAATAATAATAAAAGTTGCATGAGCAACAGCGGGGTGGCTCAGAACGGGTTAGCATCCCTGATAAATGCTTTTGCTGTGAACCACAACACCAGGCGCATGTTTAAATTTCTGTTAATGTGTACCTGTTGGCTATAGTAACGCTCTGTCTGTTATGATGATAATAACAATATGCACAATATGCAATATTCTGCTTGTGTTCAGGTCATTCATAAACATTAAATTGTAGCCTAGGCCACGTTTTGTTCATTTATTTTGAAAATGAATAAGCAACTCTGCACATAGCTAGTACTAAGCTTCTGCAGTGAAAAGTTCCTGGCACTACCCATGTTCATGGATTTCTTTTCTTTCACGTCGCCGGGCCCAGTGTTTGGGCCCATGCATTGAAACAGCAGCCACAGGTGGATCAGCTGATTTGATTGGCGATCGACCAATGGTGTAACTTCATCACTTTGTGACTCAGTGACTCAGCACAGACTTTGGTGTAAATAGACGTTATATGAAATTACAACACAATAACATTTTACAGCAAGACAGAAAATATCTGTTCAGATATATTCAGATGTATCAGCTGGACCAGAATACGTCTTGAAGAAGAAGAAACTTTATGTATTTTTATGTGTGTTGTGATTGTTATGTGGCCAGGAAGAGGAGCTGCTACCTTGTTTGCTGCTAATGGGGATCAAAATAAAGGAATAAAGGAATTGTACAGTACAATATAGTGAAATTCAATTACGGCATCTAATCCATCCCATTATTAGGAGCAGTGGAGAGCTCCATACAGTACAGCATCCAGGGATCAACTTGGGGTTCAGTGTTCAAGACCACTTTGACATTTGGCATGTGCATCACACTACGTCTTCTCTTTAGGTGGCGAACTGCAACCACAGCTAATCATACATAATACTCCTCTGTGCTAAGAAGACCACTGTGGTTTTATCTCCAGTTGAGGACGGACTCTGTCCAACTTGTTTGACGTATCAGCCGAGGATTAGCCATGCAGCATTCAACAACTAGATGACCCTTTAATGTAGTCTAGAGTGCATTTGCGCTTGCATTTAACTACAGACCTGTGAATATGACATGTGTGATTGGATCCGAATGCGTCCTCAAAGTGTTACAGGTGTCTTCACACCTGGATTTAGACCATATACACTTGGGTGCCAAGTGTGAACACGGCCATTGTATATCAATACCGTGTGTGAGAACAGTTATAGCTCAAATATAAAACTTCAAAGAATCTCCATAAAGCAACTATAAAAGCTTTTTACAATCAGTAACCTACTGTTCAGGTTATAAGGGACTTTGAAGACTAACATCCATGCCAGTGTGTCTGGATGTAAACTGCTGATGGCTGACGTTTTATGCCAGCATGTACAGCATTTTGTTCAACCTTCAAAAGTATTAGGACCGTTAAGTACAACGTGGGTGTTGTTTTGGTAGCCTTGGTCATCAGTTCTATTGGTTATTATAACACTGAATTCATCTAACGTAGATTCTAAAAACAGAGATAGGGGAGACATAGGTCCAGCAGGCCAGGAAAAGTGAGCGGTCAGACCTTTTTCAAAGTTATTGTGGTGTATTTTGAGACCTCAGCAATTACTTTGGTAGATACATTGTTACCATCAACGATAGAGCGGATCTCCAGGGCTATTAAACCCAAGTTCTGGTGTGGTTAATGACTGTATGTAGCCAGTTTAGAGCCATATCTATTAAATCATCATTATTATTTATTATTAATTAAAAAAAAGACTTTGTCTGACATGAGGGATCATGTTTGTTTACGTTTTCTGGCATTTACATATTATGTTTCCCAGTCATAAGTAGGGCTTGGATTTTGTCATGAGGAATATTTACCAGTCAGAAACAGGTCGTTATGGCAACTCTCATATGAAATAAATGCAGCATAAATCATACTGATTTAAAGTGTTCGTTTTGATCAATCTTAAAGCTGGATTAATCATCTTTTATGGCCCCCTACCTCTGGCTCTGCAGAGGGTCAAGGTTCCACTATGGTTACCAGTTAATTGCTCATTGTATCTGTCTGATTTGTGTTTAGCAGAGCTTTTTAGAGAGTTGTACGACTGAACCAATTCAGCTGTTGACTGTTTTCAGCTGTATGGCTGTTGCGATTCATAGCTGAACGAGGCTAAAAGCTCCATAGACCCTAAAGAGTAGGGACACTGCAGAGTCGGTGATATTTCTTTGCGGCTTTGACAACGAGCCCTTTGACATTACACATAGTAATTTGACCCATTGTTGATGTAAACATATTGATTACAGCAGTTTAATGATGAATATGAACACACTGAGTGTCATAATATGGGGAACCAAGGACGTCACTAGGGTTGAAAGACAAGGCGTGCTTAGCCCCCAGGGTATTTGTAACTTGCGTTTGCAAAATCTTTGCACTCACATCTTTTTGTTACTGTATTAGAGCTACACTTATGTCAACAACCAGTCAACAAACCAAGATGTTAACAAGTAAAAAGTGAGAGACATAGCCTCTTCTTCCATTTCTACTCTGTTGAACAAAAGTTAGGCCAGACTTTGCGCCTGATGAGTTCTTCTGTAAGCAATGACTTAATGAATGCTATCTGTCTGCTCATGTTAATGTATGATAAAGTAATAGCATCCTATATAAGAAAAAGAAAAAAATAGGCATCACTGCATACTTGATCATGTAAGCTATTGCTACGGATCCTATTTAAAGTGGTTACTGTGTAAATAATAACCTGATGGCAGAAGGAATAAATGCTTTGGAGTGATGCATAGTGTATAGTATATAGTACTGCATGTAGGATTGCTTTCATTTTATTTTCACATGTGTATCTGTTGGCTTGTGCTTGTCTTTAGATTACATTTAGGTAACATCTACATATTTATTTAATTTATCACAGCCAGTGAATGCAGAAAGAGAAATTGGTTAGAATATAGCTAGCATATATAATAAATATAATAAAATAGGCTATGCATAGTCCTTAGACCTGCCAGCAAATGCTTATTGTTAGAAGATAACAAAACAATCCTCAGACCTATAGACCACTACTGACCTCCATCACACCTATAGACCACTACTGACCTCCATCACACCTATAGACCACTACTGACCTCCATCACACCTATAGACCACTTCTACTGACCTCCATCACACCTATAGACCACTACTACTGACCTCCATCACACCTATAGACCACTACTGACCTCCATTACACCTATAGACCACTACTGACCTCCATTACACCTATAGACCACTACTGACCTCCATTACACCTATAGACCACTACTGACCTCCATTACACCTATAGACCACTACTGACCTCCGCCTCCATCACACCTATAGACCACTGCTGACCTCCATCACACCTATAGACCACTACTGACCTCCTTCACACCTGTAGACCACTACTACTAACCCCCATCACACCTATAGACAACTACTGACCTCCATCACACCTATAGACCACTACTGACCTCAATCATACCGGCTCCCTTAGAATCAACTGCCCTGCCAATCTCCTGCTTCTCTTTCTCTGCTGAAATATCTTCCAATATCCATCTCATCTGCTCAATGAATTGAAGCATATGGTACATAGCATTAACAGGGACCCTATGGCACTTAGTTTTCAGTGTGAACAACATTCTATGGGGATTGATATTGTTTTAGAATAGGCTTACTACATTATTGGTTGCATAGCAAGTTCAGACCAAAGATTAGCAACGAGACGAGATGAATCCTCCAGTTACTTGCAACGCTCTGAGACGCACGGAGACGGTACACTACTCTTTGCACTACTGTCTAACTTCAAACTTTTCGGCTATTTTTTTGTAGCTGGATAAATATTATTTGTTGGGTCTATACGAATGAGGACATAGTTATTGATAAATCAAATTGATATTGTTGTTCTTTAGGGGTGATTAGGAACATTTTAGGGTAGCTTCAGCCCCCCTAAAACAGGCCTAACGACGTCCCTGTGGGGAACAATTAAAATATCTAAAGCATGAATCAGCATCTGGAGTTCCTTTCAATTGCAAAGTGAACGTACTTCAGAGCCATCAAAAGATCCAAGCCAAGACACAGCTCGGCTTTGAAAGGGAAGGTTAGAGGTTGGGGGGTGCAATAAAACCAAAAACTCTTACCCCCCGCCCTAATTTAATGGAGCTATCAGACCTGCTATTAGAAATATTGTAAAATAACCCACAATAAATAGGATTGGTTTTCCCATTGCCTTCCAGGGGACATAGAATTGTGATGAAAAAAAGCGATGCCATCTCCAAACAGATGCTCACAGAGAGTATCTTTTCAGAAACTCATTAAAATGAATGAGGAACACTAGATGGGGTCAAATGTTTTTTTTTCAATAGCCAATGGGAATATGAAATTGATTGAACGTGCTCAGAGAACTGGAGGTTATAATGAAAATTATTGGCATTTTGTGTCTTTGATGGACAGCTCACTGCTGGCTTTGCTGACATTAGAAATTTCATTTAACTTCACAGATATTGAGCCCTTTGTTGCTTATTCTTAAAATGAAATTAAAAGGGCAGAATTCAATTATGGTCTGCTGAAAAACAAGGATTCATAAAAGTTGGTCTAGTCCTCAGCACCCCACAAGACAAAGCTTCAAAGACCAATGATGGGGATGGACGGCCTTTTTTCCCCTTTGTCCATCCCTGTCAGGTTATACATGTGATCATCGTTGACCCCTGATGGACCACACAGCTTCTACAACTCAGGGGATGATGATTGGATTTATAGCTGCTTTTTAATATGATCAATTAGACCATCAGAGCAGCTATCCTTTGAATATAAAGTCTCTGCTGTCCATCACACTGAATAATGGCCTCTGCGAGCATGGCATTCACCCAAATTGTGCACATTAGATACTAACATTCTCCGTTTCCGATTCACTGTGAAGCAACGGACCTAGAGTTCCACGTGCTATGTACGGTACTCAAACAAAGAAAACATACCTGGAACAGATTGTTGTGATGTGGGGTGTTGATCCATGCATTAACATTGCAGATTAATTTGAATACACTCTAAATATAGATAAGATTTTTCTTCTTCCAAATTGAGGTTACTGGGACACAGGAAACGGTCCTGTCTTCAGCTGTAGTCCCTTGGGGGATGCATGCTCAGCATCAAAGCACTGCGATTTGGAGCTACAGAAGAATAGGCACCGTTTTTCTTAAACACACACTTGATTAGTTTGCTTTATTGTCAAGAATACCAGCCAGCAGGCACATTTAGCAAGTTGTCATGGCTAATGCTTTAAGGAATAGTTGGTGTAAAATATTAATGAAGGAAAGGTCCAAACCAAAGAAAAAGAAAATATCTCAAAAATATTCAGTTTATCTCAAAATACTCGTCTTCCCGGCAGGTGCATGCAGGTTAGACCTGCAGCCCACAGAGGCAGCGGGGATGGCAGTTAATCAGGTGGTCCACCACTTTGAATATGGAATGAGTTGCCATTAAATATTTGATGTATTTGATGATGTACCCTGATGAAGTTTGTGATCCCCTTACTTTTCCTTCTTCACCACCAGTTGGTTCACATATGTGGTTTTAAGGGAAATGTCTGGCAACTATTGGATGGATTGTCCTGAAATTTCACTTTCCAATAGTAAGCATCATGTTGCAGCATGGCAACAGTATTTTTACATTGTGTTATTACTACTTTTACTAAAGTAAACAATCTGAGGACTTCTTCCACCACTGTGTTAGCTTAAAATCATGTGTGGACAGTACCACCACTTACACATGATGTCTCATGTGAAGAGCCAAAGCTATGCCTCGCCACATCATTTTTTTTTTACCATAGTCTAAATATTGACAGGATTGCGGGTTGTACTGCTAGAATATGTTTGCACCTCAACAATAGTCTCTCTGCAGAAGAAGTTGAGGAGTGGAAGTCAAGCTGCCAAGGAAGATGTGCAACCAATGTTTTTGTTGGTAGGGTTAGAATTTGGGTCAGTATTATGGTGGTTATGCTTTGTTAATCAAACCAATCACAGCGCATTCATGCTTCTAACTGGCTGTTGATAGTTTGACTGTACACTGAACACAATCAGTCCGAAGAGCCACCTGAGAACACATTTACTGAGACTCTCGTCACAGGAAATGAGTTAAGGTCTGCCCAAAAAGTCGCTAGATTCACAAAAATACGCACTTCTTCTGATACTTACAGGTCTGTGACTTCACTCGTTGCAACACATCTACATTTCCTCAGTTACCACAGGAGTCCATTCTAGATCCAGAATATGGAAGACAGAATCTCCAGATTGTATAACATGGTCTCAGCCAATTCTTTCCTTATATTAGCATTATTAGTGAGTTCTCTGAGGATGAATGGAAGTTGGTATTGAAGCAAGTCCATACATCCACGATTTGCTCCAGGCACTGACTCAAACAGTTTAAAGTTTTACAATGCCTCCATTTTTCTAATGAAAAGCTTGCAAAGATTTATCCCGATTTATCCCGAAGTGTAACAGACGCAAACCTTTTGGACCAGTCCAATACTATCCTCCTACTGGACTTCTATTTTTGTGACATTTTCAGAGATATTTGGAATACAGTCTGAACCATCTCCTCTAACAGCAATCTTTGGTGTTGTTAAAAGAGACTTAAATGTATCCAAAAACAGGCTAATGGTGTGGCTTTCGCTTTGTTAGTAGCCAAGATCAAAAGTCTATTGATAATATAATTTACTAAAAAGAACAATATAAAATACATCTTATTCTCTGGCATGGCCAATCACCACAAACAGTTATACAGTACATTAATGTCCTTATCAGTGAGGCGTCAGCCACCCAACTTAAAAAAGATAAGAGTTATATGTCCCTTTAGTTGAAGACGTGGTATTGTACTACAGTATTTTCCCTGTAAAAGGAGAATGAGCATCAATAGACCTTGCAGGCAGACCTTCAGCAACTGAAGTCCATCAAAACACAGAAAAACTAAAATGTCATTGTCATGGAGACGGTGTAAGACTGGGCAGTTAGGTTGAAATGATAAACCCATGTGGGCTTCCAATTTTCTCTATTCAATCTTTCAACAGGTAATATGATGCTCAAGCTTCCCACCATTTGGTCAAAGTTGCATGATACACTCACATTAGACATGGCCAACCTCCAACCACAGCTCATACTTCAAAAATCAGTCATGCTTTTTCCAACCGAGACCATGAGACCATTGAAGCTGTCCTAAAAACAGATTGATTATAGGCCTTTGCCTAAAATAGATTTGCATGTCAGGAATTTGTACAGAGTGACATGTTTCTCCCTGAAGTTTAACAACTAGAATTTATGTCTTCCAGCTTTACCAGCCTTGGTGTTCCACCACACAGCACTATGCCCTGAACATCTCATTTTATTAATCGAATGTGCATCAAAATACATAGTGATACACAATTATCATGACTGATTATTGGCCATCATTTTGGAGAACACCTATTTCCTGTCCAGTAATATATTGGACATTCAATTGGACATTGAACATTGTTCCTTAATCTTGGAAGAGAGTCAGCAATACTACAGCTATATTTAAAAGTATCCTTTCTTAAAGCTGAATCTTTAGAATAAAGAATACTTTAGCTGCCTATAATAGACAGTATTCTTCAAATGTTTATATTACTGAGTGGTGGTTAATCATTAATAAATCATCAGTTAACTAATCAGCAGCCATTTGTTACTCATTCATGTAACAGTATCCAATGTGTGCTTGAATCATAGTCAATCAGTAACTACTCATTAACTAACCATTGGTTTCTCATTTGTTAATCATTGACTACCTACTTTTTTGTGTACCTTATTGTAAAGTGTTACCGTATATCTTTTAATCTTCTTCTTACATTCCATCACTGACCGGTGGGATGCATTGACTTGTCTTAAAGAAAAACATACAGTGTAGCTGGCCAGGCATCTTTGAACGGAAGTGCAATTATTTGGAAATTGGTAGACCTACTGTATACGAACTAAAAATGGTGTTAGTTAATGCCGAGGCCTGGTGTAGTGCTTGTATTAGCTGAATAGCATCAGCTGCTTCCTTCATGTTTCACAATCACTGGCTCATCCTTCAGCTGCTTGGCTACCAGCTGATGCTCCAGCAGCTCCCTCCACCAGCCCAGCCTCCTTCTTATGTGCTACCTTTTTATGGTTTTATTAATTATTTGGTTTTATTAATTAAGATTTAATGACCCGAGATTTGTGATTAGCTTTCCCAGCAGAAGGGTGTTGTGGAAAAGCTCTTCACTTTGATTAATGAAAGAACAAACTGGATGAGCCTCAGTAGGCCTTACTTGAATGTATGTTTATAACAACACACATCTAACATCAGAGAAGATCTTTCCATGTGTGCATGGACACAGATATACCAAAGATTTAAGATTACATTTGTTCAGCTTTACACCGTTGTTCCGCACCATACAGAATCACCTACAATCTCGCCAACACGGAGGAGGCTAAACTGTGCAATCCTACATTCCTTCATGTCTAATGAAGCTGAGTGTAAATTCTTCCAGGGAGACTAGGTAAGAAATAACTTTATTACCTATATCCTAATCTGATCAGCTGTTTCGAGGCTTTACTTTCAGTTAAACCAATCAGTATCGGCCAATCACAGCGGAACATCCCTGCTTTAAATCTGTTCTCCCCTCTGCGGTTGTCAGTTGTTATTTCAGGAAAAGTGCGGCCTTCCTCCTCCCCTTCTTCCTCCAGTCATCTTCGCACACGGCTCAAAGATGACATGGGTCTTCTTCCGGCGGTCCGATCCGTCAGTTCCTGCGTTCCGGTCTTTGTGATCCTTCACCTCACCACCAGTGTCTAGACTCCATCGGGAGGATATGTCTGGGTTTCCCTAACCCTTTAAAACATATTTTATACAATGGATTCTAATCTCTAAAGACTTACAATTCATATGTTGTACATTTCACATTGTGCGTATGTAGTTTTCAAATAAAGTTTTGTATATCTGCAACAAAGTCTCTCTTGATTGAAATACGTCTGTACCACATTGTCGCTGTCCCACAACAAAACCAAATCACTTTCATGGTCCTTTTAGCAAATGTCAAACAAATTTGTTTAGGTATCCTCCAAACTTACACAAACAAAGCAATAACTGACTACCTAGTAGAATTGATAATATAGAGACTGTACTCCCCCCAAAAACGACCCCATAGGTTGATTGTACAAGCAGTAATTACGACCCATACTTACATTAAATTTTTAGGTTGCAGGAAGTCGTGTAACGTGGTTAAGAGTGGGTGGGAGGGGTGTTGGATATGGCTTTGACAAACACAGGACTTTCACCAAAGAGACTAATGTCCCATTTGAAAATAAAAGTAAACAAAGTGGAGTTTTTATTGTTTTGATTTTTTTGATTTTAGGGCGCAAACGGAATCACGTTCTCCATCCCGTGCGTAATGACGTCATGTCATTTCACAACGTTAAACAACGTGTTAAAAAGATGTCTTCAGCCACAACTGTGGGCGCTAATGCAGGAAATGTGTCTGTGGGTTTTATTAGAGGGTCGTATGGTTTGGAGGACTCAAATTCAACAGGTTGATCCCCTACAGCTCACACAGCATCTGCTGGAGTCATTATCAATGACATAACTCAAGTGCTATTAGTGCTATTAGTCATACGTAAAAGTAAGCATCACTTTTTGCTTAATCGAGTCTATCCTCCCCTGTTTAAACCCCATGTCAGCGTTTTCCTGCCCACCTAATGTTTGTTTGTATGGTTTTCTCATTTACTGCGCCCACCTGCCAGAGAGCGCAAAAAGAAGAGTGCACCCATCAAGCCGGAGTGGAAAGCCCAAGGAAGAAATAATGAGGCCCTGGGGAGACCGTCATCCTCAGGTTACGAAGCTGACCATAACTCTCAGTTTGGACACACAGATTAAAGCCAGAGGTAGAGGAAGCGGGGGGGAGGAAGGGGGGGAGGGGGTTGAAGGGCCAGACAGATTCGGGAGTAGTGACAGGAAAAGAAAAAGACTTAAGGCAAACTATTAAACAGTAAAACTAGTAGCAATAAATAAAATGTGTATGATTGTGTCAGTCACATGCTATCTAAGCCAACACAAACCAAATCAAGATGCTTCCTCTGTTACACAAAAAAACACAGTTACGGAACAATGGCAATGAACTACATGCTCGACAGGCAACGTTTGTCTCAAAATATATTGAAAATTAAACCAGATTAGAAAAACAATCCCAAGACTTCTTAGCTTTGATGTAGCTGTGTACCAACCGATGGGTTTCACTTGGAAGAAAGACAGAAAACACAACATCACGCCGACTACAGTTACTGAGACATGTTCTTTTTTAAAGATGGTTTTGCGTTTAATTGATAGCACAGCTGAAGACAGGAATGGGGGGAGCGAGAGGGGGGACAACATGCAGCAAAGGCCACGGGTGGGACTGGAACCCCGGCCATTGCGGTAAGGACTGAGCCTTAGCATACGGGGCAAAAGCTGAACCAGGTGAGCTACCCGAGCCCCCATCAGACATGTTCTATGATATGAATGGTTTCAGCTGTAATGCAGTCTTCTCAGCTCTGCATGCTGCCTCATAGAACGGAAATTCACTCATCTCTCTGTCTTTTCATCTTTATCTGTCCCACCTCTCCTTTTGAATAGACAACTGCAGGTTTCCTGAAGATGGAGCGGTGGTTTCCATTCTGAGCTGATGATCCCTGCAGACCAGACCTTTTACAACTGGTGTCTCACTTCACCATTCATCTAACATGTGTGACTGTAACTAAAGTGAGAGGATGTAGATGAGTTATTTGAGACTTACAGAACTACGGGTTTCTCCATTGGAGGTCATGGACAGGAGTTGTGTTTAACATCTGGCAGGAGGACAAGGAACTGGGGAGACCTGCAGGAACTGGGCCGAATAAACTGTGTTCACCACCAGATGGTTGGGCTTCACTGAAATATGACTTTCCTGTTGCTAGATAAATACATTTCCAGCACTTACACTGTGTCAAAATCCCAAAATCCCTCTGCATGCATGAAACATCAATTCAATTCAATTTTATTTATAGTATCAAATTATAACAGAAGTTAACTCAAGACACTTTACAGATATAATTTACAAAACCCCAACAATTCTAGTAATTCCCCCAAGAGCAAGCAACTAGTGCAACAGTGGTGAGGAAAAACTCCAATTTAGGAAGAAACTTGGGACAGACCCAGGCTCTTGGGAGGCGGGATCTGACGGTGCCAGTTGGGGGCAACTGAGACGTTACGGAGTAAGCAAGCATATCATGCTCATGTTCTACTGTGTGATTCTGGAGAGCGTCATCAGATATGGAATCACAGCCTGGTTTGGCAAATTCACAGTGCAGCTAAAAAGCAGGCTGGTCAGCACACACTATACGGCTATGAGGATAATATGGAGGAAAGAGTACAAGCCCATACAGAGCCTGTACGAGGAAGCTGTCAGAAAACAAGCCAAAAGAGTTACTGCAGATTCCCTACACCCTCTCTTTCCTGAATATGAACTTCTGCCATCAGGGAGAAGGCTTTGTGTGCCGAGATGTAAAACAAACAGATTAAAGCTATCGTTCATTCCAACTTCAGTCAAGCTGCTGAACTCCTGTAGCAAATCTAAGCCCAGCAGAACAGGGATGCAATGAATACCCAAGCACATTTTGCACTTTAATTATTATAGTTCATGTTGTGTTGTCTTGTGCTGTCATGTGCGTCCTTCTTTTGTATCTTAGGATGCTTTGCTGATCTCATTTTTATGATGATTTGATTTGATTTGATTGTATTTTGTGCTGATTCAATTTATAAATGTTTTTTCCATGTTGTTTATGTTGTGAAGCAACAGATTGTAGCACTACGTCCAAGACAAATTTCCCCTCGGGGACAATAAAGTATATTCTATTCTATTCTATACTCTCTCTTAATCAAAGGTCTCCTCCATAAGTTCCGCCCATTGTCTTTGTCCTGGCTGGCAGCAACATGAAGCAGCATGTGAGGGCCCTCTGTCCCCAGGATTCAGAGACACAATGATGGTTGTACTTCATAAATAAAGCCATATTCTCCCAGCCTCATAATCTCTATTTAGAGTAATATTGCTCTAAATGCTGCATAGTGACAATAAATGGCTGAAACGGAAACATCAGTTGTCCCTGCTACCATGGTGAGGCGCAATCTGCTGTCAACCAATCCTAGAGGAGAGTCTACACTAAGCTACTACCTGCTTGTGCAATCTTCATATTAAGTCACAGACCTGAGAGTGGTCTGAGAGTCGATCTTCTCATCTAACTCTATTGGGGGAAAAGGGAATACATGTTTCCCAAAATGCTAGATTGCTGCTTTAAGTTCTCCATAATATCTCTCTGTGATATGTGTGTTTGTTGTGAATGTAGTTTAATGAGAGCCCAAAGATAAGGTGACCAGATTTCTCAGACATTTTCAGCTCAGAGGTGTATATACCTCCAAAACACGTCATGTTTTTATTTTTGTAAAACTTAAAACGGGGACAGTAGACCTAGAGCTGTTCCCCCAAGGTCTGATCCTAGACTCACCCCTGCTGCTAGTTCATACTCCACTCCACTACACCTCAGAGGGGAATGTTTCAAGATAGAAAGTCCTAATATTTCAAGATAGAAAGTCTTAATATTTCAAGATAGAAAGTCCTAATATTTCAAGATAGAAAGTCCTAATATTTCAAGATAGAAAGCCCTAATATTTCAAGATAGAAAGTCCTAATATTTCAAGATAGAAAGTCCTAATATTTCAAGATAGAAAGTCCTAATATTTCAAGATAGAAAGTCTTAATATTTCAAGATAGAAAGTCTTAATATTTCAAGATAGAAAGTCTTAATATTTCAAGATAGAAAGTCCTAATATTTCAAGATAGAAAGTCTTAATATTTCAAGATAGAAAGTCCTAATATTTCAAGATAGAAAGTCCTAATATTTCAAGATAGAAAGTCCTAATATTTCAAGATAGAAAGTCTTAATATTTCAAGATAGAAAGTCTTAATATTTCATAATGTTGTAATGTACTGAACTACTGACAGCTTTTGCTTTATTACTTCAGGCTTGTTTCTGTAACAACTCATTGAGAATCTGATACAATGAAAACTATTGAGGACATATTTTCCTTTGATGCAGTATTAAACGAGATCGCTGCAGTCGGCAGCAGAGAAACAAGCTACAGTGGAAGTTAATAGGATAATTGTCCAGCTTGTATTTACGTTCATAAAAGTGCTCGTTTTGCTGCTGACAGACTCAGATTAATATTCTAAGTGTCTGACAACATTATGGAAAGGATTTCTAAGGAGGTTGACCCTTCCTGTTAAAGATTAAGATCCTTTTTAAAACATAAAAGTCCGCAAAATTGCGTTCGCTAAACCCACCAGACTCCATGCAAATAATCAGTGATTTTAGCATCGTAAAACACGGCTTTCTAAAACATCTCTGAGCAGCGCTGGCTCTGGCTGTCTGGAGCGACTATCGGCTACGTTTGGTCAGTGTTTTCTTTCTTTCATTCCAATTTCGGGTCTGTCAGTCACAGTGAAATCCGGGGACATTTCCGGGGACAGATCCAGCCGGGGACAGGTCTCCACTGTCCCCGGAAACCGGGACTGTCCCCGGAAACCGGGGACATCTGGTCACCCTACCCAAAGATGCAGATCCTGATCAATACCCCCCAATCCCGCCTTGCACTGGCAGCTGCTGCCGTGGTCCTGCTCAACACCCTGCACTGCTATATTTGGTACTATTATTTCTAGACATAATTCTATTATCTTCATTGTTTCTATAAGTGCCACAGCGCATCATACCAGCTGCGACACCGACCCTAACCCTCAGACTAAACGACGACACAGAACCCTGATAACAAAATTCCTCCTGTACATCTTGTAACACTTTTTAAGGGTGTACGTGATCACGTGAACATTGTCAACCACCAATGGGTGTGCTCCCTCCAGCACCAAACAGGAAGAAGCAAAGGGCTGGAACCAGTGGTGTTTGTCACGCCCAATGTGAAGCGAGTGCAGATTTGGCATGACAGTCTTTAACATTAGATGTGAGAAGATTGTCTTTCGATGTGAGATGGTGTCACACTTTAGTCTTTACAAAGTCTGTTCAAAGTCTTCTTGTGTCTGGTATCCATATTTTCAGATATCCTTGCACTCAAAATGTCTGATTCTTGAAAGTCATCTAATCCTTCAGATTTGTGAATTTCAAAGCTTTGTCGACAACTAAGCTTTCATTTAGCATTCTGATACACTGGTGAAGGCATGGATTAGAGTAACCCGATTACCGGCCTGTTCTGCATCTGTGAGAGGTTTTTATAATGTACACGAGACAAAGATTCTAATTAGTACGTCTTCATTCCCCAGAGGAGCAAAGGTTAAAGCTCTTCTGCGATCATACTGCTATATCAAAACATAGCTAAATCAAATTAAATGTAAAGGCAAGCGACCCTTCATTTAAACACAGGAAGTGTGATGCTACTGAAAGACACCACACACCAAAGTCCTCCACACTGTCAATGGAAATCAGACGAGAAGCTGCAGCCAAACCATTTTCAGGGTGTGGATGTGGAGCTACTGTTTGGTATTAAGGAGTACAGCACTGATGGCGTCTGTCAGCCATCTAAATCTTCCCCGTGGTGCCCATCATACGAGTTTATAAGCTCATAAAAGCTTAGTTTAGCATAAAGATTGGACACATCTTAACTAGTGATGCCTTGTTTCTTTAATCTGCACACAAACACACATGTCAAAAGGACGAGTTGGGCTTTAGTAGAACTATTCCTATTCAATTCAATTAGTTTTATTGGCAGTGTTGTATAAAAGGCCTATTCATGTTGGCTCCCTGTCACACTGCCATACTGGGACACTTGAATGGAACAGCAGTAATGATGTTGGTAGCACCTGTGCTTTTCCTATAACTAACTAAACTAACAATAGCCACGTGAGTAAAACTACTTCTTACGCACAGAATGCTTCAGATGATCAGACAGGAAGTGGTGTTATTCAGCGTGCTACTAAGATATGCCTCGTCCCCCTCACTCAAACCAGAGTCAAGAGAACATATCGCAGATGTGGTGAAACACATAAGTGCAGGATCAGCTAGCATGTCTACGTGTTGTTATGTTAAAGAATCCATGGTGATGAGCAGATGAAGAGTCATTTATCAGAAAAGTACGACTGTAGGTATCTCAACCTCACCGCTCATCAAGCTGCACTGTTGATCTGCTGGGAGGAAGAAAATGGTCCACACTCTCATCCCGCTGACGCCTGGGAAAGGTGACACAGTCAAGACTGTTGCTATAGAAAACCATTTCATCAGAAATCCACCGGAGGTTAGAACACCAACACAGAGACAGAGGAAGGGGACGGACATCTGGCCATAAAGAGGGACACTGAGCGGCACCAGAGGAAGTGTTGGGTTTCTGTAAATAACATCAATGAGTACGGTCTAGACCTGCTCTTTTATGAAAGCGCAGTAAGATAACTGTTGTTGTGATTTAGCGCTATAGAAATAAAATTGAATTAAATTGAATTGAATCCCTTAAGTGAATTGTCGATATAGACTAAAATAGTTGTGATAGTTGTAATAAGTGAGCACAAAAGGTTTGTAAATGCCTTTGGGTTCTGACTGCTTAAAATATTAATCCCACTTAGCAAGGACCATTAGAGGTGTGAGTCTTGTGTACATCTACAGTGGTAGCATTAGGGAAATGGGGGGCTGGCCCACTCTCTAGCATTTCTTACTAATCATGTATTGAACTTGCCCCGGGTAATGACCTAATTCTCATTGAGCCTCCCAGTGTGCCACTGTGCCTCCATCTCCACCGCCGCCTCCCGCTTCCCTTCACTCATCGCTGCAGTCATTCAAGAAGCAAAGGGAAGGACATGGAGCAAGCAGGAGGAAGCAGCAGCTCGACGATGGCAGCATGAGAAGACTGATGTGAGAGAGGAGTCCTTGGAAGGTCGTCACGCCTGGCTTCATCATTAGAGGGCTGCCCAGCTCAAAGGGCTGGGGAAATCAAGTCTCCACCTTTTGTACAGTGATAGGCACAGGAGGAAATACCCACCAAGAGAACAGAACTTAACATGTTATATCAATATATATACATAAATATATATAGACCATAACAAAGAAAGGATGAAATAACTGTTAAGGGAGGGATTAAAACAAATGATGATACTCATTTTGACCTTCATGTAGTGTAAGTTAAAGGACATTGTTTGATTGAGTACCACTCACACATTGTCATGATGTCTAACAGCAGCTGTCATGAGATATCTAATATGAACTGATTTACTGAAGAAAAAAATGCTGTGTTCAAGTGAAGCGTGTGAGCTCCTTTCTGGGTTTGACAGCCTCATCATTCCTCAGGCTTGCTGCACTGGAGTCTGGAGGGTAATCAGAAATAAATTGTCCAGACTCCAGGCGACCCCCTCCCTGTCCCACTGCCTGTCATTTGGACTAATCCCCCATCATCGTTGGGAAGTGTAATGGACGGCAAACCTCTGAAGCATCCCACAAAGTAATATTATCAGTGATGAGACAATCTTCAAAGAGCAGAAACAACTCTGATGCCTCAAATCTCTTTACTGTCCTCACCATTAATCATATTATGTTACTTATACTTATACTGTTTTTTTAGGGGGGTTGGGGAGGCACATTATCAGCAGATACTGAAAAATAATGTGTGTCAAATTGATAAATAATGTATATAAAATGGCAGAGCTGGTGTAGAAAAGGGAGCTCAGTCATCATAATCCTCTGATAAATGGAATCCCATTAGCCATGGGTCCATGATTCACAATAAGGAGGGTCAGCTTATTGCTGCCATCCAGCATCATAAGCTGCATTACCTACACCAGTGTGGAACTCTCCAACAGATCCCAGCACGGTTCTGTCTGTACTCCCTGAGCCTTTATTCTGATCAACATTTGATACGTACACGAGTGGCAGAACCTCACAGCTGGCTGAGTGAAACACAAACAAAGATGAGCACGTTATATTATAGTACATGTCCATCATGCATGACAGCATCGCTGCGTCCATGAGAAACTGAAGGTTGGTAAATTAAACTGGATTTTTTTTTGGTCATTGCCCATGTTTTGATGCTGATACATTTCAAATCCCCCCTATCCTTCCCATGTTTGGAAGGTGTGTGTGTGATGATACATGGCTGCCATGTGTCATGAATCCCTCCTGAGTTCATTTTCTGCCTGAGTTCCTGTTTTCCGCTTTTGAGTCTGTGTTTTCCATGAGTTGCCTGGCGACGAAGCGAGGCGGGAGAATCTGCAACCACCCACACCTGTGTCTCATCTGCAATCTGCACACCTGGTCCTGGCCATCACTTTCCCACCATTTAAGCCGTGTACTGACATCCGTTCCCTGCCGGAGCGTTAGCCTTCCCGGTGTATTTGCCAGTGTATCAGTTGGTCAGTTTGGAAAGTTGACTCTGCTGCTTGTGCTTTTGTGCCTGTTGCTAATCCACCTCCTGTTTTTCTGTCTGCAGTTTCGGTCACCTTGGATATTCCCTACACACCCGCCTGGTTGTCTGCTTCACCAGCATTACCGGATCTTCACTAACTTTCAGCCGACTCGTTTCCACCCACTGCTCCGCCATCTGGACTCACCTATTTCCTCACACGAAATCCAAATGAATACTCACCTGCTTACCTTGTCCTTGTCTGCTTTCGTGACACCATGCTGCACAGGGGCACTCTTCACTAGGATAGGATGCTTCATTGTCATTTCATGTCAAACACAAGATGTGAGATGTGGTTTGGCAACACTCCATTCTGCTTGGCAGCATATATAATTACCTATTTATATTTATGTACAAAATGAACACACCACAAGTCAATGATA
The DNA here is from genome assembly GCA_013375575.1 of Percina caprodes. Taxonomy (NCBI): domain Eukaryota; kingdom Metazoa; phylum Chordata; class Actinopteri; order Perciformes; family Percidae; genus Percina; species Percina caprodes. The sequence continues at coordinate 300,814 of JABXJD010000459.1, read as the reverse complement.
GACTAGTCGGGGCGGCAGTAGCTCAGTCTGTGGGGAAATGGCTTGGGAAGGTCGTCAATTCAAGTGCCCATTCAGACCAAGTACAGAGTGTAGACTGGTAGCTGGGCACTGCCCAAGTGCTGCTGAGCAAGGCACAGAACCCCCAACAGCCTGTCCTAACCCATAAAACAATTGTTTGGGACGATTGTGCAAACAGTTTATAACGACCCACAATTCTGTTTCTTGTTAGGCGCCGACCTCTCCTCTACTCTCTCTCTCTCTCTCTCTCTGGTGGTAATTATTGCCATAGCAACAGAGGCAACTAGCGCCAAATACACCATAAGGAGGCAGGTTGGTGCAGTTGACGGGTCACACAAACACAGGACTTTTACTCAGGAGTTCACGTCCCGCATGAAACCAACAATCAACTGTGTCTTTAAAATGAATCAAAGTGTAACAGAACTCACGTTACGTCCTCATATTAGTATTTTTTGTAACTCATTTTAAGCCTTTCCCTGATGTTTTATAAACTAACCTTAACCAACCCTAACTAAGTAAATAGAACGTTTATATGTTTGGTTTTGGTAGTCTTTGGCAATTGACTTATAAGTTGATGGCAATCCATCTGATAGCTATCAAGATATATGTTTCCTGACCAAAGTGGTGGTTAGAAAGATGTCTTTCAATACTTCAAGTCCATTTTGCTTTTGAAATTAGTGTACTTTAACTTTAAATATATCAATTAACATTACTTAAATCTGTAGGACTACAACATCAATGCATTGCTACATAAGCGTATGATTCATGAGAACAGGGTGAGAACATAGAAAAGAAGAGGGTTTGAAGTCAGACAACAGCAAAGATAACATTATCTTCAGTGGACTACATATAAGACTCTTGTGTTTTCCAAATATCACATTAAAAATGATCCACATCTCCACAATACAGAGCAATCTGGAGCAAAGCATGTTGCAGAATATCAAATGATGAGATACAACAATTGATACATTGTTCCTTTAAAATAAAATGTAGAAATATCTAACAGCCAGGTATTCAGAAACTTACATTGAAACACTTGCATATCAATTTCCACTTGAATACTAGAGCAGAAGCGCAGCCTGTGACTCATTATTAAGACTGCACAGCTGGACAATTACATCTCTGAAATGACGTTTCTCATTGTGTTGCTGCCCACACGTCTGTGCAGTTCAACATGTCGCCAATTCTCTATCTGCAGGTACAAAGTGCATAAACATCTGTTTGATGTGAATTTACAATTACCTTTCAGGCAAGGAGCTCTTACATAACAGTCGCCAGTCCCCTGACAGCTGTCCCACACTTTTGCCCCTTCCGCAGCCCAGACATGCATGGAAAACTGTATGTACGGTAGCAGGAACTGGCGTCTGGAGGCGAGACAGGGGAAATGATTTACAGCGCTCTGTTCTCTCTGCCGGGATAATAACTTGACCAGACCTCTGGCAGGACACATGCCAACAACTTCCCAATAGGCCGGGCTCACAGCCAGGCGGCTGGAGGCGGAGGGGTGCTGGTGTTCGTAGAGCCAGATCAAGTACTATTGGGTCATAGGAAGTATCAGGCATGGATACAAAGAAAAGACTGGGACAGGTACAATACGTCTTATAGATACTGTAGCAAAACAACAAGGACAGTGATATGTTCGACAAACAAAAAGGGGGAAGGCAAGTGGGGGGAGGGGTGTTTTGTAATTTAGCACAGTATTAAAATGATCTAGGAGCACAGTTAATCCCAAAGATGTGTGCAAATCCCTACACACTATACCTTTAATCTCATGATAACTGGTTTTGAAGATCCTGAATAAGGGAGTGAGCAGGAAGTCTCCTTCATCGCCACAGTCAGTGTGTGAGAGGTTCAACAGGATGCTGAATCTCCGAGACACCACACTCAGTAATCCTGTTAATGCTGGTGAGGCCGAGTGGCTGAGAGCAGGTCTGGGTACAGTGGCACAGAGACAATAGTGGCACTGTGAGGCAGGCCCCCTCCCTTCTCCCCACCAGCCCCCACCCACATGGCTTTGTTCTACTGTCTGGCTTAGACCGCGGCAAACCCAGGGCATCCCCTAACACTCTGACATCACTGCCCAGCTGATCCTCAATCCACAAAGGATCCTGCATAAAAAAGGATCGAGCCATCTATTTATAAACCGAGAGGGAGTGCCGTGACTCCACTGCCTCCGTCATTTGTGCTGGACCTTTTGGCCTTTTTGGCTCTTGGAAAAGAGCCAAAAACGCTTTACGGCTATCTAAAGGGAAAACAGCCTAATAGGCTTCTATGTTTTCCACAGAATGTGTCTGTAACATGCTTCTAGTAGGGCTGTAGTGGAGGGTCCATGCACGTTACAAGCTGTTCACTACCTGTCAAATAGGGTTTACACAGCCCAGGAGTTAGGGGATGGGGGAGACATGTGCAACATTTCAATGTCTGAGAAGACAGAACTGTTCTAATTTATACATTCAAAATACAATATACAATGGCATTTTCACGTGCCACACTCACACACACATCCACACGCTGACAGCACAGCCTTCGGAAGCAATTAGGGCGTTCAGTATACTGGGACATGCTGACTGGTCGGACCGCAAATCTTTCGATTAGTGGACTACACGCTCTACCTCCCCCTGAGCCCACAAGCTTTGGTTTTAATACGGACTTAATGACTTTTACTTGTGTTTCCTGTTATATTCAGCAGACTGTCAGTGTTCAATCACACCCAGAAGGCTGTCTCTCAGCATAACCACACACATTTGCAGACTGGTTCTTCCTCTGCTAACTGGAATGAGGTCTTTTTCGACTAACATGATCTCACAGAATTCCGTGAAATGAACACGGCCCCTTAAGTTAAGGAAAAGGTTGTGGGTGGGCTCACGGTTCTTTGACACGCGGGAACTAGAAAACTAGAAGGAAACATTACACACGGAACATGATCCCCGGTCTCCCGGGTGAAAGTCCTGTGTTTGACCCATCCACCCCTCCAACCAACCTCCTCATGCAGATTTTCGTTCTTTCATACTACTCGCCATCATAGTTTCTCCTAACGCTACGTCATATTCTCATTGACTTTACTTTGACATTTTTTCCCGTGGTGACCACACAGATTTGTCACACAGTCCGTGCCACCATCATATAATGCGGTGTTAACAGTATTCTGTGAGACCAGGCTGATTCGGACAGTTTGAATGATGTTGGGGGACATGATTCTGTGAGGTAAGACTCTGGTTTTCCTGTCAAGGCCAGAAGACACAAAACAAACTGAGGCAGCTGGAGGGCTGCGTGTGCTCCAGATTTGGAGAGCTTGTATGGAAGAGTGCGCTTCAAGGTATTCATCCCTCTCCAACATACAGTTTCAGAGAGTAAAGTACAAGGCTAGCTGCTCACCGCGAGGACAGAAGGGAGGGGAAGTAAAATCAATAAATCTCATATCCTACTTTCTCAATGCAGGGAAGAGTTAGAGAGGCACAACGTGCAGACACTCTAATGACCTATCCTGGGATTGCACCAACTTAGTTCTCAGTCAGCGTTCCTCCATTTCCCATTGAGCCCGATCCATGCGTTTGATGAAGCCGGAGGTCGGTACATGTCATCTTAATATGGACCTGCATAATTATAAAATAAAATCTGAGATGCATGTTTGATGCTTTCACATTGCAACACTTAGCTTGGGGAGCTAATTTACCTGTTTGGCTGCAGACTTCCAAGAAAATCCATTCATAAGCAACCAGCTGTACATGTATCTCAATTTCACAATACTCTAAAACTCCATTGCAGATGTGGGGAGACAGGGCCAGAGGATTGGATTGTATGCCCCCCCTCTCACCCCTTTCGCTTGACCTCTGGAGAAACACATGACTTCACCCTCTGGAGCCCTGTTTGAACACTTACCTGCCTGATCATTAGCAACTCCTGCTGAATCCAGTGGGAACAATTATCGGCAAAGTAAAGCACTGTAGCCCACTATAGGTGAACTGGACCCAGTGGTGTGTGTGTGTTTGTGTGTGTGTGTGGGGGAGAGAGATTAATGGTGGCAATTAAACTGAAACTGCTGCCAGTGCCTGATGCTTCTAATTTGATAGCATAAATCACAGCAAAGCTAGGCTTTAGATCTGTTAAACCCTATTCAACACTAATGGCCAACGCAGAATGCCATCAGACCTCCCCAATTAGCCCAGCCAATGGGAGATACTAATCTATAATAATTGCCATATGTTGACTTAATTTAGCCTGATGAGCACTCAATTTGTGTGCAAGGAAAAGTTGGTTAAATGGCTGACAATACATGATATCATAGGAAAAATACACAATAGATGCAGTGTTTAACTGAACTAGCAATAACACAGTGGCTCTTTGAACTGGAAAGTAGAGGAAGCAACAAAAAAAACAGCCAAGGACTTCTGATGCAATGAGAAACTATCCCTACATTAAGAGGACTGTCAGTCATCGTGTTGCTCAGTGTGTCTGCTTTTACTGCATGGGCTCTCTTCCCCAGACAGACCCTGGGCCAGCTACAGGTCACCACACATGGCTTTAAGCAAGATGCCAGAAGTTACATCAGCTCCTTCTGAATCCGCCCACATGGAGCCCCTCATCACGGCCAACCGCATAGTTAAACAGTGATGTCAGCTCACAGCTACTAGATTAAATACAATGGCGCATGGTACTCAACAGAAGATCTTTTCTTTGTTACTCAGTGTTTGTATATGGACACGTATGTAGCATGGACCTATGCCACACACCATAGCATGTATAGCCTAAGCCTAAGCTGATACACGTCCCTAGATAGACCCCTTTTTTTTTTTTAAAACACAATAACTCAACAGTTATTGTACATAAAAGACAGTGAAGAATTCAAAATCAACAATAGATACATACCTTATACAACTCACACAGTAATACAGACAAAACAATACGCAACACAAGCTAATGCAATGCATTACCATATTAACCCTATAAATCATGATTACTGCTCCCACTTCAAAAACAGTTTCAGAGGACGATCAAAATGATCCCAGTCAGTTGATTTCTATATAAACAAGTAGTGTTTACCCAAGTCCTCCGCTGGGCTTGCCCAGGCCTCCCCTCTGAACTGCATGCCTCTCTTTGGACAGTTTATTATTAGGACTACCTCCCACACCTCATATATTTTGCCCTCTGGGTCGCAAAAGGAGTATTGTGTCAGGAAGGCAATGTGTCTCTGAGGGGTGCTTACTGAGTGTTGTGTCATAGTTCATGCTTAAAGGCTTAAGTAGCAAATGTGAAGTCTAGAAAAGTGTCTCACTGTGAGTATATAACACAGAGACCCCCATTAGGCTGAGCCGGGGGGACCCCTGAGATCCCTGCAGCAGGCAGTCTGAAGCCTGGAGAAGCTGTTGTTGGTCCACAGGACAGAAGACCTCGGAGAACAGAGTGGCTTTGTGCTCCCGCCTCACATCTGACCTCTTGGTTCAGTGGTGTGCCGCAGAAATGCAGGAAATCATGTTGCATTGACACAAAGTGAGTTCACCCCCGCCGCCACTCACTGTATGTTTATGGAGAGCAATGTGCCATGTCACCGCTGTAGTTTTACTGTAACCATAACTCATCCAGCGGCCAATATTTTTCTTATCTCTGAAGTTGTGTACATCAAAGCCGATTGCGGCACTTTTGGACATTTTCTGCCAGGATCTGCATGTCCATTTCCATCCACCACACCTGGTGTATTTAGTGTGTACCCAGTTATAGTCTTGATATGGAGGAAAAGCTGAAACAGCATTTAAGCAACCATCTAGCGCTTTTCATTAAAACGCTAATTCAATCCTTAATCCTTTGGGCAAGGTAATGGGAAGAAGATGGATTTATCTTCAAATAAAGAGTTCATTTATTACATACATTTACATTAGCAGGTTGTGATAAGTTTTTTTATGTTGTTGTAGTCAAAGCTGCTATATTTTGATATTAACAAAGGATTAAATCCCCATGTGGAGCTGCTGGGAGCATGGAAACCACCATGGTCATCCACCATGGAGTTTTTCTCAGCTAAAATCTCTAAAAAGCCATTATACTAAAACACTCTATTTAACTGGGTCCCATGTACAATACAGAGCCCCGCAGGCATGGCATTAGGAACTCTCAGGTGGGGCTTTAGTGGTGCATACAGTATTACCAAGCTCAGTTGTAATGGATCAAACTGCCCCAATTCCTGCTCAGCGATGCAGCCTTGCTGTTATGTGTCTGTGCTTCCTCTGAATTGTTGTCTGTTTCTCCTCCCACCGGTGTTGGGGCCACATCTACGGCCCCCAGGGGACGTTTTGAATGACCAATTTACAGGGTCTTTTCCCTATAAATTGATTTTACTGATGGTGTCAAAGATCTTTTAATTGATGGAATAAACTTGCACGGTGGCTGAAATGTTGTGGGTTACACTGGTTAACACTGGTCAGATAGGTTACACGTGTAAAGCTGAAATAACTTTACAGCGGCAATAAAAAGCATCCAGAGGGGCCGCTCTTACCAAGTTGCCGTACTGCAACGTGAGATCGAGAAAAATAACTTTTAACTTGGTCCACTCCCTGAGTCTGTGCCAGTAGGTTGTTTAACACAACTTGAAATTCCTCAGTCAAGTTCAGCCAATGTTGTTCCATTTAAATACAGAAAAAGACAGGGAGCCAGCGTGGTGTTGCTGATGCTCTGACTACCCGAGCTGCCAGCATTTGATTAGTCAGAGCTGCCATAGCCATTGAGCCCCAAATACATTTTCTGACAGGACTCAAACATACAGGAAAACAGGTAAGTAGAGACAGCTGGTTGGTGTAAATAGCAGGAGCTGTAACGGCAGCAGAGACCCCTGTTTCCTCAGGTCACAGGTTTGGTCATCAGCGGCCAGGTAGGTGCTGGCATTCATTTGGAAATGATACGTAGGTTCACCTCTCCTTTTTCCCAACCTCTGGTGAATACTTTTTTGCAACTTCATGTTGAGATGCCACCAGTCCATGCTAACACCCACCTTTCAAACAGGAAATAATAACTATTATTATCATTTCTGTCACATAGTTGCACTTTGTAAAGCATCAGGGAGATCCAGGTGCTCGTAGTGCACCAGTCTTTGAAAGTGAACGATCAAAGTCTCGGGGGAGGGCTAGAGATGCACAAACACTGTCCTTCATATTACAGCAGCAGAGACTGAAAGGTAAAAGCTAGCTCAGTAGTGGGGGCTTCTTGTCTAATGAATGGTTAGTGAACGCGAGCTGGAAGGCCAAAGCTCATGCAGGCATCTTCATGGAGGGGAACCAGCCTTTCTGATTAATAGCTCTTATCATCTATCATTCACCGTGTCCCACTATGACCCAGCCCATCTCCGAGCCTCTGTCTGGAGAGCCCACATGCAAAAATTATTCATTCATTTATTTATTTATTGCTGAAGGGAGTAGAGTCTGGATTTATTTTGGGAGAGCAAAGAAGGGCATTTTGTTTTTTTCTCATCCCAGATATATATTAATATCAGCCTTTTCTTTAAAGATTTTCTTTAAAAAGCATTAAATAATATTTTGCTATATTAAATATAAACTATGCCTTTACACCAGGCAGTAGACACAGTGCCTGTTCGGAGGCTTTCACATCAGGGACCCGGACCCAGATCCGATATATATTTCCTGCTGTCTGTGGACTTTGGGGAGACCCACTGCTGCAGTTTGGTTTGGTGACATGAACATATGTTTTCTCCTTAACTTCTCCAGGACATGAGCACCTGTTTCCTGGGTGAAAGTCTTGTGTTATCTCCTTAACTTCTTCAGGACATGAACTCGGCTCCCAGCTTGAAAGCCCTGGGTTTTTAATCCCCGGCCATCTGAGCACAGTCTTTATTTTCCGCTCTTTGTTAGGTAGCTGAACTATTGTGAGACACCACAGCTCCGTTCACACACACAGAAGTATCATCACCAAGGCTTTGGTTTTAGTATGATACAAAACCAAACCCTACAACAACACATGTCAATCAGCATCTCTTGGCTCACAGAGCACACGCTTATCAGAAATCTTGGAATTGCTGCTTCCACCTTTGCTGATAACAAAGAAGAAAGAAAGAAAACTTTGCTCGATGAAGACATGGATGTATATTTTGAAAGCAGGTTACACACATCTGCAGGATATTAAACACACAGGCAAGCCACCGGAGGGCCACAGTTAGAAGGCTAAGTCTAAATGAGATGCCACTAAAGGTGATTTACATCCCCACATCACATGCAACAGGCAGTCATTTCACACCCACCGCAACATCTGTGTAACAGTCAGTTCAGAGCGGAGCTGGGCTCATAAATTGAAGTTTCAGGACCGAACGTGTGATAATGAGAACCATACAGCTTCTCTTCACAGATGACATTTTTTGTTTTGCTCCACAAATGTCACTCTGCGAGGAAAAGGCTTCACCTCATCCTGCTGTGGCGCTATCAGGGAGATCATAAGGCCTCCAAAGAAAACAGTAGCCGTTGACAAGGAAAACATGGCCTCGATGCTTCAGAGGATCCTGCTTCCAGCAAAGAAAATAAAGCCTGCTGTAAATCCAGACCATCCAGAGACAGACAGACCCAGGCCTGTTGGAATCCGACCGCAAGGCGATCTGAAAGGGAAGAATCTGAACGCCGAAACAATAGAGGCTTTATAGGAACATCACCCCCAGCATGCACACAATGTTCTTTATGGCTTTGTGGAAGAGAGTGGTTCAGAATGTCTTTAAATCACAGAGTGGACCTGGGTTGAATTAGTACAGTATTGATGGTCAGTTCTCTGATTTCATGAGTCTGCACATCCACGGGAAACCTCCTCACAGCAGGGGAGGCCTCGCTCCACTGTACCACAAGATTGGTTCACATAAAATACATTCAAGCTGCACTAATTGATGTTTTTATATTAACAATAGATGAACTGACCATATAATGTAATAAGTATCGTATGTAGGATTTTTCTAAAAAAAAATAATGTATAGATTAATATAAAAGTGATCCCTCTCATGTAGGGGTGAATGTCGGATGATGTCACAGTTTTGAGTCACAAATTGGATAATTTTCCACTAATTTTCAGTCGATCAGTAATCAGATAAATATAGGTTTGCTATCCATTTATTACTTAAAGGACACTTAAAGCAAGAACCTTTGCCCATGCATCCCTGACAAGTAACAACAATGGTACTTTGTTTCAGTTCTCTGTAATGACAACAATTTCATTTTAGTTTTAAAAATAAGTCCATAATAACCTCCATCCCTCCCTCCCTCCCTCTTCCCTTTCCTCTCTCCCTCCCTCCCTCTCTGCTGCTGTCTCTTGATGGTTCTCTCTGTCTGCCATATAGATCTGTCAAACATGTTTTCCATCATTCAGACAGTAGAGGCTTTTCCCTTTCAAAATGATAGCCGCTGCCCCAGCAATAGATCTGTTTTAACACACTTTTGTTCCTTTGTTGTCGATCCAGACACCATGCATGCGTCATTTGAAAATAATAATTGAACTCAAATATCATACCCATAGAAATAAATCACTATGATCCTGACAAAACGTTGTAGGCTAATGGTAGCAGGTGTGAAGGATGGATCATACATAATACTGATGGATTCTGAGATGAAATAAGATGGTTAAAAAACTGTTTGGTCACAACTAAAGCTAGGACTGCACCGGAAGCATTCTGAAGCTTGGCTTTCATGACTGCTCCTTCTCAGGTTTGTGTGCCCTTGATTACTTTGACCAGCAGTTAGTCTCTCTTTGCCAGTTTTGGTGCTCCAGTTCACTTGTGAAAGATTTTCTTGCAAAAAAAGCCACTCTACTATCAGCACCAAAAGAGAGCTCTCTCAGAGAGCACAGGCCTCCACCGAGGCCATGCCTCATCTTGCAATGGTAACGAAAGTGCGAAATAATGTGTGTATACGAGCTTCAAAATATCATGGGTCCTTCCTTGGCTCATGCTACACCCCTTTCACCAAGTTCATGACAATCGCACCAGTGTGTTTTTTGTTAGTCTGCTGACAGACAAACATACTCAGCGGTGGTAATCAATGCTAACGTCTGCTGGGTGTGTAAAGTGTGTCAACACATTCGCATCTGCATGTCTATAAGATGATGATACAGCCCCACAGCCAGAACAAATTGAAGCCAGTATGCAAATGTGCATAAAAAATGTGCAGCTCCACCCTTGACTCATTGTTAGAAGAGCTGCAGGCCGCATCAGCGTGTCTTCAACGTTTTTTAGGCCAAGGACCCATTAGCTGAAAGAGAGACAGAGCAGGGACCCCCTATTATGTATTGAATAAAACTGAGTTGCATTTTAAACTGGGCCTACATTAACATGCACAGACCTTTTTATGGTGCATACATTGCAAAGCTATTAAAATAATCATTATTGACATATTGTCATATTTTACATTATGTTTTTAACATGTTTTTTTTTAACATGCTGTTTAACATACAGGCTTATAACTGTATCTGTGGACGGACAGTAAGCCTTTCATCAACGTTGAATAAATAAGCTGGTTTATCTTCGATATTAATATGTTGGACTGAAGTTTATGTAACTTATGTCAGACATATTTTAACTTTTGAAATAAAAACAAAGAATTTTTATAAATGATTAAACAAAAATCTGATGGCCATGCTGCAGAAACCAAGTGCAGCATTAACTAGGGTCACAAGCAGTGATGGGATGCAGTGGTATCGGTGGAGTTTTTATGAGTATGAGTATGAGTACATAAACACAGTATTTGTGCATCCCTAGTGAAAAGCTTCCATCCTGTTTCATTTCGAATCTACAGTTGATCACTATCCAGACTCTAGGATCCCTTCCTCTGCAGCGAGGGGTTGATGAGCTCTGTGGCACAACTACAGATCCCATATTGCTTTTCACAGAGAAGTGCCTTTACAAGTGCACTATTCATTTAGTGTTGCAAACCATACCTTAAACTTGTCTTTGTCCATGTAGGCCTTGGCTGGCCCCTATGTGTCACATTCAATCATGCCCCAGTGTAAGTACATGCAGGCCATAACGCCATTTGAGCACATTTGAGTGTTGGGTTGTTTTATTGAAGGGAACTTTGAATTGTTGATCCTGATCCTTATCAAATGATTTCCGAGAGCCCCTGCGGTCAGTCAGGAGTGACCAGCAGACGCAGCGGCTACACACTTTATATGTTTATGAAATGTATGCTGATAAAGTCTGGGAAACGCTTTATGGTAACCATCAGTGATACGTTGGAAAACAGATCATGTTAATAACTTTTGTAAGTAGTTATTTTACTCTCAACAAACAATGAAGTTAGTATAATTTATAATTATATATCAAGTGTTTGTTAAAGATTATCACATGATTTGTAAACCATTAGGTTGCAGCTGATAATTATAATAACATGGTAATGGTTAATAAATACTTTGTAAATCATCTATAAATATTATTTAAATAGGTATTATCAATGCACAAGTAATCAAATGATCTTTTATGTATGTTAGTACATGCGCTATCAACCACATATTAATCTTAAACTAATTATTATGAGAAAATAATGTTTATAGACAGTTACAAAACAATTATTAACCACTCACAAAGTAATAACTATCTATATAGCTACTGTTCGCCTAGACCGGTGGGGGAGGGTGTATAGCTGCAGGCATGGCCCTTCACTTCATAGTCATCAGATTCACCTACCATCCCTTATAGAACTGGCATAGGTCTGCCTTGGACCAGGTCTTAGTTACGCTGTAATAGTTTTAGACCGCTGGGGGACTTCCTTTGACACACTGAGCACACTCTCCTCTCTTTCCATCTTTGTGCATCCATGTCTCAGAAATGCTTGTTACTCTGGGGGAGCTAATCCCCTGGAGCCCTTATGTTTTCTTGTCCTGCAGTTTTCTAGAATAAGGTGGACCTAAATCATGGTTGCAGCTGTCATCGTGGTCCTGCTCCGCGCCCTGCTATGCCCTGCTACACCCTGTGACACCTTGCAGTGCCCTGCTACGCCATTAACTTCTACAACTACTATTTCTAGTCAAAATTCCATTATCTTTCTTTTTACTATAATTGCAAGTGTTCATCACACCCCCAAGCAGCCCCGTCGGACACCACCTACCAACAGCCTGGGTCTGTAATAATAATATTAATAATACATTTTATTTGTAATGCACTTTACATTTAAGACAAACCTCAAAGTGCTACAGGTAAGATCATAAAAGCAAGGTAAAAACATCAGTTTAAAATATACATATATATAAATAGTGCAACAACATTATTGTGCAAGGGTAAAACTCATAAGTTCTGCTAAAAACAAATGTTTCTAGTCCTTTTTTAAAGGTATCAGTGAAGTGTCTCTCTCAGGTCTCTGTCCCAGGTTTCTTTCTAAAAAGAAGTTTTTCCTCACCACTGTCTCACTAAAGTCTCTCAAGCTCTTGTAATGATTTGATACTGTAATTCAAATTGAATTAATTCAAATTGAATTATCATGTATAAACAATTTACTTTATATGACATTAAATTAATGCTGAAATAACATGAATTATAACATTACTAATAATTAGTAGACATTATAAATCATCTTTTTATTGTTGGTTGACAGTAAAGTATTACCATCTTTAATGTAAATATTTCACTTTTAGGACTTAGAGAATTAGAAACAATTGGTGGCTTCAAATGGTTACTTTGTCTTTTTATTTATTACGTATTTTTATGAATAAGTTTAAGCCCATTCTCAAGCCCATGTTAAATAAGTTCTTCACACACCAGTCTAGCTTTGTAGCCTTGTTGTCTGTCTAAAGATGCCATTCTTCATTTATGGTATGAACACTGTAAAATGAATGCTAGATAACAACAAATATGTGTCCCATCACACAGAGGAGATTAATATGCAGAAAAGAAAATATTGCAATTTAACTATGGAACATGTGCTTGCTTCATCCAAGACCAATCCCGCATTTTAAAGAACTCAAAAACATCCAACCCTCCAGTTTCTCACTTTCCTGATGTAAAAACACAGATTGTCTATACCACTCACACTGGGCTCATGATTACAATAAAGCAATTGTAGATTCATTATTTCATTTTATTGTTGCAATTCTAACAAAACACCGTATGTTGTAAGCTATCAGTACCAACGACTCTGAAGAACTTTTCTCATTAAAAATGAAAAAATGCTTCTACAGAGTGTCTTCAGACACTGCTTTCATCCTGATTCCCAAGAGATAGCCCACCTTAATCTAACTCTAACCAACTCATATCTCTGAAGCTCTTCACTACACCATGATGTGGCCCACAACAACCGCCTGGAGAAAGAACGACCCAGTACCACCTGTGGTTTCTGTACCAGTCATGTAGCCTGGGGTGCCGTTTCATAGGTGTGTTCTCTGGGGAGTCACCTGGTTCAGTTTCCCATTACTCTGCTTCCCATGCAGGTCAACCCTAGCATGACCCCATCCCAACACCACCATCTGGTTCAACAGGCCAGCTGCATGCTTACAGAATATGACACAGGCTCTGACATGTGAAGTTTTAATCTTAGTAGCTTACATCATCATGAGTGCATGCATTTCCTGGGTGGCCCAAATGGGACATTTTAGTGAAATTAGAGCCATGCTGTATCACAATGAGCCACACAAGACCAGAAGAAATCTCTCAGCTAAGAGGGAAAAAAGATCAGATCTCAAAATGTTTCAAAGTCACGGACATATGAGCAACACCTAAATAAATACAACTCGTTTGCATCTGCCAGCCTGAATCCAGATGTTTGGGCGCGGGTCCGTACAGCGTGTTTATGGAAAAAAGTCGCTCACAAGGCAACATCGGAAGCTCTCTCGACATTGCTGATGGTGTTGCCATGGCACCAGGAACAAAAGGTTTAGCTAAGCAGATTTTTGAGGTGTGGGAGTCTGCCCTCCCATCCCATCTAGTTTGTTCCATCCCCCCTCCCCCCTCCTGCCGCTGACTGCATGCATCTCTTTCAAAGTCTCTGTATTTGCAAAGACTAATGAAGGACATTATGAGAATGTGTGTATTCACCACATCAGCAGGGGGAAGCAGAACCACAAGATGACTGGAAGTGAGCTCAAGCCACCAGAATGTGGCTTACACTGTTAAAATCCCACATGAAAGGGGCTGCTCTGGGGATTGTGGGAGTCCATGAGTTTCTTTCCCACTGCAGGAGTTTTCCAGCCAGGGCCCATGCTAACCATGGGTTATAAAGTGTTACTGAGTGTTACGTACTACTTTTCATTTAACTGTACAGACCTTACAATGGCCCCATTCAAACAATGATTCTATGGTGTGAGGTGACTCGTGGACTCTGTGATTAGTTTGAAATGATGTGTGTCTGATTGATCTGAACTGATGACCTCCGACGTGTTGACCCAAAGCTACGTATGTCAATGACCTGACCTGACCTGACCTGACTCTGGTGAGCCAGAGCTAATATTCACAACTTTTCCATCTTAGCTGGAGAACACTCCGCTTGGCTAACAGGCAAATATTCAATTCAATTCAATTTAGTTTCAGTACAAAGTGAGAGAGAGCGTTCAGAAGCAGTCCTGCCGGTCAGTAGCTAATTCTTTACCGTAATGATGAACAACACAGCAGGTAGAAGCTCTGAGAGCCCAGCGGCATCTCCTGAATGCCATTCACTATTTCCATTGAGTATTAAAACAGCTGCTGGCCCAAACACAAACAAAGCAACGAACACAGTGCCGCGTGTCTTCTCCAGGGCCCTGCAAGCAATAACAATAAGTGATGAAAAGAATACTGATACATGCAACCAGCACACAACAAGAAAGCATTCTCAAAATGTCCTCACTTCAAGGGGAAAGGATGAAGGCACACACCCCAGGAACAATGGCAAAAGTGAGAGGAGTTATCTCAAGTGTCCCAATGACTATGTCAATGGAAGATGTCAAAAATGACATTCAGGGAGAGTGCTTGAAGCCACATGGCTGAAAAGTAAATGAGATGGATCACTAACGGAAACACTATCGGTGGTAGTGTAATTTGAGAGAAACCTCTCTAAATCAGTGCAAATGGGATATATAAATTACAGTGTTAGAGAGTACATTCCTAAAACTATTAGGGGCTATAAATGTCAAAGAATGGGGCACACAGTACAGCAGAGCAAAGGAAAACTAATGTGTGCTAGATGTCGGGGTCAGCATGAGTACCATAAATGTGAAAAGGATGCAAAGGTAAAATGCTGTAACTGTGGAAGAGAGCATGGTGCTGCGTTTGGAGGATGTGAAGTGCAGAGAGAAGCCAGAGTTAAGTATTGTATGCAGAAGCACTAAAGACAGTAAGAGAAACAGGATCAAATAAAAGAAAAACAACATTGGAATGGTGCAAAGAAACATAATACCAGTTAATCAAGCCCAAATTCAGACTCTAGCCCATACGCAGGATACTTGTGCTCACAAATGCAAAGTTGATGATGATACATTAGTGAAGAAAGTAAACTTTGTGGTTTCCATTTGTCACACTATCAATGTTGCATCACAGTTAAAAAAGAAAAGTGATAGAATCAAGGCCATTGTGGAGGCAGCAGAAATATTCCATATTAAGCTGATACATTTTTATAATCCATGCAACAATGTAAATATTGACAGATTAAATGAAATGGCAGACTCTGTATACAGGGACGAAATATGATGTGGAGATTGTAATGCTCATAACAGCCCATGGGGTAGCAATCATACAGACAATAATGGGAACATAGTTGAAGAAATGATGGAAGAAAGATTATTGGTCTGCCTTAATACGAACAGGGTATTGAAGTGTTAGGAAGGGCATTTGTGGCAGTACACAATGGTGATCAGCTAAGTGATATACATAAGCAACAGAAAGATATTGTACTCAGAAAGAATAAGGATGTGAAGTTGAAAAGGGAGGATGGTATGGCAACCCTGGATGTGGATTTTACAGTGTCTGAACTCAACATAGCTTTGCTAGGCACTGGATATACAACTCCAGGGCAAGATCAATTATGTTATGCCATGTTCCGACAGCTACCTGTAGAATCATTTAAGTTAATATTAAGAAAAGAAAATCTTCAATAAATTCTGGGGGGATGGAATGATACCAAATAGTTGGATAAGTGCAGTAATATTACCATATAACAAACCTAGTCAGAATCAGAATCAGAAATACTTTATTGATCCCGAAGGGAAATTCTGTGTTACAGTTGCAAGAAGCATAGATATATCAGAGAAGAAATTAAATAAAGAAATATGAGGAGTTTGGATATGTATGGTATTTACATAGTTAAAGGAATTTTGATACAGTATTAACATTATTAAGGAATTGTAATGAACAGTAATAATGAATAAATAGTTGCAGCAGAGTATTGCTCATTATAATGTAAGCCAGACCCAGGAACCAGGACCCAGGACCCAGCTAATCCTGGTAATTATAGGCCCATACAGTAGCTTAGACAACTCATTCATGCAAATGGTTGGAGAGGATATTAGTTTGCACGATATCACATATATTGGAACAGAGAGGATTATATACAAAGTGGATTTTGAAAAGGATGCTCCACAACTAGTTAGAGTAAGTAATGAAGTGGAAAAGGCATTGGAAATGAAAGAGCTGATGACAATAGTGTATTTTGACATTGAAAAGGCATGTGAGTAGTAGTGATAGTAGTAGCATGCGTATTGGAGGAAGGTTGTATAATTAGATTATGGACTTTTTATCAGGTAGGAAAATTGGAGTTAAGGTTGGATCAGAGGTGTCTATGGATTTAGATGTGGACAATGGCATTCCCCAGGGGAGTGCAATTACCCCTGCACTGCTCAACATCATCATAAATGATATTTTCTCAAACTAAGATGGACACATCAAATCAGCACTATATGCGGACGATGGGGCCATTTGGATAAGAGAAAGGAATGTGGCATATGTATTAGAAAATATAAGGAAAGCAATAAGGAGAGTAGACAAGTGGTCATATGAGTGGGGGTTCAAGATATCAACAAGCAAATCCTGTTACATGATGTTCACAAAGAAACGCGAGTGCCATGCTGAAAAGTAAAGTAAATGAATCTAAGGATCTTCTATGGTATGATAGTAAGTATACATGGAAAACACATATAAAGCACTACAAATTCATAAACCTGCTGAGAGCTGCAGCTGGATGAGACTGGAGTGCAGATAAACAGTCATTAATTTACATCTAGAGGGCATGCATGAGGCATCAATAGATTATAGTTGTGTATTTTATGGAGCAGCGGCAAACACAATATTGAAAACAATTCATAGATTACAGTATAATGCATTAAGTGTATTCATTATTAAGTGAACCCCCTTCAATGCAATACTCATAGAAGCAGGAGAGACTCCGCTGGAGTTGAGGAGAGAGAAACTTGCACTGGCATATTGGATCAGAATAAAAGGAAGTGGGAAAGAAACCCCTACAAAAGAGACAATACAGGAATGTTGGGAGTATTCCAAGTTTCAGGGGCTTGGGTTTGGATGGACGAGAGAAAAGAGTGTGACGGTATATGAAATGGAAGCCTTAGATTTCACCACGGCCAACCCAGTTAGTAACATTCCACCATGGCTTTTTCCAGAAATAAAGGCAGATATTAATACCCTGGAAAACAAAATAGAATGGAGAATGGAGAAAGTGGGAGTTAAAACAAGCATTGGCCTGAGAATCAGTTATTATAATTATCTAAAGATTTACACAGACAGATCCAAGAACAAACAGGATTGTGTGGGAGTCGGTATACATATTCCAGAATTTAAAATAAATCTCTCCAAAAGATTATCTGACCAGTTATCTGTATAGACAGCAGAAATAGTGGCAGCCATCAGTGCGTTACAGTGGGTTGAAGAGGTCAGACCTGTTAGAGTGGTTTTATGCACAGACTCTTTAGCTGTCATCAGAAGCATACAGTCAATGACATCCAACTAAATTCTGATGAACAACACAACAGCGATGCAAAATCTGGACAGAAAATCTATTTCTTTATGGACATCAAGCTAGGCTATATGCTAGCCCCATATGCTAGGTGCTTAAGTTATGTTACTCACCCTCGTATTTGTGGACGTACCTTGATTTGTCCCACTTCGAAGCTTTCTCCCGTTTCCTGATGATTGCAGGTGAAAGTGCGTTGACCATTCTGTTCACATTGTTGGCATATACTAATAATAAAGCAATGGAACTCATTTACAGAGCAACCGCCCGCAACAGACGTTCTGATAAAGAATATATATAATATAAGTGAACGTACCCTCAACCGGACAGGGATCATTTCATTGGTCAACACTACAGCTGGCATTCTATTGGTTGGGGAATTTAGATAAGGTTGTAGCGCAAACAATCTGAGAGCGCAGGAAAAATCCGAGAGCAGAAGATCATCAAGTATGCAGAAGTAGCCTGAGTCCGAGGAGAAGGGTCAAAGCTCAGAGCAGGAAATGTGTCCAAGCGACAACATATCTGAGTCCGAGGAGAAAGTTTGAACACAAGCAGAACAAATCCAAGCACGGGCAGTGACTATTTGAACGTGAGAGCAAGGTTCTGAGGGAAATTATTACAATATCTGAACGTAGTATCAGGGAGAAATGCTCCTAAATTGAAAGAATGCCCTCTTGAATAAAGATAGGAATATAACTCCATACAAACCAGGTTTTTAAGAAGGGTTTGAAGTGTTTGAAGTGTTTTCCGTCATTGTCCATCACCTCCCCCTTCTTGGGTTGGAATTCTAAACTCTGGGGAATTTATGAGACTGGTTAACTGCTCCTGTTCCTTGTTCCACCAAAACCACTTCCTTCCCGAGGCTATTTGTACTTTTTAAAACATTAAGCTTTAAAATGTATTTTATACATTTTAACATCTCCAACAATCAGCTGGTAACAGACTGGTAGGACATCTCCAACAATCAGCTGGTAACAGACTGGTAGGACATCTCCAACATTCAGCTGGTAACAGACAGGTAGGACATCTCCAACAATCAGCTGGTAACAGACTGGTAGGACATCTCCAACAATCAGCTGGTAACAGAGTGGTAGGACATCTCCAACAATCAGCTGGTAACAGACTGGTAGGACATCTCCAACATTCAGCTGGTAACAGACAGGTAGGACATCTCCAACAATCAGCTGGTAACAGACTGGTAGGACATCTCCAACATTCATCTGGTAACAGACTGGTAGGACATCTCCAACAATCAGCTGGTAACAGACTGGTAGGACATCTCCAACAATCAGCTGGTAACAGACTGGTAGGACATCTCCAACAATCAGCTGGTAACAGACTGGTAGGACATCTCCAACATTCAGCTGGTAACAGACTGGTAGGACATCTCCAACAATCAGCTGGTAACAGACTGGTAGGACATCTCCAACAATCAGCTGGTAACAGACTGGTAGGACATCTCCAACAATCAGCTGGTAACAGACTGGTAGGACATCTCCAACATTCAGCTGGTAACAGACTGGTAGGACATCTCCAACAATCAGCTGGTAACAGACTGGTAGGACATCTCAAACAATCAGCTGGTAACAGACAGGTAGGACATCTCCAACAATCAGCTGGTAACAGACTGGTAGGACATCTCCAACAATCAGCTGGTAACAGACTGGTAGGACATCTCCAACAATCAGCTGGTAACAGACAGGTAGGACATCTCCAACAATCAGCTGGTAACAGGCTGGTAGGACATCTCCAACAATCAGCTGGTAACAGACTGGTAGGACATCTCCAACATCTCCACCCAGAATGCAAAGCGGCTGCAGAGCCGGTCCCTCCCTCCTGAAGTCAATAACCATCTCTCTGGTCTTATCCACGCTCAGCAGCAGGTGATTCTTACCAGACCACTCCACAAAGTCATCCACCCCTCTCCCTCCTGTCCATCCCTTATACACCCAACAACTGCAGAGTCATCAGAAAACTTCTGTAGGTGACATGACTCTGAGTTGTACTAGAAGTCTGTGGTGTATAAGGTGAACAGAAAAGGAGACCGCACAGTCCGCTGTGGACCCCTCACCACCACATCAGACTCAGCTGGCTACTGTGTGTATATTTCAACGTGTTGTTGCTTCACTTTGAAATGAGTGATTTCAACTTTAACAGCTGCCTTCAGGCTCAGTTCTAACTTATGCATTCAAACCATTCTTATTGGAATATTGTGTAATTCTCTGTGAAATAGTTGCTAAAGCAGGTTTTCTTTTGTTCCAAGCTAAAAGAGCGGAGAGCAGTGATGAGGAACTAGCCGACACGCTAAGAATGCTCCAGAAATATTGTTATATACCAATACATGTTTCTTTGCTTATGACAACTACAATGTCAAAATTTAGCATGTAACAGGCAGATACAGGCAGACTTTGTTTCTTATAGGTTAAATTTAATGGTTCATATTTATGGCCAGCCTTAAATGAGTGCTCTCTAACTGATGAAGTACAAAATGCAGTCTTAATTCAAATCACTGTGAAGTAAAAGTACCATTAATATTAAACAAAGGATACAGAGAAGCAGGAGTTGTGTCATGGATGATGAAGTCAGATCCCATCCTGCGGTTACATGAGATTCCTCCGCCCACTCTTTTCCTCTGAGACGGAGCATGGTTGCTTGTGTATCTAACAGAAGAAACTCGAGAGTCCTCCTTCAGAACTCTTCACAAACACTGGGTTTAGAATATGTGGTTTGGAAACTTTAAACCCAGAGGATGAAGGGAAGTAGCAAAAAATGATATCATGGAGAGGAAAAAGGATGAAGGCTGCTACCCACAATGCCTGATCACGCTGCATTATGGTGACCATGCTGAGGAGCTGTCAAGAGGGAGGATGGATAGATGTACGGATGGTAGACGATGTGTGTCAGGCACCATTCATCATTCTGCCTACCAGCCACTCTGTATCTTTCCCCTCTGTATCTGTAACAATGCACATTCAGGTATACAGTGAATCTCACATTGTGACAAATACATAGGAAGAACGCTTACGTCATACAGGATAAGGTTTGTGGTACAACACACATGAAAAGAGACTATATGGTAGAGCGTTGCTCAAATTTGAGTTAGTGTTTCAGTGAAAACTGAGACTCTGCTGCCCTCTGCTGAGCAACAGGATACACATCTCTTACTGACACACAGCACATCATGCAGCATCATGCAAATACTTACAAGAATTGGGATCAGTTCCATGAATCAATCCGTTCAATTAGACCGCTTTCCTGTATTTTCTTTCCCACAAACATTTGACATTTCTTGGATTTGTTTCCAACCTGTCTGATCTGAACCTGAATGCTCATGTCACACCTCGTGAATATAACGTCGTTATCACTGCTGGGGATGATTGAATAAACCAGAATTATTCTTCAAGACAATGAGAGGGAAATAAAGTACTTTAGTAATGCATTTACAGGATGAGTCTGATTACGTGATAAATAATCAACCAATCCCGTGTGCAGACCCAAACCAGCAGTGAATGTCTGCTTGAAAAAAACCACAAGACCTGACATATACTTGGACTGCTTTTATCCTTTAGACCTCCAACAATTAATGTTAAAGTTCTCTTCAGTTAAGTCATCTACCTGTCTCTTAGACCCCATCCCAATGAGGCTACTTAAAGAAGCGTTCCCTGTGGTTAACGCTTAATTATTAGATCAATGTGTCTTTATTAGTGCTTAATCAAGCACGGAAGTTCAAGGCCCCAACACCCCAACGGTGTCTTGTACTGAAAGTGCTAAGGAACCTATTGTTTTTGTAAGGATTATTATTTTTCCAAATCCTTCGTCGAATTTTAGTTCGAAAAACTCGCACAAAAACATTTGCACACGTCAGACCCGGTAAAAATTGCAAAGTACTATAGTGATAGATTCTAGTTCTATAGTGCCCCCTAACACACACCACGATCCGGAAAAAAATTACAAGTTAATATACCAAATTTTGGGGAATCTCATCTTGAAGTCCATGTAGCATTTCTTTTTGAAAATGTTCAAATTTGCAAACATTTTACAAACAGGTGTTTGAGGACTTTCAGATGCACCGAAACGCTCAAAATTGTGCCATTAATACCTGGGAGCGACTGTACACCTCCTGGTCAACTGCTCGGGGTGCCTTTCCATGGGCAGCCCCCCACTCTGACAGCTCTCCATTTAGTGCACGTATAGATACCGAGCATACAGGTAAAAGCCAGTAAATTAGAATATTTTGAAAAACTTGATTTATTTCAGTAATTGCATTCAAAAGGTGTAACTTGTACATTATATTTATTCATTGCACACAGACTGATGCATTCAAATGTTTATTTCATTTAATTTTGATGATTTGAAGTGGCAACAAATGAAAATCCAAAATTCCGTGTGTCACAAAATTAGAATATTGTGTAAGGGTTAAATTTTGAAGACACCTGGTGCCACAAAGTAATCAGCTGATTAACTCAAAACACCTGCAAAGGGCTTTAAATGGTCTCTCAGTCCAGTTCTGAAGCCTACACAAACATGGGGAAGACTTCAGATTTGACAGCTGTCCAAAAGGCGACCATCGACACATTGCACAAGGAGGGAAAGACACAAAAGGTTATTGCTGAAGAGGCTGGCTGTTCTCAGAGCTCTGTGTCCAAACACATTAATAGAGAGGCAAAGGGAAGGAAAAACTGTGGTCAGAAAAAGTGTACAAGCGATAGGGATCACCGCGCCTAGTCAAGATTGTGAAAACCCATTCAAAAATGTGGGGAGATTCACAAGGAGTGGACAGCTGCTGGAGTCAGTGCTTCAAGATCCACCACCAAGAGACGCTTGAAAGACATGGGTTTCAACTGCCGCATACCTCGTGTCAAGCCACTGTTGACCAAGAAACAGCGCGATCTCACCTGGTGAGTCCAAAGTCATGTTTTCTGACGAAAGCAAATTTTGCATTTCCTTTGGAAATCGAGGTCCCAGAGTCTAGAGGAAGACAGGAGAGGCACAGGATCCACGTTGCCTGAAGTCTAGTGTAAAGTTTCCACCATCAGTGATGGTTTGGGGTGCCATGTCATCTGCTGGTGTCGGTCCACTCTGTTTCCTGAGATCCAGGGTCAACGCAGCCGTCTACCAGCAAGTTTTAGAGCACTTCATGCTTCCTGCTGCTGACCTGCTCTATGGAGATGGAGATTTCAGGTTCCAACAGGACTTGGCGCCTGCACACAGCGCAAAATCTACCCGTGCCTGGTTTACGGACCATGGTATTTCTGTTCTAAATTGGCCAGCCAACTCCCTGACCTTAGCCCCATAGAAAATCTGTGGGGTATTGTGAAAAGGAAGATGCAGAATGCCAGACCAAAAACGCAGAAGAGTTGAAGGCCACTATCAGAGCAACCTGGGCTCTCATAACACCTGAGCAGTGCCAGAAACTCATCGACTCCATGCCACGCCGCATTAATGCAGTAATTGAGGCAAAAGGAGCTCCAACCAAGTATTGAGTATTGTACATGCTCATATTTTTCATTTTCTTACTTTTCAGTTGGCCAACATTTCTAAACTCCCTTTTTTGTATTAGCCTTAAGTAATATTCTAATTTTGTGACACACGGAATTTTGGATTTTCATTTGTTGCCACTTCAAATCATCAAAATTAAATGAAATAAACATTTGAATGCATCAGTCTGTGTGCAATGAATAAATATAATGTACAAGTTACACCTTTTGAATGCAATTACTGAAATAAATCAAGTTTTTCAAAATATTCTAATTTACTGGCTTTTACCTGTATGTGTAATATAACAGAATGTCAATTTTAATTTCCCCTTACGGGACTAATAAAGGATATCTTAATACTTCAGCTCCTCACCTTTCTAGCAATGCCCAACATGTCTACTGTGGAACTATTGAGAAAAGCCAGCTCAAACAATGGGCGGTGTTGACCTCAGGGCTCTGTGGGGCCATACCATCACTTCCAGGACTCCTTGTTCTTCTTTACGCTGATGATTGGCTGTATGTTTGGGGCCGCTATCCTGATGGATAAGTATATGTCTGCATGTTGGCCTTAGTGCCTGCGAATGTGGCTTCAGATCTCCCACGTCCTCCCTCCCTGTGTCCACCATTAAATATACCTCAACACGTGTGATCATAGTGATTTCATCCATTTCAGCCAAAGGAGATTCTGGGAGCCCAGCGCCCTGCCACTGCTGGGCCCCACGTTAGCTTACAGTCCTTCAGAGATGCTACAACAAGCTAACTGTTGTTGCATGAGCTAAAGCAAAGAGCTAGCTACTGCTCGCTCAATAAACAAGGGAAACTGAAATCTGTTGAAAAGTACTAAATCAAATGTATTTAGCGATGTTCATCATTTCCACGTGATAATCTCTAATATGCTACTGTACCAAATCAAATCAAATTTTATTGATATAGTGCTTTTTATACACAAGGGAATATAAAGTGCTTTAAGTTAAAAAAATTTTAAATAAAAAGATGCCCCCATCAACATGCAAAGCAGTGCATGAATACTTACAAAAAACACATAAAAAACAAATAATAATCAAAACATGAAATCAACAAAACAGGAAATGATCAAATAAAAACTTGAGGAAACACTCTCATAGGAAATCCTATAAAAACCTTGAGGAAACCCCCCATTCTGTGCCCCTCATGTGTTTCTGTAGTCCTTGTAGTTTCTGCGTTGGAGACATTTCCATGGCGATACAGTGACTTCAAACTGGTGCCTAAATGAAACTTTATTATGTACTGTACTGCTGTAACATTACAGCACAAGTCTTTGGAATTATTTTTCATAATGAATGAAAAAAATATCCGCGGCACCGTGGTTAATCTAACGTCATTGATCGGGCCCTCAGATTTAACAAACTTATTCTGATGGATGGGTGAAATAATACACAATTAATGAGGAAAATATTCTAGCAGAGCTATTTTCATTTGTAAGATTGTCTGAGAGACACTCGAGAAACAGCAGTTTAACTTAATTGGGAATATTTCAGAATCTAAAAGGTCGAGTTGTGTTCCCTCTGTCCAGTTTTTACTAGTTTTGCTGCTTAAATATCAGCTGCAGTGCATTTCTGCGTGCATGGAAACTTTTACAAACCGCATCTCTAATCATTAAAGAAATGTTATAGAAACACTTAAACATTAATACATCATTTAAAAAGCAAGGACTGCCAGGGTCCATGCCGCTCTCTAAGTCTATAATTCATTCAGGTAGGTGGAAGGTGGTTGTTAAGCTTATTATATTATATATGCCTAGTTTTTATATCTGTATAGCTATTATAAATATATATAGACCTATGTGAGTTTGTGTGTTAAATACAACAAATAAAAATGTATGACCCCCCCCGTACATTCTCATCCACATTGCGAATTGAATTCAAAGTAAATATGTAGAAATTGTCATGAACACCTGCTCCTCTGACAGAGATTAGAAAATGCAGTGTACGACAGATGCTGATGCAGCCTGTTATATTGAAATGAAGTTTCTTTTAACCCTCAGGTTGTCCTTGGGTCAAATTTGACCCCTTCATAAAATGTCTATCTGAAATATGGGTTGCTTTTTAATCAAATTACCCCAAAAATGTATTGGATTCCATACAACGCTTTTTGCAAATACAATTAATCACTTTCATTCCTGACTAATCTCATCTGTATGTTCCTCTGATCTTAACTATTAGTCAAAAGAATTCATAATTTCAGCTTTTTTAACTCTTAATATTCTATATAAATGAGGGTTGTTGAGCATGAATTCCAAAACGTACTGTAAAACTAGTGGTAGTAAAGTTAAAAAAAAGTCTGAAAAAGGGACGAAAAGTTAAATTTTTGTCCGTTTTTGACTCGGGAAGACAACACAAAGCTCCGAGGGCAGAGATGTCTCGTGTTTGTTTGTCTCCTCTCAGCTCGAGGCTCTTCCTCGGCTCGAATATCCTGTGGGTGGGACTAAGACTCGAGGAGGGGAATCAAGGAGAGGAATTGGGGGTGCACAAATTGGGAAATGGGAACACTGGCGTGCTGGCTGCACTTTGCATTGTGGGGTCAAACCGTGCTCTTCACAGCTCCAATGAGCTGTAGTTGTTCTCCACATGTTCATAATACAAAATGATAAGCACTGCACTTCTTTGCATAGAGGACATCTTAAAACCTTTAATGAAACAAAATGAAATACAAATGGAACAAATGTCCGGTAGTACAAAGAGTTCACTAACACACAGTTACTGTCCAAACAACGTAGCAGAGACAACAGGTAGATTGCAGTTTGATGTCATCGCTCCTCATCTTAATCTCAATATGGGCTTTACAGAGAGCCATTCAATAGATATGTAAATAAATCAAACTGAGCTGTTTCAGTGTCATTTGAACACACGTGCATCACATTGACATATTGTCCATTCTGTTGCAGTAACAGTGAGGCAGTGTGGCATTTCCTAGAAGTCCATATCGCTGATGCAGCCGATGCATCATCCGGCTCAAACGGAGAAGATTCCGTCACATCCGGTCAACAGATTGAGCTACAGACACATCTGCTTGTTTGCCTTCATGTGACATTAAGCAGATGGAAAAGAAATGTGAAGCCCTTTTGTGTTCACCAGCTGTGAATGACAAAGTCTCGCCCCCATCAAGGTAACACATTTTACAAGAGAGAGCAAGTTTAGAACATCCATCCAGAGCTGGAAGCAGCACATACGTGGGGCCACAGTCATCCATGCAAACGGCAGTGTATATAATGTGCAACGGCAAAAATACTGTGAAGAGGAAAGAAGGGAGGCCACATGGAGCCCTCCGGAGGTCAGACTGCATCCCTTCCACACACAGCCAACGTGCTTTTAAACCATCTCAACACGCACCATCACGTTTCTATTTATTAATCAGATATGGTTTCCACAGCAGCACACGTCTCATCAAAGTCAATACAGTTGCATCACATATGGCTATATATATTGATCCTAAAATCATTAAAAAAAAAAAATCAAATGCTGGTCTTCAACATGAACCAGTGTTTGATATACTGTATATGCATTTTTCCTACTGAAACATCTCATGCACAGAGAGCCTTCAGTATCGTTGAGAGGGTTAAAAACACGCTGGATGTGTTTGGCTGAAGATCCGACAGATAAAGATATTCTGACCTCATTGAAGTTATGATTAAAGAAAGTAAAACTGTAACATTCACTAGTTGTATGTATGCAAAGGGAAAAAACATTCTTAGTCACAACGGAGTGGGCTCAAGGAACAGAAAAAAGGTACAGGCACTTCTTTTTCTGTAAAAAGTAGGTCGGTTCAAAGCTGTAAGGAAAGCCAAAAATAGGAAAGTATTACAAAATATTAACAATTTCCTCTACATCATACCTCCTGAGGCCTCCACATCTCAGATCCAGCATGGGTCCAAGCACGGCCGAAGGCTACAAAGAAAATATAACACTACACCCATATGGAAATATAACACTACACCCATATGGAAATATAACACTACACCCATATGGAAACATCCACACACAGCTGACACACACTAAAATATAGACTTATATTAAAATGTAAAAGCTGAAATGCAGTCCACTGGTGAAGGGGTCTCCAATGGAAAGCCAGCTTGTGACTGGTGCAGTGAATTTCTAACTCACAGGTTTCAGTGCATGTCACAACCTGGGATGGAGGAGTAACCCATGGAAACAACTGCCACTTGCTGCAACGGGTTGATGTTGCCGAGAAGGGGGCCCGGGAAAACTAGCAACCCACCCACATCGGCGCCCGGGGCTCTGACTGTCACAGTCACACTCTCAGAGCTTGTGTGCAAATATACTTTTTTTTAATTTTTAATAAAAAGTGTCATATTTCCATTTGGGAAAATCAGCTTGTCTACTGCCATCACTGTCCTGGACACACACACACACACACACACACACACGCACACACACACACACACACACTCTTGCTGTGTCTGTCGGCTGTTTCATCTTGTCACTGCTCTACGGCTCATCAATTCGTCATTTCAAATTGAAATCTTGGTTTGGTTTGAAATTTCAAAACTTTAACAATACAAAAATTCAATACAAAAACCCAGGTGAAAATCAGATAACAAAAAATACTGTTCTCATTCAGAGTCTAGACTACTGTGTATCCTCGACGTTCCACGTCCAAGATTACTCCCGTGCAGCGGATGAGTGTTTTTTCTGGAATTGTAAATTTGGTATATTAATGAGGACTTCTACTGCTTGTCAGAGCGTTGCAGGGTAAACTGACACAGCTAGCTAGACTGCCTCTCCAATCGGAGTTTCCCCTCCAGGACTATTCTGCAGCGGCTCTGTGTCGACGACTGTGATTGGTTTAAGCCTTGTGTTGTCCTCCCGCCCACTATGCAACTTTTTGTTTTTCTTGGTCCAAATTTAAAAAAAGTTCTGCCGCTTTTTCTGATGTTTTTCCCCCTTTTTTGTTACTTTTTTTGTCTCCCCCCCTTTTTCCAATGTTTTCTAACTTTGTTGTCGTTTTTGTTACTTTTTTCCATTTTTTTCACCTTTTTTACAACGTTTTTTCCCCCTTTTTTTGTTACTTTTTTTCATCTCCCCCTTTTTTCCGATGTTTGTCTAACTTTTTCCGTTGTTTTTGCTACTTTTTTCCAGGTTTTTTCCACCCTTTTACGATTTCTTTCTAACATTTTTCGTTGTTTTTGTTAGTTTTTTCTGTTTTTTTTCCGATGTTTTTCTAACTTTTTCTGTCATTTTTGTCACTTTCTTTTAATGTTCTTTTATCAATTTATTTTTCAAATGCTATAAAAAAGAAAGTATTGAACTGATCATATATTTTACTTGTAAAGAGCATCGCATGGAACCATCCACGTAATTGTTTTGGACATTTTGGTTGATAGAAACACAAATTTCTGATATGGAAACTTTTAGAAAATGATTTGAAAAGAAATGCCAATAAACCAGAACACGCTTTCCTCCCATCCCTGAATGCTGTGTGGACTAGCCAGACCCTCCCTCAGCGCGCTTTGAAGAAGGGTCTGGCAGAGCAAGACTACTCACAGTCAGCCTGCAGCACCAGCCCCCCCACCCATCCCCTCTCAGCCCTACATGTTTGTGTGAGAGTTTTGGTCCAGCTGGTTGTTAGCTGTTAGCAGCAGTCTGCAGCTGCTCCCAGTGATACAGCCACTGTACTCTACCTGCAGACAGACACAGTCAGAGACGAGCATTCAGCAGCTACAGAGACACATGTTTCCCTCAGGAGTGGGTGGAGACCAAAACAGGACTAAAAGGAGAGAATATTGGACTGCCGTTCATCATGCTGCCAATGACACGTCTCCTAGTGAGCGATCATGTTGCTCTGTGTCTGCTGGATGTGGAAATAAAGACTAGTCTGCCAACATCAACTATGTCATGTCAAACGTGTGGTTTACCTAGAGCCCAGTGAGGTCTACGATGGCCTTGATGAAGATGGTGTCGTCGCGGATGTACGAGTTCTTGGAGTCCAGCTTGGAGAGCGGACAGAAGAGCGGGCAGCCGCTGGCGATGTTCATATCGCTGACGGGCCTCTGGAAGGACGAGGACGAGATGTCGGGCCGGAAGGCATCGATGATGTGCTCCCTGTTGTTCTGGTCCAGCAGCATGAGGGTGACCTGCGGACAGATGTTAGCAGTCTGAGCCAACAGCTGGAGCTGAGCCATGGAGGCAGGTCCTGGACACGTTGAGCTGCTCGGTACAGTGTATTCAACATGAGAAAAATATTACTGCAGACACTAAATCTGAAGCTAAATGTAAAACAACCAGCTTTGGGATTTGTCATTCAAACACAAAGTTAGCAAAAGTGATCTAAATCCACAGTGTCCAGAAATACTAATATAGATAACTAGTGTCGAACTATAGAGAATTTTATGCAATTATCTGCCTTCTTCTTGAAGTTAGATGAGAGAATAGCGATCTCTTTTTACATTTAAGTTTAAAGATGGAATCAGGCCGTGGTTAGCCTAGCTTAGCATACAGACTTAATAAAACAGCTTGCCTGCCTCTGGCCAAAGTTCTGAAATACACCTGCATACTGTAGCTCTGTGGATAACATGTGCCTTCTTTTAAAAAAACAGACTAACTTCTCTTAAAGCCACAAACAGACATTCCATTTGTGAAGTTCCAGGTTAAAAGAACAAGAGAATGGGGGTGCAAGGGGGGTTCAAGTCCCTGTATGGACCAAAGAACAAAGTGTGGACTGGTAGCTGGAGAGATGCCTGTTCACCTCCTGGGCACTGCCAGATGCTCTTGAGCAAGGCATTGTACCCCCAGACATCTCTCCATTTGTGCATGATCAGGTCCTGAGCATGTGTGTGTCTGTGTATTTCAGGCCTGTGTGTAGTGATTCTAACAAAACAGAGTGTAAATCATTAACAGTATAAATCATTAAGTGTTTAACGCTTTATGCTAAGCTAGGCTAACCCCGTCCTGACTGCAGTTCCAGCATGTTGAGCTTGGTGTATTCACACTGAACGTTCAGAGGTGGAAGAAGTACTCCGATCTTTTACTGCATTAAAAGTACTTATACCGCAGAGTAGAAAGTTAAAGTCCTGCATTCAAAATGGTAAAAGTACCTAGGTATTAGCATCAAAAAGTACTAAAGGTGAAAAAGTAAAAGTACTCATTCGGCAGAACAATGTCTATTAAATTATGCTATTATGATTTTTGATTCATTAATGCGTTCATCACTGCAATGTTGCAGCTGGTAAAGATGGAACTCATTTTGATCAATTAAAATATAACAATACATCATCATTTATTCGATGATTATTAAAATCAATCTGCAAAGTAGCTAGTAACTGAAGTTAGCTTTCAGATTTAGTGAAGCAAAAGTATACAAGTATATTAGCAGAAAAAAAAAAATAAAACTCTAGTAAAGTACCTCAAAATTGTGCTTTAGTAGAGTACCTTAACTAAGAACTTTCCTCAGCATATATGGATTTTAGCTAATTGCCATGTCTGAGCGCTGGCTGTGTTACCTTCTGATTGAAAGGCCACTTGAGCAGCGCGTCGCTGTGTCCTCTCATCACCACGAAGAACAGAGACAGGTGGGTGCCGCGGCCCGTCCCATCGCCGTTCAGGTAGATCCGCAGGCACATCTTGTAGCCGTATTTACTGGTGTAAAAGGCTGGAAAACACAATACAACACTATTCACTGCAAGAAGTGAAAACCCCTAATCACACAGATGCTTCATCGTATCGGGAGAATATCTCAGACGCTAGTTGTCAATGGAGCGGTTACCAGGAGAGAACATGGCGGGGGCGCGGCCCGCCACGGCGTCCTGCCTCTTCTTGGTGAAATCAGAGATCTTCCAGACAAAGATGCCGTCATATGTGGCGGCAGACATCTCCCTCATCTTCCCATCCATCTCCACGATGGACAGGTCCCGCAGACTCACCGTCCTCTCCAGCTGACGGACCTGCGGCACCGGAACACGTCAACAAGACACAGCGAGACCAAAGCCATGTGAGTGCCGCGGGGGCATGCAGAGCAGACAGCTGATCGAGCTTTTAGCAACGACAGAATGAAAGTCCAATCATTTACGAACGCTGAACTTCATTGTACATGATGAGCATCTTCACTTAACCCTCCTGTTGTCCTCGGGTCAAATTTGACCCCTTTAAAAAATGTCTGTATCTGAAATATGGGTTTCTTTTTAACCAAATTACTACAAAAAATGGATTGGATTCCATACAACGCTCTTTGCAAATACAATTGATCCCTTTCATTCCAGACTAAACTCATCTGTACGTTCCTCTGATTTGAACTATTAGTCAAAATTATTCAAAATCTTTGTTTTTTTAACCTTCGTGTTGTCTTCCCTTCGAAATTCAAAAAGATCAAGATCAACAAGAAACTCAACACTTTTGACACTTTTTATCAATGTTTTTAACTTTTTTTTAACGTATTCAACACTACATAATTCTAACTTATTAACTCTAGTTTTACAGTTCTTTTTGGAATTTATGGTCAATAAACCTCATTTATAGGAAATTATACCTAATGTCTGAGTTAGAAAAGCAGAAATTAGGAATTATTTAGACAAAAATTAAAGGATGTTGATGGACAATCACAGACTGGAATATGTCAACTTTTACTCAATACTATTTGGAAAACACTTCAATTTGTTTTTCAAATGCTATAAAATTTAATAAGACGCCCCAAAATTAATGTGGAATCAATCATGTTATTTTGGGTAATTACGATTGGGTAAAAAGAACATTGATATAGGAAAATGGGTCAATTTGACCAGAAGACAACATGAGGGTTAACTAAAATATTAGGTATAATTCTATATAAATGAGGGTTATTAACCATGAATTCCAAAAAGTAGTGTAAAACTAGTGGTAGTGAAGTGGTGTGAAGTCTGAAAAAGGGACAAAAATGTCAAATCTTTGTCCGTTTTTGACCCAGGAGGACAACACAAGGGTTAATGATGGAGTGACCTTCTTTTACGTCCTGCTGCCTTGACAATCTGGTTGCACGGGCAAACGTGTCATGTTGTCACCTTGTTGTTGAGGATCTCGATCTTGTCCTGGTCCAGTCGGTGCTGACGGTTGTAGGCCTCCATGGTGGCGCAGGAGCGCTCCATCTCTCTGTTGAGCACGCAGACGATGTTCTCGAACGTGCCGACTTTGAGCTCCAGCTCCTGGCAGCGCCGGCTCAGCTCGGCCACCTTGGTCTTCTCGCTGTGCAGCTGCAGCTCCAGGGCGGCGGCGGCGGCGCTGGGCAGCGGCATGAAGGAGGTGGCCAGGGCGGGGGCGCCGGCCCCCTGCACGGGGGGTGCAGCGCCACGGCCCAGCTGGCTCATCTTCAGCTCCAGCTCCCTGAGGGACTGGTGCAGCTCCTGCAGACGCTGGCCCGCCACCTCCAGGCTCTGGGGCTGCACGCTCTCCAGGCTCACCTTGATGCCCATGATGAAATGCAGCAGCAGGTTGAGGTGCTCATAGGAACACTGACGCTCATGGTCATGGATCCTCTCTTTCTCCACCTCCACTCAAAAAGAAAGACAACAGAGACACGTTAGCAACACAGACCACAGGCCTCGTCCTTTACAAACACACACAGACATGGAATGATGATGTGGGAGCTGGGACACAGAAGAAGAAAAGCATACCGCAAAGAAATCATGGCGCTAATAATGGAAATATACAAAGAATTCATAAATTATTCATGCTTTATGGGTTCACCACGTTGACACCAGAACAACAGAAAGAAATGCTTTGACGTCAAAGTGATGTCATACAGTGGGTACAAATAACACGGAGCAGTATTCATACCCTTTATTGGGACATGTGTTTAGAAGTCGCCTATGGGCAATTTACAATATGGAGAATACAGAAATTATCGGAGACAGATCCCCCAATTCTGATGCGTGTGTGTGTGTGTGTGTGTGTGTGTGTGTGTGTGTGTGTGTGTGTGTATGTGTGTCACTTGGCTGTTGAAAAAGGTCAGATGATGCCTGCGTGTTCCACACGCCTTCTAACGCCTCACTATGATCAAGTCTTAGCCTTTTGATGAAAATGTATTTTTAGGTTTGATCAAATTTCATATTTCTATTCATTTCAGTGTAGTTTAGTGTTTTATCTACTGAATATTGACGCTAAGGGCCCATTGTTCTAGTGTCCAGATGTGGCTCTGATCAGTGTCCAAAGGCCTAACACACACCTGTTTCATGTATTATTGTAAAATAACACACACACTAACACAAATACCTTTGCACACTACATCAAATGTTATAAATGTAATAAAGTTGTCTTATCAATAAAATATAATTTCCTTTCTCTCATATAAGTTCCTGTACTGGGAATAATGATGGTGTTTTAGTGAGGTCACTGATGTGTAGGTGATGAGCAGGAGATTTTACATTGTTGTTGCATTGTTACACATACAGCAAATTAGGACAAAAATGTCTACTTACAGACGTATCGCAGCCAACAACATGAAATCTGCATGGTGCTTTAAATTTACTGCAGAACTTAATATGGTCCACATACTGCAAAACAAAAAAATGAAAGAAGCTAATGATCTACAGAAGAGGTTGTAGAATTTGATCCCTGGCTAAATGGTAAATGATTCAAATCATTCAAAAGAATTATGAGAAAAGACATTTGGGGCATACCTTTTCTCTGGGGATCTTTTTCTTTGCACAACCTTCACAAATCATCGGGTACTTTGGACAGATTTCATCGTGAGCCTGAAAAAAAAAAAAAACCAAGAGACTAATGTAAAGTTAGTTCACAGGAAGAGAAGTCATCCTGGTGCAGCTGGCATCAGTGAGACATCACACCCTCTTTTTTACAATTATTGTACTAAATATATGTTGTATAAAAGTTTATCATTTTAACTGCCTCACAAGTATGATGGTGTCAGTGTTCATTCAGGGTCTAAGTGGCTTACATACGTTTACACACCCAGGCTAAAGTTGATTAAAAAGGAGGAATAAAAAAACATCTTTTGGAAATTGATTTTAATGCCTTAATTCAAAAAAATTATGAAAATCCAAACTTTTAAGGACACCAATTTTCTTTATGAGTGAGTAATGTTTTGTAAATAAATAAATGTTATTCCTTAAAATACAGGCCCCCTGTATATATATGCCCCATAAGAATACACCCCCCCTATGTTAAATTCCCATAGAGGCAGGCACATTTTCATTTTTAAAGGCCAGTTATTTCATGGATCAGGATACTATGCATCCTGATAAAGTTCCCTTGGCCTTTGGAATTAAAATAGCCCCCATCACATACCCTTCACCATACCTAGAGATTGGCATGGTTCTATTTCAGTTAGCTTAATAGCTGGTTTGATTTGCATTGAGAGATGATCTTATGGAAAGTTCCCCATGCCTATCTCTATGTATGGTGAAGGGTATGTGATGATGTGGGGGTATTTTAATTCCAAAGGCCAAGGGAATTTTATCAGGATGCATAGTATCCTGATCCATGAAATAACTGGCCTTTAATAATAAAACTCTGCCTGCCTCTATGGGAATTTAACATAGGGGGGTGTATATTTATGCCCCCTGTATTTTAAGGAAGAACATTTATTTATTTACAATAAATTATTGGTTCACAAAGAAAATTGGTGTCCTTAAAAGGTTGGATTTTCCTAATTTTTTTAATTAAGGCATTAAATCAATTTCCAAAAGATGTTTTTTTTTATTCCTCTTTTTAATCAACTTTAGCATGGGTGTGTAAACTGATGCAAGCCACTGTACATACAACACGTTCATTGTAATGGATTTTCGAACTCTGTTGCCATGGATTCAGTGAGTTACACTGTGGGCAACAGCATGTGTTTTAGCCAGCTGTGAGATAACATTGGATTTGTTTGTATTGGATTTGATATTCACTCAATTTGACTAAAAGTGTATTGGATTAACATCGCTTTAACGCCTTTAAAATACAACTTTTCTCTGAAACTACAACTCCCTAAACAAAGTGCTGTCAGAGAAATACTTGGACAGTGTTTGCCCGACCTTGATGTTCTTCAGCAGGAAGGGTTCTTTGCAGTATTTGCAGTTGAGCGTCCTCTCAGGACACTCCCGCTCGTTGTGGCGCTCCTGCTCGTTGGCTCTCATCAGCTCTTTGCAGGAGGGACACAGGATGATCATGAAGTCACAGTGGCCCTCGTGGCTGGCCTGCAGGGGGCCACCAAAAAGACTTAACGCTTGAATAATGTTCACTTATCGGTTAATGACCTGGGGTGGGCCTTTGGCTTGACGTAGGGAAGTACCCCACATTTTGAGACTTGCCCCGAAATAGACAACACAGACACGATAAAGTCCTGCTGGTTCTTTACAGACGTCACCATGACGATCTGCCATCTCATTTTCACAGACTTTAATTAAAGTCCACACTTTCACAAATCGACAAGGGGATGACGTGAAGCAGAAAATGTCCCTTGTTTAGGTATTTAACCCTTGTGTTGTCCTCCAGGGTCAAAATTAGCACTCTTTCAGACACTTTTTTACATTTATGTTGCTTTTTCCCCCTCACGTAATGCATGCTTCTTTTTTCTTTTTACATTTTTGTCGCTTATTTCAACGTTTTTGGCACTTTTTTTCCAATTACACCAGTATATTCACAACTAGACCTATTTATCTGCACTAGTTTCACACTTATTTTTTTGGAATTCATGGTCAATAAACCTGATTTATATCAACTGTTTTTGTTATTTTTATGTAAGAAAAAAGCAGAAATTATGAATGATTTTGACTAATGGTTATCAGAGGAATGAATGTAATGGATAATGGGAAAAAAGATTTAGTCCGGATAATGCTATACAATTGAACACCCAGAATTTTATGAAAATAGAGACCTGAACCTTAATTTCCTTTGTGAAGAACATCTTATGGAACCATCCATGTTATTTTGGAGCAATGTGGTTAAAAGAATCCCAAATTTATGATATAGAAACTTTGAAAAGGGGTCAAATTTGACCCGAGGACAGCATGAGGGTTAAGGAAACGTGTGGGTTTCACGATTAAGTTAAAAGTATAACTATACACATGCAATATTTAAAAACTGATCCGCTGATGGAAAAAAAGGAAAGGAGAGTTGTTTTTGTACAGCGGGTTTCGTGTGTGCTCTAGAATAAAGGCCAGCCTTCCTCCACAGCGCTGCGGAGGAAGGTCTGGCTAGTCCACACAGCATTCTGGGATGGGAGGAGAACGTGCTCCAACATTTTGTTTTTCTGGGTCAAAATCTTAAGTTAAAACCTCCTTAAGACACTTTTGTCACTTTTCCCAAAGTTCTTTGTTGATTTTTTTGGACATTTTTGTTGTTTTTCCCCTACATTTCTGTCACTTTTTTCAATGTTCTTAAATCTTTTTTTCTTCTTAAAATGCTATGAAATTAAATAAAACACCCAAAATCAATGAAAATAGTGAACCGATCAGTTATTTAACTTGTGACGAGCGTCTTATGGAACCATCCACTTTTTTTTTTTTTTCTTTTTTTTTTATTTGGTTGAAGGAAACCCAAATTCCTGATTTAGAAACTTTTTGAAAATGGGTCAAATATGACCCGAGGACAACAGGAGGGTTAAACCAATCACAATCGTCCGGACAGAGCCACGGTGCCTCTGCTAAATAGTCTCAGGAAGGAACATGTGTACATTCAAAGGTAAGTTTAGTCGTGCAACAGAAAACTCCGATTGGACAGATAGTCTAGCTAGCTGTCTGGATTTACCCTGCAGGGACCAGGTAACCATAGTCCTCAGAAATCCACCAGAGGTTAGAACGCCAACACAGAGACAGAGGACGGGGACAGATGCACCGGAGCAACCTCAGAAAATTAAAACGTCATCGATATAGTCTACATGTACATTTAGCAGTAACTTAGTCCAGCCCTGGTAAAAAGAGGGAATTATAAACACTGAGGCTGATATTATGGACTGATCACTCGTGCTTGCTCTGCAATCTGACTCCACCACTACCAGAAGATCTTCAACATAGAGAGAAAATCATTGCATGTAAATACCTTGAAGACAAATCCTGACCATAAACAGTGTAATTTCATTTTAAGGATTATGAATAATCTTCTGTACCGTATAATTTTACACGCAAATTGTTACAGCCGCAACGTCACTGTACAGGGCTTCACATCAATTACTGCTCCAGAAAACCTTTTTGAGCAGTAACGTAGCTAGCACTGACTCATGATGTAAATGTAGAACTTGTCTCAACATGGGATTAGAGATGATAAAACAGGAAAAAAATGGACATTCCTGACATTCTGACATTTTCCTTTGTGCTTTGCATTAGTGCGCACCTCAAATTCTTTGATGGTTCCCGTCCACGTGCATCCCTCGTTGGGACAGACAGCCGCCAAGGCCTCCACTTCTCTCCGAGCTGCATTGTCAGGGAAAGCCTGCGTGGAGATGCAGAGGTGGGTGTCTCTTCAGTTACAGTGTGAGGATACCCACGGCCACTTGTTCTAGGGACACAGGACTACGGTTGACTATCTATTGTCTATTCTGCCAAGAATTTGGGGGCAATCACACTTTGAACTCCACCACATCGGCTGTGTGGGACTATGACGTGATTGAGCTGGGTCATACGGACAAAATCAAGATATCACCATATTAGTGACCAAATACCTCAATGTCACCTCAATGTCAATATACAACCATATTGTAGGATTGACAATTGGTGCTTTAACAAAATATTTTCACGCACCAGATTTTAGATAACTATTCATCAATAATGTGGATTTAATGAATAAGTGGGTAAAGGCTAATAATAGAACAGCCTGGGAAGTTCAGAAAACAACATCACTTTACTGTAATGCAGCCTTTAAAACCACTTACTTACTATAATATACCCATATATACGAAATCTAAGACGCTATCTAGTCTCGTATCACAACATGGATATAATATCCATATATTGCCTAGCACTATGACGTGACAGGGCTGACTATACAGGGCTAACACTAACTAAGGGCTGACTACACTCCTACTGACAGACTCAGCATTATGTTAGCAGACGAGGGAACGTCCTAATGTAATATTTAATGTCACTGCGAGGGGAAAAAGATGCACTTACACCACCTTGCTTGAGAATGGAGGTAGGTTCCTCAAACAAGTCTTCTTTGATGCATGCACTGCATTTCTGTGGTCCTGAGCTTGAAGGGAGGGAAAGCAAATATTACAGAAATATCATATATACAATGTTAAAGTACCACATCTACAATGCTGTTAAAGTCCACCCGGTTCCCTCTTAACTCTGGGATCAGGGCCGAAACATCTCAACTCAGTTTCCCAATGAGCTTTCAGCTGCTTGTCATGGTCTTCAGCCAGAGACACCCCCAGCTGTATGAGATGAAGGTTTGAATAAAGCTGGCATGGATGAATTAGTTTAGTCTTTTTTCAAGCAAAACGTACGAGTAGTTACTGGTATTTACAAACTTAAATTTCTAAGGGTTTTGGACAGCTGGAAAAAAAAAAAGTAATTTAACTATGTCAATTGCGGCCGTAGGAAAATAGCTTTATTATCTAAACTTTATAGAATATATGGTAAAGCAACAAGTTGTGTATTATCAACCAAGTTTGATGTGCCATTAGTCCAAATACAGTCTAGGTCCAAATAAGAAAACTAAAATATGGATTTTGTTTATGTATTTTTGTTTCTGTTTCATGATACTAATTAAAAAAAAATCACATCAGTCGTACAATTGTTCCTACTTCTGTCATTCTAATATAGAAAAACTAACTATTGAAAAGTACATGGGTAGTGTATGGGATGGACCCTTGTCAGGTCACATTATCTAAACTCAAACTTTGGCTCGCTCATTGACAAATATACATAGTGCAGTATACTGTAAATATTGTAACAGTTGTGGGCGGATCCTCTAGTAAATTCGGCATAGATATTACTTTAATACAATACACTGGCAAGTTAAAACTCTTCGACATCACTGTGCCACAACAGATGTTAGCGGGAAAAGACTAGGAGAAAACCTGGCCAAGCCGTCACATAAATTAGGATTTTATTAAGATCAAGTAGTTATTGGTGATTTGCCTTTGGGCCGAATTTTGCATTGGGTCTTTGCAATGTATATATCGTAAGGTGTCTTAGTTGTACCTGGCGTTACCTGTAACAACAGGCAGGGAAGTATTAAATTGAGGGATATCTGAACGAGGGCTGGTGACAGGCTCTGACTGCTTGTAGCTAGCTCCCTAGCAGCGCCAGTACTCACCTCACAGTGTTGTTAAAACAGAAGGAACAAAAGCGATGACCACACTGAGCCTGCAGGGGCCTCCTCAACACTTTCTGGCACGAGTTGCACAGATGCTTGTCTTCCAGGTTGTTGGCCAGGATTTTCTTTGGGAAGCCCGGCTTGTTTCCTTCCAGGGAAGATGGTGGAGACGGCGGCTCCTGTGCAGCCATTATTCCCCTTGAACAATATAACAGGCAGTCAGCGGGGTGTGTTCAGGACAGCAACCACAGCTGTTGCCAGCAACCACCCATCGTTTTTTGACAATTTAATAAGATATGTATTCCTGCTAATGTTAGAAACGCATAACGACATCTGATCTACATGTGCACTGACAAATAAGAGCATGCATGTGATGTGATAGATGTGACAGCAGAGGATGCTGTGTTTGGTTGTAAATCACTCTGTCTCCCGCTAGGCGCCGCAGCCCGAGAGAAGAGCATATATTCTAGGCGAGTACTATCAGGAAGCAGGCTGCTGCCCTGGATCTGGGCTCTGGACCACTGAGCTGCGGCTAGCTACAATTAGCCAGTATAGTCTCGGAAGTGATGTCATTTTGTCTTCAAAATAAAAGCAAGGTGTTTTTGTATTGAAATATCCAAAATGTTTTGGACATTATTTTTTTTGACCCACTAACTTTGGGGGGGGGGGGCTGCCCATAGAAAGTTGGGGGTCCGTTGCCTTGCTAAAGAGCACCTTGCCAGTGCCCAGGAGGTGCACTACCAGTCCACAACCATACTTTGGTCCATATGGGGACTTGATCCAGCAACCCTGCAGTTCCCAACCCAACTCCCTACGGACTGAGATATCATACTACCACCTTTACGAGCAGTAGAGTAATTTTTCTATATGCCAAATTTTATATCCACAAGCAGAAATTCTCTAACTTACGTCTAAATTTTTTTTAACCTTTTCTCATGGAACTAAAATCTCTACTCAAATCACTTAGATTGTTAAGCAACAACAACAAAAAACTTGTGGAAACTAGAGCTTTTTTGCCTGAAACCTGATTTTATATTGACTAATACCTATTTTTTATGTAATGTATTTTCTTTTGTCTTTTTTTGTTGTTATACAGTACATGGGACATTTTGTTGCTCTCTCTGTACATACACAGAAATAGATATACGGCTAAAACAGGACAACAAGCAAGGTAACATTTGACTACGTAGAAATATTAGTTTGTATACATAAAAATCACTACACAAACATAAACGTTTACATACACACAACAAAACATAAGCTTTATTTTGAAAGTTCCAAAGGAAGTTGTTCATGTGTGTCGCACGCTTGACGCCGCTGCTCCTTGACGTTGCTCCGTGACGCTAGCACTGTGCTGTAGCGGCCGTAGACTGTGAAGGTAGCTCCTCTCTTTGCGAAGGAATGTCGCTGCTGCAGCAGTGTCTCTGTTGGGATGGAGGACTGACAGACGCTTTGGGACAAACATGTCGGGACTACAGACTCTTATCTTATTAAATAACCGTGAGTATGTTTAGCGGCTGGCTGCTAGCTTAAAGAAAACATTCAGTCTAGCTAGTCGCGGTTTAATGGGGCGAAAAGCTAAGCTAGCTGATGTCGACTGGATAGCTAAGGATAGTGTTACCTTTCAGCCAGGGTAGGTTACAAACGGCGGGCCTCCTCGCCACTGTTTGAACCCTTGCATATCCATTAGAGTATATGACTTTAATATGTTAAGCACAATTGCGTACACAACCTAGAAAGCCCAGTTTTTAGCGCTAACAGCCTGGGTAGCTAATGCTACTGAGTCACTGTGATGTTATTTAACGTTCCGGACAGTATTGAGATGAACAAAGACCCCCTGCACTGATGCCAGCTGCAGACACATCCGCACAGCCACAGGGGGATGACACTGGGACAGCAGCTCTTTTTAGAACTTCATAGGGACACCATGGGACAGATGTAAGGCCTCAATTATGTAGCACTAATATTTCTCTTATAATATAATGTAACACCTCCTGGGACAGCTCCTTATATGGAATATGGTTTGCAGCCAGGATTCCTCCACAAAGCCCAAAAAC
This sequence comes from Percina caprodes, assembly GCA_013375575.1. Lineage (NCBI taxonomy): Eukaryota > Metazoa > Chordata > Actinopteri > Perciformes > Percidae > Percina > Percina caprodes. The sequence continues at coordinate 259,154 of JABXJD010000459.1, read as the reverse complement.
ACTGATGGACAACTGGGACAGGACATATTTTACAGAGTGGTTCAGTAGGAGGTTCTTTAGCGATATGCATGCAAGTAGATAGTGTAAGCATGAGCAATATTAACAGGATTGTATAGTGACAAGGAGCAGCTATAAGGCCCTAGTAATGTATTATTAATATTTCTCTTATAATTGACTAATTGTTTTGGCTCTGATACAATAAAACATCAATATACACACATGTAACTGATAAGACAACTTTCTAATCTTTTTTCACGTTGTACACATTGAGTACAGACATGTGAGGCTAAATATACTGTGGCACGACTCTGGTGAAATGTTGTTTTTTTTTTTAATTATTATTATTGTGCAGCAGATGGAATATTGTTTGAGCTCTCTAATTATTTTGTGGAAACATGGATGAATGTTTAGACAAAAAACATGAGATCATACATCAAATCAGGTCTTAATGGTGTTATTTCTGCCTGTGTTTCTTGATATTTATTGACCAAAATAACCAGAATATCATATGTTTGAATGTGTTTCCCTCTAAGTTACCAGATCTGGCTGCACGTTTCCTTCATACCTTGTAATGAAGACATGATTTTGTTTGGGCTTGATTCCCAATCATAACGTCTGTATTTCTCTTTGTTTTTTGTTTTTTACAGATGATGCTCAAAACAACACAGTAGGTACCTCCACCTGTGACCGGCAGCCAAGAACATCTAGTCAGATTTAATCAAGAGTGCTGCTGCTGAATAAATTCAGAGTCAAAATTTATTAATTTGGCATTATATTTGCTTCTAAGCATGGACCCTTAACTTCTCCATACATCAGAACACACGGTTACACTTTTCCTTCAGTTGTTGTGTGACAAATTGTCAGCGGAGTTTGGGTGTAGCACCACGTGTTACTGTACAAGCTGGTGAAGCCTCGTCAAGATGTTTTCAGCGCTTAAGAAGCTGGTGGGGTCCGAGCCAGGGCAGCTCAGGGACAAGAACATTCCGGCTGGCTTGCAGTCAATGAACCAAAGTTTGCAGAGACGCTTTGCCAAAGGAGTCCAGTATAATAGTAAGTGATGCAGCCAAACCGGTGAACAGGCTCCTGCAGTAAAAATATCTGTATAAAAGTTGAAATGTAGCTTCTTAGTTAAGTTATTGAACTGACAAAATTATTGTGCAATCTCTTTCCCATCCAAGTGAAAATAGTCATCCGGGGAGATAGAAACACTGGGAAGAGTACTTTATGGCATCGACTGCAAGGCAAGAAGTTTGTGGAGGAGTATCTACCCACTCAGGAGATCCAAGCCACAAGTATCCATTGGAACTACAAAAGTAAGTCATTGTCACTCATGTCATCTCTGAACTTTACAACTTATTTTATTTTTTCATGTTTCTATTTGGTGAATATTTGACATCTGCTGTTTGTGCCTGGGTGATTTATTTCAGTGGCTCCATATCAAGGTAAAACAGAGACTGTGTCTTTAGATGTAGCTTCAGCTAACCAAGTTTTAAAGTAGGTGTCCTGTGTTTGTGTTAGACATCCCATACCAAACACACCTTTACCACCACTGCTTCTTCAGGTGTTTTCAGTTCTCAACAGCCTGCACAATTGAAACGTTTCCCTCTGTGGCCCAAGAACATAAATAATGAAAACGCCCTTTCTGTTCCTCTCAGCTACTGATGATGTGGTGAAGGTAGAGGTGTGGGACGTGGTAGACAAAGGTGAGTGTTAACACACGTGTCCATTAAAGAAGCAGACTTTCCTCTCAGGCTCTAAGAAGTTATACTGTACGTTCTTCTCTCTATTGCTGTCAACCTGCCACAGTATTTCATGACAACAAATAGACGCACGGTAGCTTGTTTGTTTTTTCTGTCCTCAGTGTTGATGTTGTCTTTTTTGCACCTCTCTTGCACTCATCTCAGGCCAAAAATATCCTCTTCCAGAAGGTGTAGGTGAGCGCCACTATAGTGTGTAGAAATTGAGCTTGCTTGTGTGCTGTGGGTTTGTCCCGTCTCGTTTCACTCTTATCTGAATGTCAATATTCTCAAGGTTTGACTGTTCCCAGGTTTGCTGTGTGGCTCCATTTCTGAGTTTGGCTGAGTTTTCTGCTTTTCTGTATAGCTAGAGCCTGAGCTGAGCGTCTGCACCGTGTGAACCATGACTTAATTCCAGCACTGTGTATTTGAAACATAGTGTGTTTTAAAATTAGGCTGTAAGATGTTTTTCCTTAAGAAAAGCGGCTGTGCTCTCTGCTTGTTTTACTCAACATAATCTAACATAAAGCAACAAACTGATGTTTTAATCATTGTTTCTTTTCAGCCCGTCTAAACTTGTGATGTTTTTTTTCTATCAGGCAAAGGCAAAAGACGCGGAGAGAATTTGAAACTGGAGAATGAGCCCCAAGAGGTGATTATCACATGATTGTCATGTGTTTAGGAAAGGCATGGCTCATTGATAGTATGTGGGTCAGTGATGGAGCAGGTCAGAGGAAGAGGTATTAATACATGTGTCTGATGTGTGTGTTGTAGTCCGATGAGGTGGCCCTGGATGCAGAGTTTCTGGACGTGTACAAGAACTGTAATGGAGTCATCATGATGTTTGACATTACCAAGCAGTGGTAAGAGTCGTCTGTCTGACTTGTTGTCCTGACACTGAGCTCTGATGCTACAATATGCATGGGCGGATTCGGTTTCAGCCGAGAGCTGCTACGGCTGGATTTTGTTCAGCTTCAAAGGCAAAAACCTTCACAGACAGTTTAACACGGCTATTTTAGACATCATATCTGAGGGAATAAATGGAGATTTAAGTTTTTTAAATACTAGAATATATACAAAAGGGACATGATGCATCAATGGGTATTTACAGTAAATATTGTTGTGCCATGGTATAACAGGAGACAACACACGGGAAGCAAAAACCCTTCAATCCCATAATGAAATAATGGATACAAAGAAAACAACCCTCCTAATGCGATCTAAATCACGAGAGTAAAATAATTACTTTACAAATCAAATGAACTGTTTCTTAATTCAGACCCGGCTGTTTGTTTAATTCCACATTTGGTATTTCTGGCAGCAGGAAAGGGGTGTGTATTGTTGAGTCAGAATAAATTACAGTGTGTTTGTTCATGGTGATGAAGGAACTAGGGCTGTCGATCGATTCAAAGTTTTAATTGCGTGAGTATCATAGTTAACTTGAGATTAATCACACATTTTGTATCTGTTGTAAATGTTCTTTAAAAGTTTCAAATGATCAAGTGGTGTTTGAGACTGGGCGCACTGCGGGGGTAACTTAGTTCATCGACAGTATATGCATAACTTTGGTCATGTGGAGAGAACCATCTGGAAGGGCTTTGAAACTTAACTTGCCATTCAAAAGACGCTTTTTCTGCTCAAGGAGCTTTGTTTCTGCTAGCCATCAACTCCTGTTAATTTATGTATTATAAGACCCGCTCCAGTTCCACTGTCTCCACTAACCCCCACCCCTACTGACTGCCTGTCCAGTGCTGCTGCGCCAATGGACAGACGGAAAGAGAGCATTGCTGTTTAGTGCGTATCCGGGGATTTGTGGACTGCATGCAGAGGAATGAATTACAATAGAAATAGATTTATAAGTCACTAAGAGGGTCTGAAAAGTCAATAAATCTAGCGAGTAGTAGTAATGGCCACAATGTTACTGCGGCAGCGTCCTAATTTCCCAAACTACGGAGCAAAATCACAGAATGTGCGTGCGTTAATTACAAAAGAAATGTTGTAAATGGGCTTTTCTAGTCTCTAGTCAACTATTTAAAGCACTTTAGTACAGGGACCATTCACACACAATGTATACATCCATTGTGGTGGGTGGCAGTAGCACTGTCAGTAGTGAGTTGGGTTGGGAACTGGAGGGTCGTTGATTCAAGTCCCCATACGGACCACAGTATGGTGTTGGACTGGTAGCTGGAGAGGTACCAGTTCACCTTTTGGCACTGCCAAGGTGCCCTGCCTTTCCATGGGCAGAGCCCCCACTCTGACATCTCTCCATTTAGTGCATGTAGAGATACTTAGCATGTGTGTATAATTCAGGCCTGTGCATGTGTGTAATAAGTGAGTGAAAACATTGTAATTTCCCCTTGCGGGATTAATAAAGTATACATTATTGCATGCATATCCTGAGGTTTCTCATGTACGACTGAGAGACTGGCATGACTACATACTGATACTGTACCAATCAGTGTTGTGTTGGGATTTTGTCAATTGCAGGACTTTTAGCTACATCCTGAGGGAACTGCCCAAGGTACCCACCCATGTGCCGGTGTGTGTGTTGGGGAACCACAGGGACATGGGCGAGCATCGCGTCATCCTCCCTGACGATATAAGAGACCTGATTGCTGGACTAAACAGGTAGAGATCAACACTTGGCTAAATTGTATTGATGGGTGGATGAAGCTCTGGGGCTTTAAGATTAGATTAGATTCAACTTTATTGTCATTACACAGGTACAGGTACAAGGCAACGAAATGCAGTTTAGGTCTAACCAGAAGTGCAAATTTCTTTTTTTATAAACAGAATTTTACGGCTAGATTATCCTATGAATATAATATATAGATAACAAGTATTGTGAACCAGATTTACAGTTGGATATGTACTGAATATGATATACAGGTGGATACTACTATAAATAGAATTTTTACAGAAATGTACAATGATTATAATATACTGATGGTTTACAGAGTTTAAAGGTGAATGTGTACTATGAATATATATACAGATGGCTATTACTATAAACTGAATTTTTACAGATAGATATATATAATAAGTTAGGCTAAAAGGAGCAGTATAACAATGGAGCAGCAAACACAGTCTGGGGGGTTGTATAAAAGGTAGTAGCCCTTCATAACGGGCCAAAACACATCAACAACACTTCTCTGATTTTAATAGTTTTAGTCATGTCTGCATTGCAATAAAAGTTCAAAAAGCCTGCATGGTATTATCAAGTATGTAAGTTATTCAAGAATATGTCCCAGTAAAATAATGAATGCATGTCCAAAAAGCCTTCATCTGAATTATTTGCTGACAGGTAAGATAAATTACGTTATTGTTGTAGTTTAGGAGTACTAATTAGAGGACTAATATATTTTAACTTCTTGGTATTTTACATACTTCTTGGTTAACATTTTATATGAATTGTGATGTGATTGGACGATACTCCTACTGCGTTGATTGTTTTGTGACATGTGGTATTGAGGCTGCAAGTCATGCATGATGATTGTACCACGCCAGTAGGCTTCACCGTGTGAAAGTGTTTTTGTTGAATGACATGAGAACTAAAAGGACTCAGACTTAGTGTACAGTGGCGTATTATATTACAAAATGTGCGTAATCAGGTTCTTTAGAAGAATTTATTTAACTATTAAGAATAGGTAGGATTTTCTATGTATGCAGAATTTAAACAGAAAATAAATTGCTGTTGCTGTTTAAGTCGAGCTGGTGAACACAGCGGCACATTCAGCAGCTCCAGAGACTGATATTTCCCTTCAAAAACAGAATTAAAAGAGGGACATTATTGAACATTTAACAATGAGTGCTCTGTCTGCTGATGTGTTTTTAAGACAATGGTTTTCTAACACAGAAACTGTAATTAGTGGTAATTGATGCAGCTATAACATGTTTATAATCTTGACATTATTATATTGAAAAGGATTACTGTCAAATATACTGCACATGTTAGAAACTGTCATGAAGGATAACCAATAATACTTATGGTTTACAGACCAATGGGAGCATCTTACATCCACTATGCCGAGTCTTCAATGAAGAATGGCTTTGGCTTGAAATATCTGCACAGGTTTTTCAACATCCCCTTCCTGCAGCTACAGGTTCTTTTTTACTTTGTCATTATTTGTGTCATAAATATGTAGTTTGTCCCTTCTGTAATTTTTGTTCATGTTTTGCACAGTGTGTATATGAAGAAGGCTTAACCTGAGATTAATTGTGTGTGTGTCTGTGTAGAGGGAGACCCTCCTGAGGCAACTGGAGACAAACCAGCTGGACATGGACGCCACCCTGGAGGAGCTCTCTGTGCAGCAGGAGACTGAAGATCAGAACTATGAGATGTACTGTCTGCTTTGTGTCTCTCTCTGCCAGTGTACTGTTGCAAAGAGCCCCTAGAGGGGCATGAGCAAAAGATTTGTCTTCCACAAATTTCCGGTGCACAGCCGATAGTTTGCCCTAGTATGTCCTCTCTGGAAACACACTATAGACTAGCTGTGCTTACATCCGGCTGTTGAATTTTGCACCCATGTATGAAATACTGTGCCATTTTTTTCTTACTTAATAACATAATTTTTTCCCCTCAAAAATCCAATAGTACTTTCTCTCTGCAGGCCCTTCACTGAGCCACTCTGGCCCACTGCCGGCCCTGCGCTGTGTTTGTAGACTCAGATACTATTGCAGGTGAATTGTAGTTTATTAACCAGCCCTGTTGTGATTCCTGCAGTTTCCTGGAGAACCTTGAGTCTCGCAGTAAGGGCTATGGCTCTCCTGGTCCAGCTAACGGTCAAAGTCCCTCCTCTGGCTCCCAGTCCCCCATCATCCCTCCCAGTGGGGCCTCCACAGGCAGCTCCAGCCCCAGCACCCCTCAGCCCCCAATGCCCTCCCAGATGCTCCCACAGTCACCATCTGTGTCCACCTCCCCCCCTCCACCTCCGCCTCCGCCGGCAGTGGCTAGCGGGGCAGCTTCACCCGCTGTTGAGTCTAAGCCATCGGCCCAGTCGCCCGAACACGTACAGGCCTCAGCTGCATCTGGAACGCTGGGCCCCCAGAAACGTGGCTTCATGTCCCGCTGGTTCGGTTCAACGCTTGCCTCTGAGGCTCCTGCTTCTGCACCAGGTGAGTCTCTTTTACACATTACTGAAGCAGTATAAGACTCTGCATCAGTCCACATGTCAACTTCTCTGTAGTTGTGTGCACGTTGTCCGCAACCATAGATGATAGTCACATCCTCACTCTGACACTGCAGCTTACCCTCTGGACAATTCTATAGGAAGCACATCAGAAAGGTTCCAGAAGGCTAACGCAAAACATGTTATCCATGAATTCATTCGTACAGTGCTAATTATTTGGTGCAGTATACATTTAAAACACTGCTGTGTCTTTATTTTGAAATTAATTGTTTCATCATGCAGCAGAGAGGACAGCAAAATATAATTTATATAATTGCCACGGTGGACCTCTACATATTCAGCGTGTGCCAGCAGGTATATAATTGCACTGCTGGGATGCATGCATGGAAGTGTGGAGACTAGCATAAGAACCAACCAAAGGCCCCAACTCTTCCCGCTCTGAGCTGTTGGGTAGGCTCTGGCTCAATGGGTAAAGTCAAAAGCAGGAAGGTCAGTGTACATAAGGAAATCTATGAAAGAATAAGTTTGTTACTCAGCTTTTTCCATAAATAAGACAAGATAATGACAAGACGGTAAAAAAATTAAAACTTGATTTTCATCACCTTCCACCTTCTCTTTCGCTGTCTTTCTCTCTCTCTCTCTCTCTTTCAAACACACCCACACACAAACGCATCCATCGCCAGTGCCGCAGCGCTCAGTCTGTCTCGGTCTTTGGCTCACTCCTAACAGTTGTGCTACTACACTGCATAAAATTTGCAGCTCTGTGGGTTGGTAGCTTTTGCATGTTGGGCGGTGTGGCTAGGCTCTTATAACAGGCGGTGGGTGCAACTGACCAGCGCATCACTAATGAGCACAATTAGGAGGGCTCAGAGAAACTGCAAATAGATCAAATGTTATGTGAAATCAGTTTTACTAAAATGACAAAATTATTTTGACTAGATTAACTGAAATGTTTAATATAATCTGATGAATTAAAGAAGCTATTGATGCTTGGCTGGCAGACATGAACACAAAACTATAATATGTAGCTTCTAAAGCAGTTAGCCAATGGCTGTTGTTTGTTACTTGATCAAAATTGTGTTAAAGTAAACAATATTTTTGAAATCATCTTTTATATCAATAATCAGCCATAACTAAACTTGACCAAAGGACTGGCTGGTGATGTCACTGTTTCATTTGATTTGAATAAACTGAATTTATTTGAAACATAAATTGGGCTGTATGTTCTCCCCAGACGAGCCGGCTGCAACAGTGTGTCCTGCTAAGGTTCAGAGTGTGGACGATTTTATGCCTGATGAGAGACTGGATAAAAGCTTTCTGGAGGACAGCCTGCCCCCCCGGACCAAACCGCCTCAGCATGCAGCGGCTATGGACAGCGACAGGTCAGAGCTTTAACAAGCAGGTCCTACATTAGACCTTTTTTACGTTCACTTTAAAATCAGCCTTAACCTGGCTGATAAACCAAGCTTTATTTAACCAGCCCCACACTACAGCAGGCTTTCTCTTAATGAGTGAAGGTAAAAAGAGCTCTGTTCTGTCCTGTCTCTGTCCCAGTGATGGGGAGAGCCGAGGAAACCCCATGGTGTCTGGTTTCCAGGACGAGCTGGATCCTGATGACACAGAGCCCAGTCTCCCCCAGCCCAGGACCCTGCCCCTTAATAAAGACATCACTCTGACCAGTGATGAGGACGAGGTGGGCCAAGCAGCCCCCGCTGTCACACAGGACCAAGACCTGGACAGTGAGCATGAGCTCAAAGCGTAAGTTCTTATATGAATCTATTATAATACTGTATGGGTTGAGTTTAGAGGGAATGTGGGTCTGTCATAGGAAGCCAAAGTAAAAGGTAACCAAGCAGGGCATTGCCATTAACTACCAACATCAACACTAATAACCACAAAGCAATAATTATGTTGCTTCTCTGTCCATTCTCAAGCCATGCTGTCATATAGAATTGTAACACATTTTGACAGGAAGCAACAGGCATGGTGGGTGCAGATCGGGTGCTACGCAGTTAGCTAAGCAGCTAAGGCCATGTGGACCATCACCAAAGAGAAGTCCCAGGACGCCCGGATAGCTCAGTTGGTAGAGCAGGCGCCCATATATAGAGGTTTACTCCTCAACGCAGCGGCCCCGGGTTTGACTCTAACCCCCCCCCTTCCATATCTTCAGCTATCCTGTCAATAAAGGCCTAAAAATGCCCAAAAGATAATCATAAAAGTCCCAATCCGCTGATTTCACCAATACATTGGTTCTGCATGTAAAAGGAACATTGAAAATGTAAATGTGTTTGATCATAAGTTCTGTTGATTGAACTCCACCAATATCAGAAAAAGAATGAATCCGGTAGTGGGTTAAGTGGGTGCCGCGGCCCCCTGCAGTGCCTTGACAACAAGCGAAGAGTGCTGCAAGATTTGTTCATTTGCATAGTCTAGTGTACTTTTTTAAAAGAGTCTGACTTGATGTTAGATGTAGCTATGATGGCTGCTGACTTCCTGTGGTTTCTTCACCACTGCTGCAGAAAAAGATGGCACAATGAGTGTGAACAGATAAGAAACAAAGTTAGCAAGTGAAGAATGTGAAAGACACTGGTGCTTATAGAATACAAATATGTTCCACATTCTGCTGTTTCAGGCCTGTGATCCACATTACCAAACCAAAGGTGACCCCTAAAGGCCCGAGCATCTCCCTGACTCTGACTCCAGCTGCAGAGCAGCCGCCCCGACACCCGGCCAGGAAGAAGGGAGCAGCAGCCAGATCCGAGGACTCTGACTCGGAGCCCGAGGCCCCGGTGGCCCAGCAGATGCTCTCCTTTGTCATGGATGATCCCGACTTTGAGTCTGAAGCATCAGACACACCAAAAATAACAAAGGTAACGTGGAACACACCTGCCATCACACCAGACTCGCTCTGCAGGACGTTTTCAGTGTAACAGTTGAGTCATTCAGTCGAATCCACAGTATGACAGCAACTCAGACAGAATCCCAACATTCAGAAGTCTTATTTCTTTATGCCTTTTTTTGGAAAATTTAAACATTTCCTCATGAGAGCATTCAGTTTTGGGTATCCCTCTTTTCCCAGGAGACATTCCCAGTCCGAGACGAGCTTCTGTCTGACCTCTCTGACAACGATCTGAAATTAGACAATGTGGCAGAACCTCTGAAGCCCACTGTGATCTCCTTCAAACACAAGGACGATACCGACCTGTTTGGCCTGGGCATCAAAGAAGAGGCTCCTGCAGCCAAGGACAGCAGCGAGGAGCAGGAAGGCAAGTCCACACACGTCTGTCCACCCATTTAGATTAGCACTTCCCTAACTAGTCTCCGGTGGTCATCTAGAGTGAACAGAACCAGACTTAATGATAACGTTATAAATTCAACACGACATGCCTGGTTTACAGTTTTTTTTAATCCTTGGTTTTTTAAGCAACAATGAAGTATAACGTCTCTCCTCTAATGGTGTTTCAGTCAAATGGTTAAAAGATGTACACCTCTTAGAAGGTTGATTTAAACATAATTAAAATGGGATATCAATCATTCCTGTATGTATCTGCTCCTCCTTTAGGGAAAGAAAGCAAACACTCCTCCAAAGAGAAGAAGAAAAAGAAGAAGAAAAGCAAAGAGGTAAAGTTGTTGTTGTTGTTCCTATTACCTAGTACTAAATAGTAGTAAAGACAGCAATATTACTACAATAAATTGCATCCTTCCTTTTTCAGGAGGATGAGAAGAACAAGAAGAAACACAAACACAAGAAAAAGGAAAAAGACGACGATGCAGCAGGAGATGAGAAAAAGAAGAAGAAATCCCGGACCAAGAAAACCGAGGTGGACGAGCTGGAGGACTTTCTGGGCGGAGGAGCAGGCTCGATCAAAAGAGATGACGGTGATTACGAAGAACTATAAGCGCTCCTGTTCCAACAGGAACGTAAGCATAAAGCATCTCCAAGCCATACACACAGCTCCTGACCCAGCCAGGTAACTCCCTCTGGTACCTGACCTTCCTTCTGACTGACTCCACATCTGCACTACTGCTGTCACTTCCATTCCAGCCAATAGGAAACAGCCACGAGACCCCCTGTGAACTGTACTGAGTCGTGACATTAAAATCTGATGATTGGCTCTTTGTACTTTGAGATGATTGAATAAGTTGGCTTAATATTTCCCTCTCTGAATCAGCGGCTGTAAATAGAGTTCCCATAGTGTGTGGTTGGTGTACTAATGGAGAGCATGCTTACAGTGACAACTGACTGTCTTCTTTTTATTTTTTATTTTTCTTTCTACTTGTTGGCTTCAGTGGTTAACTGCACATTTAGTCTTGTGTCTCTACATATAAACACTGAACAATCATTCACAGTGAATTGATTTAAGAACTCTGAAAAAACAACTTTCCCTTTTTTGCCCTGTTTTGGCCTCCGCCCACACTTAGCCTTGCTGGTGTTTCAGGGTGGAGCAGGGAAACGATAATCTAACTCTTTCTGTGATCACTCATTTCAAGTGTCCATATAGCTGATCACACATTACACAGTTTGTCATTAACTGGTTTGGCTCAACGGATCTGCATTGCTGAGATAATGAGATGAGATGAGAGACACGACTGGATGTCCCTCCCCTTTTGCAACCAATGCTATCAGGGCTTGGCACTGCCAAAAACCTACAAGTCAGAGCAATTTCCCCCCCAATCCCAAAAATAGATAGGCTATGTCAGCTTAGTCATTAACCTGTATGAATGTTGGTTTTGTCAGACCGAGGACTAAACAGAGATTTAACCAGCTGAGACTCAGCAGAGTGAGCAG